>LPNX010218071.1:43713-266985 GCA_001517045.1 Pseudotsuga menziesii | reverse complement strand
ATGTTTTACTAGCTTTTGTTAGTTTATTTTGCTTGCTTCATTTGTCATCCCAAGCTAGACACTGTGAGGGAGTGAAATCGCTAACTTTGTGGAGCCATGAATCTGTATTGATAATGATGCTTCTGCAACCATAATATTTGATGCCCTCTCCATGAAAAAAAGGCCGCACAATTATGGCTTGCTCGGAACAGCTCGATGGTGCAGCTTGATCAGACTAGTGCTGATGATTCTTCACCAACCGAAACGCAATGTTGGCAGAAATTAGTAACTAGCATACAAGACCCAGAGAAAACCCTAACCTGTCAATTTGCGGGCAAATTCTCTGCTTATTTTTAGAAACCCTATTTTTCCATCGACAAGGAGCCATCGAAGGCAGAAAGCAGGAGAAGGAAGGGGTCATGATCATGAGGCAAGCAGGGAATGTATTGGTAATAGTGATGTTCACAAACTGGTAGAAAGGCAGAGGCAGAATCAAATGAAAGCACTTTGTTCAAACATTGATATCACTACTCCGAGAAGAATATAGCAAGGTAAGGTTTTCTCAGTTTTATCAATAAAAGTTATGAAATACATAAGAAAGGGGCTTTATTTGCAGCTGAGTGCGCTCGACTAAAGGCAACCCTATTATGTAGTCCTTACTAGAATGCTCTGATATAATGCGTGATTTAGAAATCATGTCTTGCCTAGTATATCTAAAGCGGTAGCAGCTTCCTAGTTTAGTTTGAAGTTCAGTAAGCCAAATATAGTTGGAAAAAACACTAGCTGAATATAAAAATATGAAATACCTGTGTTGGCCATCTTTGTAGAACATGCTCACTGGCCAATAAAATGGAAGCTCTCATACACAGCCTTGGAACAAATTATATGGCTGGAACATCTAGAATTCTCTGTCTTTCTTTTCCAATTGTGAAATACAGCATTAAATGATGGAAATCCACTGTAGAGGATTCATGACTGCGGACACTCTGATTGCAGCTATTAAACTGGATAGAACTGGAGTATAGATTACAACGCTGCTTCACGGGGGTTTGCAACCAGGTAATCGTTGGCTTGAATAAATTTGCACTATGCATTTGTTTCTCTTTGGAAGTGTAGTGTTTTGACGTGTGGTGTTTTGGCGGTGCAATACAGGTTACAGGTGGTCAGCATGCCAGTAGTCAGCATGCCAGTAGTTACAATAAGAGAGAATTGTAACTTGAAGACGTGATGTGTATCTTACCATGAAGGCTTGGATATTCAAACATTTAATGCTGTAGAAGTAATGTTAACTTTGCCTTAACATTAATTCACTTTACAATGTCTTCTACATGATATAAATGAAAGATTGGATTATATTTTCCTAGAATTTTGGTCTCTCCTCGTTATGAGGCCAAATAAGAAGTCCAAGTGGTTGATTGGCTGAGAAAACGGCCAATGTCGTTAATTGGTAGAGAAAGCGGCATGGAAAAAGTTGTGAATGTTGTCCATTGGTGGAGAAAACAGCCTTGAATGCAAACTTAGGATAAATGTTTTAATTTACGTGATAAATGTTTTAATTTGCGTGCCTAGTTAATAAAACCGGCGGCAAGCCGATTACAATAGTCCCTGCTAGCCAACGGCAGGGACTAATAAAAGAATGTAAATAGTAACTCCATTAGGATAATCATTGCAGATATTTTAAGAGATATCAGCATGCCTTCCTATAACCATCTCATATATGCTTAGTTTAGATCTATTCTAATTTCTCTGTTTAATATGTTTAATTTGAAGCAACATTAGATTCAAACAAAGGTGGTCATATTCATTATAGATGCACCCAATTAAACTAACAAGATGGTAAATTAGTTGTACCACACCCAATAAAGGTTGATTTTGTTTTTAACTAAGTAGATTCAAATATTGTTCAATGTAACTAGATAAACAATTTGGACAAAATAATAATTTAATATAATGATGCCAGTTGAACTCATGAAGTAGGTTCAGTGGTGCTTTTTTGAATTTGTACAATTGTAATTGGAGTATTTGCATCCTCCAAATAGAGTTTTTTATGCATAGGAAACCACAATGCATTACATAGTTAGGATTATTTTAATCCTCCCTTGTCCACCATAGTATAAATGTCAGTTTCCTAGCTTAGAACGTGTTGCCACTTCATTAGTCTTATAGAGAATTTGTCTAGATCTCACCTACCACTTTATGCACCACTTTGCATGAGTTTAGGAGGTCTATACACCAATCCCGACATTTTAGGAGCCTACATTGAGTCATGGGAGCCCACCATCAGTTCACCCTAGTCAATGTTGAGTTGTGCTCCAATGGGCCACATTCAGTTCATATTCAGTTACCCTAGAACCACTTTTTCATTATTTAAGGAGGTTAGGTGCCTTTGCTCACCTACCTTGGTCAGTTAACTTATTGTGAAGTGTTTCAGTTGTCTGGAGTTACACTAGTGAGCCTCTAGTGGTGATTTTCCCACAGTTAGTGATGTCTGGAGTCAATCCAAGTCATGATATTTGAATCAGTCCTAGAGGATTTGAATTCTCTCTATTGTATCACCAATGTATTTCATCCAGGTTAATGCTTATTCAATTATTGTTATCATGTCAAATTTTTACCTATTGTCTAAATAATTTCACCATGATTGTTTGACAATTCTAGCACTGAAATTCTTCTTCCTCGTTCATTCTTCTTTCACAGTGAGGTTCAATCCAGCCTAATGATCCAGTGGATTTGATAATTTTACAAATAGATATATGATGGAATATGTGTATAACACTTTGAACGTAATTTTTCTCTATCAAAACCATGTGTATTCCATTCACACAAACGTAATCAAATTTAATACAAACAAAGGTTCTTCTTTATTATGGATTGATTGACGCGCAAATACCATCACACAAATCTTTCAATTTATGATTAAATTCCTCATCATTTGCTATCAAGATCATAGTAAAAGGAATATAAACATCATTTTCAAACAAAAACCTATGCCTAGGATTAATTCTCTTCTCTAAATTGAAAGGAAAGTACTTAGAGTAGGCCTTCAAACCATCAACAGTCATACCCATCTCTAGTTTGGGTTTGAAATTATCCTTAACACTATAGTTAAAAAGTGGAGAAAATCTCAAAACATATTCACCTCATCTTTATGTGATCATCTCCGGCCTTGAAAATATTTCAATTATGGCATTAGCTTGCCTTCCACACTACAAGGAATATTTTTTTTAAATATTATTGTTGCAATGTGTAAATAACCAATGTGTCAGTTCTCCTTACTCAATCAATATAACATTCAAAATTAATTAGAATTTAAGATAATGCGTCTATCCTTAAATTTAAAACTAAGCTTGGCCTTCAGTTTCAAGGTATTTGCATTCGAGTTCCAACTCCCAATGCTTAAGTAAACCAAGATACTACACTCCTATTCATAAATAACTGGTAAAGCATTATGCTTAGGCCTTGGTGGGTGATAGCTTCGTTGGCACTTAATTTGGAATGATGGAAGAGGCTATCAGTGCCAACAATAAAGAAAAACCTTGGGAAAGGTCCATAACCATTATAAGGTCACTGGTTTTTTGTATTCTTATTATCGCACCTTATAAGGAAGTAAAAATATTTAGCATATCAATGCACGTATCTGATGTGAGAATTCTCAAATGCTCCAAAATAAACATCGAGCTATTAAATTGTCATATCTTTTTACATTTTCATGCTACGAATTTAAAATGGAACAATGATTATCTCACATTTTGGAATTGGAAGTACTCTTTCCCAAATTTTTAAGATATGACTCCATTCATCAATGGTGTAACGACATTGAACCAAGTAAACATTAGTGGTTTGTAATATTTATTATGCTAATTATGCATTTGTCAATATTGAATATTGTTAGTTATCTTGGGTGGAACATATTTATTATACAATATATTAAGTCGAATAAGTAATTTAATGTGAGAGAAAGGAAAACTACTTATGTGAATTGGCGTTTCGAGCCTCTTAGCATGGCACGTCATCAAGAGAGCATTTACTCAAGGTTCTGGATGTTAAAGAGAATAACAACCAATAAATAGGAAAAGACTAGGGTTCTTGAATTTTATAATAAGTCGACACTAGGCCTAAAAATCTTAAGGCCTACTAATTAGAGAAATGAATATTAAGGGCTAAAAATCACTAGGAAAAATTCATTGTCCTTACCAACTTTGTTAATGATTTTGCAAAATTATTCATCATGTCTACCTTAGCCAGTAACATCTTCACGTTCTACACCATCTCTTGCACATCAATGTGCTTTGTCTTTGAATGATTAATGGGTTCTTTGCCAGGAATATTGCACTATGTTTGTCACAATCCAACCTAACAACATGCTGACCAAAGCCAACATATGAACACAATCTATTAAACCAAATAGCCTCCTTAAATGCATGATTGTATGCCATGCATTTATCCTTGGTAGTCTACTATGCGATGACCGACTGCTTCTACTAATCCAGCTAACTACTCCTTGGATAACTTAAACACATATTCGATGGTTGACCATCTGTAGTCGATATCTCCTTCATAGTCGGGATCGACAAATCCATGTACAATTATTTCGTTGTTGTCCTCGATTTCTCCTCCATAACAAATTGCATAATCCATCGTGTCTCATAGATACCTGAATACTCTCTTGACTACAATCCAATGCTCCTTTCCAGGTGTCAACATGTGCCTTCTTAATACTACCAATGCATGGGAAATATTAGGTTGAGTGTACACCATATCATACATTATACTACCTACAACACTAGCGTACAACACATGTAGCGTGTACTCAAATTATTCTTATGTCTCTGGACACTATTCAATAAATAGTTTCACACCCACAAGAATAGGAACCTTAATAGGTCTACTCTCAACATATTTTCTCTAACTTAACTAGAGCCTTCTACCTGCATAATCTATTTGTATTTCCATTCCAAGAATGAAATTTGTTGCTCTGAAATCTGTCATGTCAAACTTGGAGGAAAACCACAACTTTACATCTTTATTAGATCCATGTTATTTCTAATAAACAACATGTCATCAACATAAAAAACTACATATATTACATGACCATTGAATTTCTTCCCATACACACAATGATCAACCTAACTTCTTACAAACCCTAGTTGTTGGATACACATATCAAACTTCTAATACCACATCCTGGGTGATTGTTTTAAACCATAGAGAGACTTCTTGAGCTTTCATAGCAACTCCTTTTCTCCTTCCATTGTAAAACCTATAGGCTTCCTCATATACATTTCTTTTTCAAGATCACCATGAAGAAATGTTGTCTTTACATCCTTTTGTTTTATATCGAGATTAATTGTTTCCACTAAATACCACATCCTGGGTGATTGTTTTAAACTGTAGAGAGACTTCTTGAGCTTTCATAGCAATTCCTTTTCTCCTTCCATTATAAAACCTATAGGCTTCCTCATATACATTTCTTTTTCAAGATCACCATGAAGAAATGTTGTCTTTACATCCTTTTGTTTTATATCAAGATTAATTGTTTCCATTAAATACATTAGTACCCTTATGGAAGATAACTTAGCAACATGAGAGAAGATCTCACCAAAGTCAACTTCCTCTACTTGGGAATACCCTTTCACTACGAGTTGAGCCTTGTACTTTTCAACTTAATATGTTGCATTCAATTTTTACTTGAATACCCACTTACTGTTGATAGGATTCCTTCCATTTGGCAGTGCAACTAGATCCCGTGTTTCAGGCTTCTTCAAGGACTCAATTTCTTATTCCATGGCCATTTTCCAAAGTTTAGCCTATGTCGAGTCAATCCCTTCCTTTACTAACATGGGATCATATTCTATGGTATATAACACAGAAGTAGATTGAAAGTCAAGTGGACTGTACCTTTTTTGTTGTACCTTGCTTGAATAAACCTATTGACATCTAGATTCTATTGTTCCACCTGTTTGTTCGATTTAGTTAACTTGCCTAAATCCAGACTTTCCTCATTATTTCAAACTCTTTCTTTTTTGGTTTTCTCTTTTAACCATATTCATCCCTGGAAGTTACTCTGAGTTCTCTAAATATCCCATATCTACTATAAAATTCCTTCCTTGTAATAAGATTCCATAGCTTACACCCTTTCACTCCATCCTTGTACCCAATGAAGATGCATGTCCCTAACTTGATGTCAAGTTTGCTTCTTTTATCATTTTGGATATGCACAAAGGCATCACACCCAAAAACTATGAGATTTGTAAGAGAGGGATTTTTACCAACCCAACCTCATATGGAGTCTTTTCAACCAGAGCCTTCGATGGTGACCTACTCAATAGGTAACATGTTGTGTCGACTTCCTCTTCTCAGAATTCTTGTGAGGATCCTACGTAACTGAGCATGCTACTCACTTTCTCCATTAGTGTTTTGTTCATTCTTTCAATAACTCCATTATGTTGAGGCATGTAAAGAGTTATGTTTTATCGAGCTATACCATGTTTTCTATAGAACTAGACAAACACCTTTCCACAGAATTCTCCTACATTATCAGTTCTCGGCACCTTAATTCTTTTATTTGTATGGTTTTCCACAAGAGATTTAAACTCTTGAAACTTCTCAAAAACCTTAGATTCATTGCCTAGAAAATACAACCATGTCGTTCTGGATAAATCATATATGAAAGAAACGTAATACTAAGATCCTCCTAGTGAAGGGATTGACACATGTCCAAACACATCACTATGTATTAACTCTAGTATTTCTTTAGCCCTAGTAGAACCAGATGAGAACCTTACATGGATTTATTTACCATAAATACAATGTTCATAGAATTCAAATTATTCAAGATAGCCAGCGAGACTTTCGACCATACCTTTATTGTGTATAGCATGAATACCTTTATCACCTATATGTCCCATCCATTGATTCCACAACATGTGAATCAACTAGAAAATAAGATATGATGTCAAACTCAAAATAGACCACATTAGCACATTCATCGGTGACTAAACTTTCCAATAGCTTGTACAAGGTTCTCATCTGAACTCCTATCTTTGGTACCATTGCTCCTTGTACCATCTTGCACATATATTTCTCAAATATATATTGCACACCTGCATTCTCCATCTTACTAACCAAGATCAAGTTTTGAGCCAAACCTTGGATATGCAACACTCCTGGAAGTGTTCCTATTCTTCCATCTTTTAATCTCAGATGAACTTTACCTTGTCCGACTATCATAGTCAGTGAATCATCCCCTAGTAGGAAATCACTACCATCAAACTTATCATACTCACATAACCATTCTATGCAAGGTGTGATATGATATGATGGGCCAGAGTTGATCATCCAAGAGTCACATTCCAACTGTGTACTTGTGGATTTCAAATAAATTCCACATTTATCTTGATACAAATACTTACCATAATTAAACTATCCTTCCTCAAACCCTTTTCCTTTCTCGACTTTTATTGACTACAGTTTCATATATAAAACATGACTTTACTACATTGCCAACATGTTTTCATTGTTGGACCTCGAGATCTAGTCTTAGATATACCCCTTGACTTCAACTTTCTATTGGAGGTTTTGTCTTTTCCTCTATCTATAAGTTTACCTCTTAAAATCAAGGTGTAGTGGTTCGAACCTTCCATGTACTTTTTTCTAATCTCTTCTAACAATATATGTGTGACCACATCGTCAATCTTCAATGTGGTATTATTTCTTCTAAAAGACACAACCAAGCTATCCCAGGAACCTGACAAAGAACGCAATAGACTGGTGAATTTTTCCTCCTTGGTGATTTTAATATCCATGGACAACAACTAACTGATCATAATCTTGAATTCATTTAGGCGATTTGTAACTAAGTCATCTTCACCCATCCTCATAAGATATAACTTATCCTGAAGAAAAAAATTGTTAACCGGATATTTTGACTAGTACAAGTTCCCCAACTTTTCTTGTAGCTTCTTGGAAATGACTTATTCTTAGACATTCAACAATAGTACAAAATATGCTAAACAAAGTTAGATTGTACTCCTTTCATTCCTATCAATCTTTTTCCAATGTTCTTTGACAGGCCATCTGAAGTCATTCCCAAATTGACTACAACCCATTGTTCTCAATCCACAAGGAGATCCTCCATTTTAAGCTTCTGAAGCTCAATTTTTTTCCCATTAAACTTTTTAATTTATATCCTTTATGTGTTATCCATTCTAACTATAAATCATTGTTTCCATAAACTCCCATAGCAATAGGTATTCACTAAATCAAGGACCAAGATAAACCATCAACAAAAAAGGAGTCCCCCTACTGCCCAAAACAACTCTGATACCAACTGTTGTTTCTAATACCAGTTACAGTAGGTTTGCAAATTAATTCATATAGTTAAACACAATTAAACATAAAACAATGGCACACAACACATCAATGCACTACATAGAAATTACCATGGAAACCCCTCTCCTAGGGTTAAAAATAGTAAACTAGTGAGCTTACTACTCATATATTAATCAAAAACTCAAAATAGGTGTTTACAACCATTATTTTCTAGACCACAAATCACACTTCATTACATGATCATCATACTTCACTGACTTGATATTTGCATAGCCATTACATCTTATTTATAAATGCAATACAACCAATTGCTCATTAATGACAATCCATAACTTCCTAACCACTTTTATCTTTTCTATTATACTCAATTTGACAGGGTCAACTTTGGTTAATTTCTCGTTGAGATTTGGTCATTCTATCAACTAGTTTTTTCCTTTTATCCAAACAACAATTCAAGTTGGTTGATTGAACATACTTCCATTGTTTATCGTCTTCGACTACAATTGAATTATACCAATCGACTATCAACTTTGCTATTTGATTTACATGCAAATTATATAACATTTCCAACAACATGTTGTACACACCATCGATGCGCACACCTCCACACCTTTAATTCAAACATCACTTTATTCCTAACACAAAGTGGAAAAAGTAACCTCTAATCTAACCCTCTAAAATTCCTCACTTCGGGACAAAAAAGAATATTTTGTCTAGGTAAGGAATTTAGGGATAGGCATCCAAATAATCCCCCTTAGTCCTCTTACATATAAGGCATAGAGGTTGTGTTTTTAGGGAACAAAAATCCTTTTGCAATGGACATGATTAAGACTAGTTTACTAGTGGGCCCATCCTTTTAGGGTCATATGCACCAAGACCAAGACTAGAGGTCTGATTAGGACACCTTGCCCTTTTTATACTAAATATCCCCTGGATCATGAATTTTAATCGAAGGTGTAGGAAACTTGTTGGACGTGTCTAAGAATAAGGTATCCTAATGGCCATTATGTTAGGCATCATACCCAATGGTGGCTCTAGCAAGTCAAAGGGCACTTGAGGTAGATACTAGTAGGCCAACTAGAGTTGCTTTAGTGTATTTCTCTATAAATATCTCATTGCACCTTCACTCACTTGCTTGGTGGAGTTGAGATCCCATTATGTTAAGTGTTTGGAAGGCCCTTCTTCATCTCTCTATTTTTTTTAATGGTGTATGTTACTACCATTTACTATGAATATTTGAGATAGTCTTTATTTTCACATCAATACTTTTGATAGTTCTCCTTTAGATTAGTGAGTCCTTTTCTTTCTAGGGTGTTCATTTCTTTTACATTTACTCTTTGCTTAGTTAGATCACTTGTTGCACCCACTTTCCACTTGTTATCTGGTTGAGAATCATGTTTAGAATTGATTATTTTTCTCATTAGTCTTATTTTGATCTATTTAGTGGTCTTTTATGTGGCATTATTACTCCTTCTAGGTACTCTCATAGATTTCAAGGATGCCCCCTCTTTACGAGATTTATGACCATACCATTAGTCCACCTTGGCATGTGATAATTGAACAACCTTCCTCCCCTCATGGTTCCCCTTCAAGCTCCTCATATTATGGTTCCTCGCAACCTAGATCACCACCTTCTCCTAGCACTGTTAATTTATTTATAAATCTAGCTTCCAATATGTCTGGCAGTTTTCCTCCTCCTCCTCCCCCCCTTAGAGGAAATTCCTCCAGCATAAGTGCCAACTTGAATGCAAGTGGGCACACCTCTTACTCCATGCCTATTATGAACATCCCATTCATGGCTAGTCGAAACTTTCTTGTATTGGCTAGACTAACCAATGATCCCATTCGAAAGATAAAGCAAGCGAGGATCCCCAAAATCATATCATGTCCTTACATCTATCATGGTCCTCTAACATCATGTCGATGATTCCATTTGTTTGCACTTATTCTTTATGACCTTCACTATAGTGTTCATTAATTGGTATATCGGGAAACCATTCATGATACATCCTAATTTTGTATCCTTAGCTTTGATTTTTTTAACCTTCTTATATTCACATGCTTGCTACGACAAGGGTGTAGAGACCATGTTCTCTTGTCGTCAGACATTATCCACCCATTTTATGAACCCAATCCATGAGTGGAGACAATGAAGGAGCTTTTGTAAAATTCAGATCAATGATCAAATCTTTTTAGACAAGTGCTTGAATTTTTCTTGCACCAACATAACTAAGGATGTTGATTCTAAGCATACACAAATTGAAGAGGAATCCATTTTGAAAGATCAACAACATGACCTTTTTTATGCTCAATATATATACATGTACATTATCATCCATGACACTCCCCACCATGACTCCACATGCCAATATTATATGGGGGCATCCATTACGCAGATGGTGTGCTTGGTGCCATGGAATCGAACCTAACCCAATATAATCAGTTTCCCCCTTCTACGAGCAACTATTCATATGGTAATTATTTGATGTTAATCACTCCAACCCAGGACCACCTTTGACATCCAATTATCCTCTGGCCCCTAGTGCTCATCCTGTCATGCATGAAATATTACATCTTACTTGACTCTTCCTCTAACCCCCCATGCAAATGGTCCCTCATGTAGTAGCACTACGTGTGGCAGTGTTTCTATCGGATATGTGTCTCCTCCAAACATTGACCCTTATTACCCATTCATTATCCCTCTATGATTACCTCCATTCAATCACCCCCTTTTCCTCATGGGAAATTTTACGCTAAGTAGAATATGCCCTCCCCTCCTACGCCCAATTACCAACAAGCACAGCCCAATGCAAATAAGAAGAAGAACAAGGGGAAGAAAAATGGAAATAATCAGAATCAATGAGGTGGAATCCAACCCAATAATCATTTTGGTAATATTGGAGGTAATCAAACCCCTAAAAATCAAGATCCTAATAAACCCCCTAAGCAGGGTAAGAACCCTTAGTTATATATTAATCATATGTGTTCCTTTTGAAAAGTTTATGGACACTACACTCGTCATTGTCCACATCTTTCTAAGGCTATCCAAATATGGAATGAGGCTAATAAACATGAAGTAATCAAGGCCTCTCAAGGAAAAAATGGTGCTCCACACACTCATCTTACCACACCTCAACTGATGGTACTACAATACCCATTCCCACCTCAAGCGGTGGTCACAACAAAACCAACAACATGTTATTCTACTTAGTCGTCTACATAAGGTCACCCCAATTATCCTTCCTTATAGAACATTTACATGACTTCTCTCAATGTCAACCTACAAACACACTATGCAATTAATATGGCATGTTAGTTGAACTGACTAATCCTGATCAGGACAAGGATACACCCTTGTCAAGAGGACACTTGCACCTACCGCACCATAATCTATGTCCTCCCCTGAAGATCCCTAAGATCCCTTTGCATCACACTGCTCACAACCCTAATTCTAAATCCTCTCCTAACTATAGTGTTGTGGATGACTTCGCATAAACCCTTGTTTCCATGTCTACATTGGAAGTTCTCCAAAATTATAAGGTGCAATGCAAATCTCTCTTGTCTACCTTGGGTGGGATTGATCCTTCTGATGTTCATTTGATGACCTTCCATTTAGATCGATTCCATCCCTGCATTCCTTATTCAATCACTTTCCAAATACCTATCACCATTATTAATTTGATAATTAATCCTTGCATCATTGATGGAGGAACATTTACTTGTGTCATGGACACCCATGTCTGGAAGAAGCTCAGTTCCCCTGAGTTAGCCTTGTCCCTTATGAAATTGCATATGTATGACAATATATCTTCTTAGTTGTAAGGTTTTCTCCAAAATGTTTCAGTGCAACTCATTGTTTTTGTAAAAAATGTCAAAAGGGTGAGCAATCCTACCTTATCCTTGCAGCTTGTAACCAAGGAAACAGTGTAAGTGATTATTTGTAGACCATACTCTAAAAATCCAAAGAAAAACTCAATAAATAAGAAATAAATAAAATATTGACAAGTGTTATATACCATAAAACAAAGAGAACGAGTTAGCTTCAACCATATAGTATTGTCCATTGGAAAAGCTTTCATACAAATGGTGTCATCTATAGGAATGCATCTCCAATGGTATCCAACACCCTCCCTTAGGGAAGGGTCATTTTTAACTCTCTCAAATTTCTTTCTAACTAACATTGATGATGAGAAAAAACATCTTCTTCTTGAGGAATAACTCAAGGGAGCTTTGTGATTCCAAATGATGATAAGAAAGAGTGTGAAATATGAGCTCTTAAACTAATTCTTGTAGCATAACCTTGCTCTAGATTTCTCTTATTGAATGCATGCTCATGGCTTCCTTTTATAGTCCAAATGGAGGACTTGAAACATCTAGTTCTCAATATGAATGCTCCATCTCATGAAGTGGTCCCTCAAGTACAAGAATGGGGTTATTGAATGCTCCCAAGCAAGTGAAGAGGCCAACTCAAATTTTTGGATCCAAAATGCTATTGTGGGCCTTGAATGTGTAATGGAAATTTATCGGTCCTTCCACTGATATAACCACATGGATTTTGAGGATCTAGTTGTGTATATAAGCATGAACTTTGAGACAATATTCATGTGATTGTACAAAATTAATGATGGACTTTAATCGTTCTAAGGTTCAGTTCTCATTCTAAATTTTATGCCCAATGGTGCTACTAAGATGCATGTTGTATATTGATGGTGTCCTTTTTAATTAATGGCTGAAATTTTTCATGTCTACGATATTTGGGAAATAACACTTGCTCTAAGATAGTCTTGATTGACATTAAGGTTGTAGATGCTCAGTTAGATTACAATCTCCTCCTTGGTCATAGCTACATGCATGGTATGAAACTAGTCACCCCAATAGTGTTTAGACTCGTGATGTTCCCTTGTGATAAGAAAAATAACATGCTTGATCAACTCACATATTATGATACCAAGGGGCCAACTTTCCCATACCATGTCCTACTAGAAATTAAAGGCAGTCTTTCTATGTCGTCATTCACTCATGAGGGTTCTGTAGTTTTCAAAGATGCTTCTCTCCTTGAAACATTTTTACTACCTCCTCCTCTTACCCTAAAAGAGGACATCTAGGAATTGTGTATCATCACTTTTGTGACATCTCCTACTCAACTGCAACCTCCTCCTAGTCCTACACCCTCGACGGGCCACTCGTGGGTAGTAATACCTATACATCAAGTAACATTCCTCTTTCTTCCTACTGGGATTGTCTAAATCATTGTGATGGTTACAATTAATCTCTCGTATATGACTATAGGCCTCTATATTTTGTACATGACCCCGTCAAACCCCTCCCCCACCCCTTAGGTTGTCTGAACCTTTTTCCAATAAGTTGGTACTTCTAATGCCCCACAACCCATGGTTATGAAGGAGGCCACTTCCTACACTCAATCTTCTTCCAAAATGAAGGCTAAGAGCAAAACCAAAAACATGGCAGCTTCACCTGCCCTAGACATAGCCATGAATCACCCTTCCTCTACACTACCCAGTCGCACCACACCCTATGATATTTTCAATGGCATTGGTCACGCCACCCAACAACATCTAATTTTTTTAATTTTGTTCAATCATAGCCACGTTCAATATGAGAATACCTTGAATTTTCACATTACTATTCTTGTCGTTTCTAGGTAGCAAAATAAGGCATTATGTACTAACAATCCATATTCATTGTGTGGCAGCTATGGTCACCATTCATACCATTCTACCAATATCCATAAGTTTCATGCTACCTTTGTTGACCTCCACCGTAGATCCATGAGTCTTAGGTCACCATTATTGGAAAAGGTATATCCACATATCTCGTCCTCTAAAGGAATGGTTTCCATTTATTACATTTCATCATCTACCGGGACCTCTTAAATCCATCCACTATCCACCTTTCTATAGACCTTTCTATCTCCACCTTTCAAAGCGATGAGGAAATTCTTGAATCTCTTACCAACCTTGAATTCTTGTGGGATAATATGCATCATCACACCTATTTCCTCCCACAAGAATCCTCGTTGGAAGGACGATCATCAAACCAATTTTCCATTTAATCAAACGATTTTATTCCCCAAGGATATTATTATTGGTTTAAGAACCAAATCCCTACTCTAGATGCCTTTGAGGAGTGTAATATGGCCAATATCTCTCCTTCCATTCAAGTTGATATTTTGGTTAAGCTTGGTGTCACTGAGAACATCTTACTTACTGCTTTTGTACTTTGGAGGAAGCTGGAATCCATGAATCCCTTTTCCAACAATTTCTTGATTTATTTCCCTGGTCTTACATTGAAATTTCAAGCCTCGACCTTGCCATAGTGGAACAAACACTTACCCAAATGCAGAACATGTGCACAAAATTAGATATTGATTCACCCTTCGAAATCTCTGACCATTAATGCTAAAATCGATAAGCTTCAGAATGCAAGTTTCATTTATCTAATTGTGTGTACCACATGGGTATCCAAGCCAATTCCCATCAACAATAAACAAAGCACCATTCATATATGTACTAACTTTTGGCATATGAAAAAAGCTTCTCCGAAGGACAACATAAACACTCCCTTCATCAACCAAATTATTGATGCATGCATTGGGCATGAGGTTCTTTCCTTCATAGATTGTATCACAGGATGCAAACAAATTCAAATTTGTCCTCGGGATTAGTAAAAAACTACCTTTACCACTCCTTGGTGGACCTTTTCTTATCAAGTCATGCCATTTGGAATAAAAAATGTTGGAACCACTTTCCAAGAAACAACCTATTCCAAGAATTAACACTTGTAGCACTTGGAACATCTCCTTAAAGTGTTCGTTAGGTGTCATGGGTATAGCATTCACTTGAAACCACCTTAAGTGCATATTTTTCATTCCTATTAGCTAGTCAATTTTTATGATAGGATATCTCTTATAAAGAGATTTCCATCGATCCTCTGAAGGTTCGAGTGATTCTTGAACTTCCCCCTCTTAAGAATTTGCGCCAATTACAAAGTCTTCAGGGTAAGGAAAACTTATTGCATTGTTTCATTCCATAGTATGCCACAATAATTCATGGATTCTTGTGTTTGCTTCATTCTAGAATTAATTTTGTATGGGTCATGCAAGCTCAATGATCTTTTGGTACCCTTAAGTGTGCTCATACTTCATCACCCTTGATTAGTGCCTCGTATTTTTCCAAGCACTTCATCGTTTACATTTCAAAATCCACCTGCATTGTTGCCTAAATGCTTGTTGAAGAAGATGTCAAACGTTGGTAACATGTCATCTATTATGTTAGTAAGAACCTATATGGACCACCTTATCATATAACAATGAGAATAAACTAGCCTTATCCAGTGTTTTCTCAGTCCAAAAACTTTTCCATTACATCCTTGTGAGGAAAACTAAAGTCATTGCAAATTCAAACCATATGTTGTATCTCTGGAGTCAACACCTCATTCAAGGAAAAGTCACTGAATGAATCATTATCCTCTAAGAACATAACCTTGACTTCATTACTCCTAAGAGTAAAGGGGCTTTGGCCTTAGTGGCTTTCATCTTTGATCTCCCCATTGGTGCTAACCATCTCCCTATCAAAGATGATATTTTGGATAAGAATCCGTTCACCATTGCCTTAGAAGACCCTTGGTATGGGGATATCCTAATCTATCTACGTACTAAAAAATTTTAGCCCTATATCTCACGCGATGATCATCTTTAAATCTATCACCAAACTCCATGATACCTTATTATCAATGATGTTTTATATTTATGAGGAATTGACACTTTCTTATGATGACGCCCCACATTTGACCAGGTCAAACTAGTCTTGAATGAATCCCATAGCAGCGCATGTGGGGGGCACCTTTCACGAATGTCTATCACCTAGAAAATTATTTCTGTTGGTTTTTTTTGGTATATGTTATTTTTTTATTGCAAAGAGGTGGTGAACCATTGACAAGGTTTCCAATTATTCACCCCAAAGCAAAGTACCCTCTCGCCCCCCTACATCTAATCATCATCATCGGTCCATTTTGTAAATGGGCAATTGACTTCGTGGAAAGTAAACTAGTATCAGTCAGTAGCCATAAGTACATCGTGGTGGTTGTCAACCATTTCATTAAATGGGATAAATCCACGATGACATACTACAATAATGGCACTGATGTGGCACTTTTATTCTTCAACCATGTCACAACTTGATTTGGTGTCCCAAAACCATTGGTGTCCGATCACAATACTCACTTTGAATATGTTGTATGGCAAGAGACATCTTTCCATCTAAATTTTGAGCACTAGTATTCCTTTTCCTATTACCCACAAGGAAATGGCCAAGTTGAGGTTGTCAATCAGATCCTCAAAATCATGCTCCAACAGATGGTGGATAAGTACAAGTTCAAATAACATCATATGCTCAATCCTATCCTATGGGCATGCCGCACATACACCAATATAGCTATTGGGTTTACTCTATTGCACCTTGTTCATGTTATGGACTCCATCTTTCCCATAAAGTATCAGATTCCCTCTTTGCACCTATCAAACGAACTTTTGCCAAACACTTTAGCTCTAGAACTATGCTTTGATTAGTTTGGAACAATCACATGAAGATCGTCATGCTACTTTGTACAACATTGAAGGTACCAATAAATGTTCAAAATACCATTACTTAACCACATCCACTCATGCTTGTTTCATGACGTTGATCTAATCCTTGTTTACGACCAACCGCATGACAAACTTGTTCGAGGAAAGTTTGAGCCTATATGGCATGACCCTTATGTCTTAAATCACTGCCTTGGAAAGGGGCCATGCCTACTTGAAGGTTTCGATGGACAACTCCTAAAGAACCCTTGTGATGGGTTATATCTCCATAAATATTATGCATAAAACCAATGCTTTTTTCTTTGTGTTATTTTCATTTTATAGTTCCCCCCTTAATATTAGCCTTATGGTTTGTTTTCATGTCCTTTCTAGATGGATTCTTACTCTCAATGTTATGTTGGTTATGCTGATGATGCAAGTAGATACTCTTTGAATATCACCTCAGTGGATTGAACCATATACCCCCCATTGCACTCCTTCTCCCAATAATCAGGCATATTCATCACCTTCGGTTTTACCTTGATTCCCATTTGCTTATCGCATAGTTGAATCACTATTATCAAGTACACATTATGTAATGTCCCCAACTATTTTTCTATGGACCACTCCATTATACTAGGGAGGCAATGTTCTAATGTCACTTATAAAAACTGAAGAAAAATAGTAAAGTGGTGAATTGTGGTCACGCTGCACTATGGAAAAATCAAGGTCCAAGGAAATATTAATGGAGCAAGGAATCATTCTCTCCTAAAAATCAATCATATTAATATTTTGAGATAATTTGGACAAGGTGGGCGCAATAGTGGTGGAATTAGTTCAAATACGTGGTGTAACTCATATCCAACATGGAAGGAATCCTATCATGGAGGCATCTCATGGGTTGTAACACCCCTAGATAAAAATAACAAATCCCTGACAACCTATGACATCTATTGAAACTTTTGGCAAGAATCAGGTCCTATGGTAGCATATGAGAACTTATAACATCCTATGACATGTTTTAGGTCCTAAATTTAGCCAAGGAGGGTGCTAGAGGAGAGGGGTGGGTCCACATGCTAGTGTAACTTCCCCAAATAAAGCTAAGCTTATCTAATTCAAATTATAAAAAGGGGTAAATGCTCCGTGGAGATTTATAAAAAGGGTGAAGACACAAGTGAAGTTAATTTTGGTCATTTGAATTTTGGTGTTGGAGATACATTGAGCTTCTCAAACTTAGAAAATGTTCCCCTTGCTACATAACTAGTTTTGGTGGTGAAAGATTCCATCCTAGCTAGCAAGAGAGGATAAATCTCTCAGGTTTCTCAATTGTGCTTCATGTGAATGAGAGGTGAGGAGTAATCACTCAAATTTATAAAGTGATATTAAATTGATGCAGATTTAGATATTTTATATTTATGATTCAAATTCATCTATAGGTGTTTGGAATTCCAAGTTGTTGTAGCATAGGTTTATGGTGTTTTTTGAGCATTTTGGTGTTGGCATTGTGGATTTTTACTTGAGGAGGGCACACCATTGGATCCATTTTCACATTGAGTGGTCATTATTGGGAATTATATGACTTATATGTGACAAATTTTGCAATTTGGGAGGCTTCATTATCATTTGGAGGTGTTTTGTGTTGAATTAGATATTGGATCAATGAAGGAGGGCCGAAATGGCGGTTCCAGTTTTGATACCTATGAGCATTCATGGGATGTAAGACCCATTCCATTGCATTTAGAGTGTTGTTTTTAGTGGGAAAAAAATTTTCACTCAAAAATATGTTCATATGACCGAGATGTGCCCATTTTATCAAATCTACTCCAATTTGTATCTCTTATGGTATAGGTTCAAACTTGTCCAATTTTAACTAAGTATTTCATGAGTTTCAAGTTGTCTAAGAGCCATGTACTATTTTAATCAGTGTCATTAATTTTTCCATACATTTAATAATAAATATCCAATTTTTTCCTCACATGGTGTTCATATTTAAGTAATCAGTGATTCCATGTATAAGCCTTTCTCATATGATTATGCAATTTACAGTACTGATCGTAAAAATTTAATAGAAGTCCCCTGAGGTTTGTTACTTCAGTTATCTTTGTTTGGATGTATTTTATTATTATTAAATATTTTTGGAAGGATTATAATCGATTAGGATGTGTTTGGGTCAATTTGAAAAACTAGTATTCCCATGTGGGGAAAGTGAGCTAGTTGCTCACTAGTCTTTAGAGGGTGCCTTTCATACTTCCTTGGAAGTTATCTGAAGTCTATCAGTGGATCAGATAGTTGTATTTGACTATATTTTAGTACATTACTCTGATCCTATGAGAATTTTATTCACTTTAGTAGTGTATGGGAAGAGTTGGAAACCATGTGTTCAATGTGTCCAAAATTAAACTAGTGTTCCTATTATCTTTACCAGCTTCCAATTTTATATCGGATTTGATATGGGACACATAGCGGGGGATTATTATCACATTAATGAACATCACAAATTTAATGGAAATCATAAATACATATACACTCCACTATTTTTGAACTAATGCATCTCATAATCCTTCATAAGCCATTGTTTCGGAAAAAGTGGAAAATCAACGTAATTAAAGTTGGAACTTCAGAGATAATATCCCTAATTTTTTATCGGGGATATTGCAGTGGTATTAGAGCATGGTATTGGATAGTTTTGGGAACCAAATAGAAATATTTAAGAAGAAAACCTTGAAGAAGGGTTGCAAACATGAGGTTGGAACTAGATGCTTGGGAGCTTGATTAGAGCTTAACATGGGAAGAATCATTTTTTAATATGGTTTCATTTCTTCGGTGGAAGACAAGGAAATAGATGAAATAATAGACATAGGTGTTGTCACTAGCATAACCCTCCTTCAAAAGTTATAAGTTTCTGGAAGCACACATAATGGTTTCATCTAAGGTGGCCCTCAATTGATCCCACAGGTTAAATTCAAATGCTTATGCTCTGTCCAAGAATTCGTGAAAATGACAAATTGCCACTAAGAATATACTTCAATTCAGAGTTGTGGAAGAGATCACCCAGGTGTTGATATCATCATTTACCTCGTCATATGCATAAAAAATGATAGATAAATATTAAAGCAAAACTCTAATTGTTATTTGTTAGTTAGCCTTGGGAGACCACAAATGCTACACTTACTTCCTTGTATTCTTCTTCAAAGGTACCAAAAAATGGTCTGTCGGGGTTTTGGAGGAGAGGATGCTGGAGGATTTGTCATGTGGGGTGGTACATGGTGTGTTGCAGGTGTACTTGCTGTCTCACGGGCATTTGGGGACAAGCTTTTGAAGCAGTATGTTGTAGTTGTACCAGAAATTCAGGAAGAGATAATTAACGATGGCGTTGAATTTTTTCATCATGGCAAGTGACAGATTATGGGATGTTGTTTCTAGTCAGGAATCTATTGCTATGATTCAATTTATTGGGGATCCAGAACGTGCTGCAAAAAGACTTATAGATGAAGCATTTTGAAAAGGCAGTGTAGACAACGTCACTTGTATCGTTGTATGCTTTCATCACAGTTGATAGAAGCATTCTGTTCTTGTTCCTCTAGAGTGTTATTGTTGTCCATAGTTTGTATCAATACTTAAATATTGGATCGGAACATTTGTGCACATGGTTGACATTCCTTTGTATATGTTTTGATTAATTTTCATGGTTCACCATTTTTTGAGATCGAGAATATGGGCAGGAATTTGAGTGCCTATGCGTCCAGGGAGCAGACTACATATTATGCCAAGGTTTTAAAGAAGGACGTGCCCGTGGCGCTCGATATTCTGGAGGATATTCTACATAATTCAATGCGTGGAAAGCAGCCAAGGAAACCCATAACAGTAAATTGATAAATGGCATAGTAAATTAAGGTGGCAGAGTATCTATTGTTTGATATTAAATCTCAGATGTGAAGAATAGGTGGCAATGGGACATACAAGTTCTAGCCTTAAAGTTAAATACTCGCATATTTCAAGCGATTCTCAATCTATATCCAGATTTTTAGGGATTCGATGAGTATTTTCGAGTGGCATTTGAAACTCTCAAGGATAAAAATCAATGAATAGAGCATTGTTTCCAGATTTGAAGGCATTTGAACTCAATATTCAAGTTTTTGATGATACAGGTGGAACTGAGAAGGTGGACAAAATCTGGATTTGAGGAGGGGGTTTTAGCAAGCCCTTGTTTCTTGTGACATATCTTAGATTTCATTTAGATTTAGTTTATTGTTATAATTTTATTCCTAATACCTGCATAGTTGGTTTATTGTAAGGTCTATATATTTAATCTTTTTGAATGTAAATGGGGGAGGTACCAGCCAAGAGGGCTGAGGCAAGATTTGAATATTCTGATATTGGAGTGGCAGGAGCATGTATGCACTCTGTTTTTGTTAGCTGCTTTGAAATGATTACGTTCATAAGAGCCACCTTTCTGTTTTAATAATTGAATTTTATGTGTTGTGATTTTGTCTGGTGTATGGTCTTATTAATCCATTGCTAGATTCTCACGATTAATGTGAAATTATCCTTAAGTATTATATGCAGAACCTGGTTCATGTCTTTCATAAATTCTCGCTCGTAGCTTTGTCTTATCAGTCTTGATTGTGATATATACTGTTGTTCAGTATTTTCTTTCGAATCTAGCTTGATTTTTGTCGTAAGTCTTACCTACCACCAAACTCCATAAATTCATTTTCCAGTTATCCATTAAAACAATTTAAGATTTTTCTAAGCTTGACCCTAGCAGTCGGGGTTCAACTTTAGTGATAACATCTTCTGGCACCGTTGTTGGGGATCGAAGGAACGAAGACATACTTCCTTGGGCTGAATGACAACGAATATATCCAGACTTTGATGGTGAACAAAGGCTAGTGACATAGTGCCTGCAAATTTCTTCATCGAGCAACTCCAAAGAATCCGTAGGTGACTCCATTTGTTGAGGATCCAGAATGCCATCACAAGATTGAATGAAAGCACTGTAAAAGGTACTTTCCAGCTAAGTTTTTATTTGAAAATTGTTGTGAGGAATATGAATTGCATGATGAGGATGAAATATTTTCTATGGCTACTTCTAAGGAAGATTCACAACTCATAGTTGATATTAAAATCCATGATTATGTAATTGAGAATGCTACTACTTCAAATTCAGATCAGCAGGATGATAAGGCTGGGAAGGAAGAAGATAATTTATTGCATGTTGTATTTTTCATAACTCTGTTTTACAGCAAGAGGATTTTCTTTCTCCTTATATACCTGTCACTTCAAATTTAGATGAAAAAAATGATAATAATGAGGAAGATCATGCTAATGCTTTTTCAAATCAACCTTTCTATCATGAATATGAATCTGACCCAGGTATTAAGGCAAATGATGAGAAGTTAGATCTGTCCACTATACTTTCTCATGCATCAAAGGTCAAAAAGCAGTTTGAAAAGCCATTGATTTCCATTCTTGAGCGGTTTGAAAAGAGCAATAATGGAGAGAAAAGATATTTGTTTCAGCACCTATTGAAAGTTTAAGCATTAAGCTTATATATGATGAATACTCAGATGAATTGGAAGAACGGTCTATTGAATTGGTATTTACAGAAAGCTTCAGCAATGGACCTATGTATGACATTTACAAGGACAGTGAGAGTGATGATGTTGGGTCACCAAATCAGTGTATAGTGTTCCTTTTTGAGCAGCAATCTTCGGAAAGCAGAAAGCCCAAATCCTCTATTTTAGACAAATAATTTCAAGGAAATATTAAACCAAATGTAGCTGTCTCTGTTCGATATTTCAGAGACAAAGGAGGTAATTTTCAATTTTCTTCTCTTTCATCTCCAACAATCCAGGAAAAGAAATTTGATGTCATCTATCAAGCAGTGATTTCACATAAACAAGAAGATGTGGTAGTTACCTATTCTCGATTTGCTTCTTCTAACAATTTCTATGACCCTATAGCAAGTTACATGGAAGCAAAGCAGAGTGATAAGTCTTGTGTCTTTCATCTTTTAAGCATAGAATTTCAAATCTGTGGGTATGGTTTCTTGGATCATATGCTTTTGTGCTTTCGAGTTTTTTCAGTCTTTTGTATGCTAAGAGATGGAAGCAAATCTCAGCTAATTCATAAACTTCTGGATTGGTTATATTGGAAGTTTTCCTATGTTTGAAAATAAGTTTTTGATTGCTTAAGTATGAGCAGTGTAAATAAATAAGCTTGCTTTTCAAACATTTATTTTCCATTGTATTCAGTGGATTTGTTTTTAGTTAAGCAATGCAGAAAAACAATTTGGTTTTCAGTATCTTGATTTACCATAGATCGGTAGACTCCAGCCCAATAAAAAAGGCCACTGGAACTACTAGGTTCTTGGAGCCTTGCAAGAAAGACTCCATCCCAGACAGATAAATATTAAAGCAAAACTCTAATTGTTATTTGTCAGTTAGCCTTGGGAGACCATAAATGCTACACTTACTTCCTTGTATTCTTCTTCAAAGGTACCAAAAAATGGTCTGTCGAGGTTTTGGAGGAGAGGATGCTAGAGGATTTGTCATGTGGGGTGGTACATGGCGCGTTGCAGGTGTACTTGTTGTCTCACAGGCATTTGGGGACAAGATTTTGAAGCAGTATGTTGTAGTTGTACCAAAAATTCAGGAAGAGATGATTAACGATGGCGTTGAATTTTTTCATCATGGCAAGTGATGGATTATGGGATGTTGTTTCTAGTCAGGAATCTATTGCTATGATTCGATTTATTGAGGATCCAGAACATGCTGCAAAAAGACTTACAGATGAAGCATTTCGAAAATGTAGTGTAGATAACGTCACTTGTATCGTTGTACGCTTTCATCACAGTTGATAGAAGCATTCTGTTATTGTTCCTCTAGAGTGCTATTGCTATCCATAGTTTGTATCAATACTTAAATATTGGATCAGAACATTTGTGCACATGCTTGACATTCCTTTGTATATGTTTTGATTAATTTTCATGGTTCACCATTTTTTGAGATCGAGAATATGGGCAAGCATTTGAATGCCTAAGCGTCTAGGGAGCAGACTACATATTATGCCAAGGTTTTAAAGAAGGACATGCCCGTGGCGCTCGATATTCTAGAGGATATTCTACAAAATTCAATGCATGGAAAGTAGCCATGGAAACCCATAACAGTAAATTGATAAATGGCAGAGTAAATTAAGGTGGCAAAGTATCTATTGTTTGATATTAAATCTCAGATTTGAAGAATAGGTGGCAATGGGACATACAAGTTCCAGCCTTAAAGTTAAATGCTCGCAGATTTCAAGCGATTCTCAATCTATATCCAGATTTTTAGGGATTCTATGAGTATTTTCAAGTGGCATTTGAAACTCTCAAGGATGAAAATCAATGAATAGAGCATTATTTCCAGATTTGAAGGCATTTGAACTCAATATTCAAGTTTTCAATGATATAGGTGGAAATGAGAAGGTGGACAAAATATGCATTTGAGGAGGCAGTTTTAGCAAGCCCTTGTTTCTTATGACATATCTTAGATTTCATTTAGATTTAGTTTATTGTTAGAATTTTATTCCTAATACCTGCACAGTTGGTTTATTGTAAGGTCTATATATTTAATATTTTTTAGTGTAAATGGGGGAGGTACCAGCTGAGAGGGCTGAGGCAAGATTTGAATATTCTGATATTGGAGTGGCAAGAGCATGTATGCACTCTGTTTCTGTTAGCTGCTTTGAAATGATTATGTTCATATGAGTCGCCTTTCTGTTTTAATAATTGAATTTCATGTGTTGTGATTTTGTCTGGTGTATGGTATTATGAATCCATTGCTAGATTCTCACGATTAATGTGAAGTTATCCTTAAGTACTATATGCAGAACCCGGTTCATGTCTTTCATAAATTCATACTCGTAGCTTTGTCTTATCAGCCTTGATTGTGATATATACTGTTGTTCAGTATTTTCTTTCGAATCTAGCTTAATTTCTGTAGTAAGTCTTACCTACCACCAAATTCCATAAATTCATTTTCCAGTTATCCATTAAACCAATTTAAGATTTCTCTAAGCTTGACCTTAGCAGTCAGGGTTCAACTTTAGTGATAACAATAGGATTTCATAATCCACATGAGTTGGATGGTTCCTTTTGTTACAACATATACGAATTTGACGAGGAGACACTTGAATGAGAAAGGTTAAGGAAGAACCACGAGAGGTTACTAGAGAAACCAAACAATTTACAACAAGATCTAGAGCATAATTTGCAGCAATGTAAAGCATTGATGCCAGAATGCTCTACATAAAAAGTTACGGAGAGGATGCTTAGTTTCTTTACAAATAGAGAAACTAAAGGTTCTCATGATGTGTGGGGTTTAAAATGTGGTAAATTAGCAATCATGGTTCATCCTACATGCTCAAAAGGAGTCACATATTGAAACCTTGAGTCTTCCGGAGGATCACAAAATGAAGGAGCATCCCATCACAAATAAATCACTTGAGGAGGATGCAAACACTATGCCAAGGTATGACAAAAATTCTAATTGTTTCTACAGTCATACTTCTTTTGCAACAATATAAAATAGAAACCATTTCATGTATTGATAATTGTATTGTAGAATATTCTAATGTTGAACTTGTTGTTAAGAAAGAATTATGTGTTGTGCATTCATGCCACAAGCAATCTGATTTTTCATTTAATCCATTAGAAGATGTGCACATAACACTTCAAGAAGATAGTTGCAAAATGGAAGGGTACTCAAGTTTCTATGTGGGTGAATTAGAGATTGCTATTGAGGAGCTTGATGAAGGATTGGGTTTCATTGAGGATGGGTGTAGAAACATATTTTGGACTAGATTCTGAGGAAGTATAGAAATCAACCTTCCATTCACCATTGGAGATTCATTATGAAGTTAATGCCAACTGAACAAAAGTATAAGAAAATCAGAAAATAGTGTTGAAGAGGAACATTCCCATGGGATACGTTTTCTAGTAGGGAAATTGAAGGTAAGTGATGGAGAAATTAAGATAGTCGTGAAATTTTTTATGAAACTAATGCCTTGGATGTAGATTTTTGTTGGAGATATTCAAAGACAACTTATGGGTTGGAAGAAAAATATTCCCTTACAGAATTGGAGGAAATTTAAAAAGTAGTGACAACCATGAAACTGAACTATCCACTCCTACTTTCTGATAGAGATTATCTTCTTAGCCCTGCTGATTTGTACCATAGTGCACTGTAGGAAGAAAAAGATGAAGTTGACAGGCTCACTCATGAGGTAGAGATCACCCGTGATTCTTTGAACAGCATTCAAAGGGACCTTCAGTAATCAAAGATACAGGTTGGACAACTTAGTTTGTAGGGAGTTGGAAAGAATACACCCTTCCTCATACACTTTAGAAAAATAATTGTACATGGTTGATTACACACATGATGTGAGGGAGGAGACTCAAGTGAGGGTTGAGCATGAGGATATTTTAGATTTTTTGGTGCTTTAGGAGAGATTTGACATGGAGGATGTGGTCCAATCACTTGTTTAGCACCAGGAGGATCATGAGTTACCTCTATGGGAGAGAGACTTAGTCATGGAGGAGGAAGATGAGCATTCTCTTTATGAACCAAACAGCATAGGAGTATATGCATCCATGTATTTGGTGGATAGATGTATGAAAGGGATGGATACACATTGGGGACAAAGCATTCCAACCAGTGTTCAATCTTGTGAGCAACAACAGAGGCATATATGGTTGTTGACTGATGCCTTCATTATTCATGGCAAGACATGAATTTTACCAGAGTCAATTGGAGGGGACAAGTGACATGATGTGATCCATAGTTACAATGTGCATGTTGCACAAGAGGAAATTCATGTTCTATTGGAGAGAATCATAGAGGTTCGAATCAACATTGGGAGTGATGAACTTCCAATTAGGTGTTGGGATCCTGAAATCCTTCATAGTGATGGATTGTTTCAAATGACAATGATGATTGGAGGGGTGCAACATAGATAATGGGATCCTGGTATTACTTGGTCTGAGTGTCTTAGACACTCTAGATTTTTCAAATTCAATTGAGACCTTGGGATCATTTTGGGACTCAAGTGTTTCAGTTCGGTTGTTGGCAGGACAATTGGGGATATGGAGCTATATATAGAGAGGATTATTATGATCATAGAGGCGCAACAACATCATGGCGGTCCCTTTCTAAGATTAGATGGGGAGCCCTAAGATACAATTGCAAGGAAAACTTTCTATAGCAGACTCGTTGAAGAGTCATGGTGGCTTTCAAATGATAATATTTTTAGTAGTTCAGTTGTTCGGGAGTTGATTGAGTGGTTGCAGTGTAGAGTTACTCTTCTTGGTGGGAATGTTCAAGAGGATTCATATGTTAGTATCTTGTAAGAACATACATTGAGCAGAGTATAGTTCAACTCCTTTTGATTGGTTTTGAATCATGATATCATTTTTAGCCTTATGTTGGTTTAGTTTGTGGAATAAAGAGTTGGTGACTTGATCCACTTGAAAATACATCCTTATAAACAATCATCACTAAGGAAGGAGGTAGAAAAAATTAATTGTGCATAAAAGCTTATGGAAGGAGAACATGTGTCACCCCAGGTTTAAATTGCTTGAGGACAAGCAATCTTGGGTGGAGAGGATTGTAATTCCCCCAAATATTTTTCTATGGACCACTCCATTAGACTAGGGAGGAAATGGTCTAATGTCACTTTGAAAAATTAGAGAAGAATAGTAAAGTGGTGAATTGGGGTCATGAGGCAATATGGAAAAACCAAGGTCCAAGGAAAAATTCATAGCACAAGGAATCATTCTCTCCTAAAAATCATTTTTATTAATATTTTGAGATAATTTGGACAATGAGGCCACATTAATGGTGGAATGAGTCCAAATATGTGGTGCAACTCCCATCCAAGATGGAAGTAATCCTATCATAAATGCATCTCATGGGTTGTAACTCCCTGAGCTAAAAATATCAAAGCTATGACAAGCTATGACATCTATGAAAACTTATGAAAAGAATCAAGTCCCATTATATCTTATCACAACTTATGACATCCTATGACATGTTGCAGGTCCTAAACTTATCCAAGGAGGGTGCTAGAGGAGAGAGGTGGGCCCACATGCTAGTGTAATTTCCCCAAAATCAAGTTAAGCTTAGTATTATTTGGCCAAATAACATTAGAGAAGACTTAAATGTGTCCGAAGGTGTAATTATCTCATTAAAATAACATTTATTAATATTTTATTAAATATTGGTGAGAGAATTCTAGAATGAGGGGGAAATGCTCCATGAAGATTTATAAAAAGGATGAAGACACAAGTGAAGGAGATTTTAGTCATTTGAATTTTGGTGTTGCAGAGCCGTTGAGATTCTCAATCTTAGGAGATGTGCCCCTTTCTATAGAACTAGTTTCAGTGGTGAAAGATTCCACCATAGCTACCAAGAGTGGAGAAATCACTCATATTTCTCAATTGTGCTTCATGTGAATAAGAGGTGAGGAATAATCACTCATATTTCTTAAGTGATCTTCAGTTGATGTAGGTTTATATATTTTCATATTTTTGGTTTGATTTAATCTATAAGTGTTTGGAATTTCAAGTTGTAGAAGTAGACGTTTATGGTATTTTTGGGCATTTTCATGTTGGAATTGTGGATTCTTACTTGAGGAGGGTGCACAATTGGATCCATTTTCACTTGTAGAGATCATAATTTTGAATTATATGAATTCTATGTTACAAATGGTGCAATTTGGGAGGGTTCTCTATCATTTGGAGGTGTTTTTTTGTTGATTTAGAGCTTGGATCGGTAAAGGAGGCTTGAAATGGTTGTTTTTCTTTTGATGATTCTAAGAATTTTTGGGATGTGAGACCTGTTACATTGTGTTTAGAGCATTTTTTCCCAGTGGGAAACACTTTTTTTCACTCAAAAAGGTGTTCATGTGACCGAGATGTGCCCGTTTTATTGGATTTACTCCATTTTGTATCTCTTTTGGTAAAGATTCGAACTTGTCCAATTGTAACTCAGTATTTCATGAGTCTCAAGTTGTATAAGAGCCATGTACTATTTTAATTAGTGTCATTAATATTTACATATAGTTAATAATAAATATCCAATTGTTTTCCTCATATGGTGTTCATATTCAAGAAACCGGTGATTCCATGTATAAGTCTTTCTCATATGGTTATGCAATTTACAGTATTGATCATGAAACTTTAATAAAAGTCCCCTGAAGTTCTAATTCATTTATATTTGTTTGGATTTAATTTACTAGTATTGAATATTTTTAGAAGGATTGGA
Organism: Pseudotsuga menziesii; assembly: GCA_001517045.1. Classification (NCBI taxonomy): domain Eukaryota; kingdom Viridiplantae; phylum Streptophyta; class Pinopsida; order Pinales; family Pinaceae; genus Pseudotsuga; species Pseudotsuga menziesii. The sequence continues at coordinate 237,789 of LPNX010218071.1, read as the reverse complement.
ATCAGTTAGGATGTGCTTGGGTCAAGTTGAAAAAACAATATTCCTCTGTGGGGAAATTGAGCTAGTTTCTCACTAGTCTTGAGAGGGTGCCATTCCTACATCCTTGGAAGTTATATAGAATATATTAGTGGGTCACATAGTTGTACTTGATTCCATTAATATGATATTGGGAGAATTTGATTCACTCTGGTAGGGTTTTGGAAGAGTTGGAAACCATGTGTTCAGTGTGGCCAAAATTGAACTAGTGTTCCTAGTTTCTTTACTCACTTCCAATTTTATATATGATATGATTTAGGACACATATAAATGGATTATTAACACATAAATGAACATCGCAACATTAATTTACATCATAAATACACATACACTCCACTGTTGTTGAACTAGAACAGCTCATGAGCCTTCATAAACCATTGTTTGGGAAAAAGTGGAAAATCAACATAATTAAAGTTGGAACCTTGGAGACAATTTCCCTATCTTTTTATCGGGGATATTACAGTGGTATCAGAGCATGGTATTGGACATATGTGGGAACATAATATGAACCTTAAAGAAGAAAACCTTGAAGAAGGGTTTCAAACATAAGGTTGGAACTAGTTGCTTAGGAGCTTGAGGAAAGCTTAACATGGGAAGAATCAATTTTTGAAGATGGTTTCATTTCTTTGGTGGAAGAAGAGGATAGAGACAAAATAATATACATAGGATTTCATAATCCATATGATTTGGATGGTTCCTTTTGTGGTAGCATATACGAATTTGAGGAGGAGACGCTTGATTGGGAAAGGTTAAAGAAGAACCATGAGAGGTTACTAGAGAAACCATACAAATTACAACATGATCTAGAGCATAATTTGTAACAGTGCAAATCATTGCTTCCAAAATTATTTATATCAAAAACTCTAGAGAGGATGTTTGGTGCCTTTACAAATAGAGAAACTAAAGGTTCTCATGATGCATGGGGTCTAGAATGTGGTAAATCAACAATCATGGTTCAGCCTACAAATGCTCAAAAGGAGTCACAGATTACAACCTTAAGTCTTTTGTCGGATCACAAAATGGAGGAGTATCCCATCATGGATAAATCACTTGAAGAGGATGCAATTACAATGCCAAGGTATGACGAAAATTTTGATTTTTTTCGCAGTCATACGTCTTTGCAAAAATATGAGATAGCAACCATTTCATGTATTGATAAAGGTATTATAGAATCTTCTAATGTTTATTTGGGTGTTAAGGAAAAATTATGTGTTGTGCATTCATTCCACAAGAAATCTAATTTTTCATTTCATCCATTAGAAGATGTGAACATAACATGTCCAGAAGATGGCTTCAAAATGGAAGGGTACTCAAGTTTCAATGTGGGTGAATTAGAGATTACTATTGAGCATCTTGATGAAGGAATGGATTCCATTGAGGATTGGTGAAGAAACGTATTATGGACCAGATTCAAAGGAATTACATAAATTATCCTTCCATTCACCATTGGAGATTCATCATGAATCTAATGCCAACTACACAAAATATGGAAGCAAATCATAAAATATTGTTGAAGGGGATTTGTTATAGCTGATTTCACCACTCTAGGTGAATCACACTTTGTATGGCCTTCCCCTGTCTCGCTGCAGACTCCATAGACCCCGTGGACCATTTTTTGTCCTTTGATGTTTCCTTGATCATCCCTAAAAACATGTGAAAAATGATACACGCGACTTTTAAACCTATAAGCGCATATATACGCGGGTTTGACCACTAAAACTGCGTACATCGGGATGTGTACATAATCCAAATCCTTTTGGAGTTTTCCTTGACATGGATCCAACTCATTTGACTCTTGGCCTTCCCTATGCCCTGATATCGCTCGGATTCGACCTTTCATTACCCCTTTGAAAAGATATATAAGGAACCCCTTGGTACATTGAAGGCATAAGAGAGAATTGAGAGCAAAGAAACTATAGTCCATTGTTGCCGAAACTTATGCTTGAGTCTGCATCCCTTTGTCCCCTGGAGCACTAGTGTGTTCTTCCTAAGCTTGCCTTTTGCTTGTGAGATTGCTATCAAGAGATGGAGGATTGAGGTGGTGGAGGCCCAAGTGGGGGATTCAGTTTCTCCGGTTCGCAGACATGCCGTCAGAGGTTGTATCTTGTAATCTCTAATTTATATTAATAGAAATATCTTTTCCTGTCCAATAATGTGTGTTTGAATGAATATTTTATCCATGGGATTATGTCAAATGCTTATACATTATTGATTATATATGCTAGAATAGATCTAACACCATGATATATAGAATGCTTGTATTGTTTACTTGTTGTTGAGGAAGTAATCCATCAATTCGAGCTGAAGTTGGAAAGCTCAACGGGGATCTACTTCAACCGTCCGGAATAAGGTACAAGGTCTGATCCTTTAGTGTTAGACATTTAATTTCTATTGCATATTGGAAAGGATTGATTTTTGGAGTCAAGCTGTCTGTTGTGGTACCCCAAGCCATAGGAATTTCTCTCCGTAACATAATTGGTGACTCCATTGGGGATGTTCCTTGTTTTTATTTGGGGGTTTGCGGGCACAATGGGCTTGATATTATTGACTTGCTCTTGGTTTCTCCATGTTTCTGTGTCGCATTTTATAGTATGTTTGTCCATTGACACTCCCCTTTATTGGTTTGGCCTTGGCCTGCTTTTTACCACTGCCTTCTCTGTATACACGGGTTTTTGGCCAAAAGTCGCGTACATACGTGGATTTTTGGCCAAAAGTCACGTACATATGCAGCTGTTCTTTAAACAGTCGTGTACATCCTCCCTTTTGGTTGAGTTTGATGTTGTGGTAAGTTGTTGGGTGGGTTGTGAGTGTGGTTGGGTCCTCCTTGGGTCTGATGTTGTCTGTTGGATGCTTCTTTTGTGACCAGAGACCGCTTTTTCATTGATTTTTCTTTGAAAGTAGTTTTAGTCATTTATCCTTTTTGTTTTGCCATTAGTGTATTACTCTTTTTTGTCTCGGTGTCTTGCTGGGGTTGTCTTTTATACTTGCTACAGAGACTAAGAGTTTTAGATGACTTTTATTGCATTTTTCATTCTTTTATATTGAAAAATACAAAGTAGTTGCACTCTTAGTTGCATCTTAGATATGGATTTGAGGAGGTACTTGCATTGGATTGCTTGGATGAGAGTTTTATTTAGGCTTTCATATCGGAAGGATTGCATTGGCATTCAGAAAGGAATATATATTTATGCATCTCATGTACTGGCATACCCTATTTTTCATTTGACAAAGATTGCACTTAGAATTGTTTGTTATGGTGTGCATATTTACTTCACTGCTGAGTCGTAACTTCATTAGTTGCATGACCATTTCCCTTTGAGTAATTACAGCCAATTAAAATCAACGCATAATAAAATGTATTACACTCTTTTCTTTTATAGGGTGCACCAACACGATTAGGTTTTAGGGTCTTGGAATAGTTCATTGTGAGTAAATTCTCCAAGACCACTAAACAACAACATGTATGTGTCTGTCTAGGTGAGTGTGTGAAATCCTTGGTATAACCAATGTTTCTCAGGATCCTCCTCTCAAAAGGGAGTTAAGCACGAGGCAGTGTGAGCGGTTATTGATTGGGATGACCCCTAGTCATAACTGAGTAGCACCGAAGATATTTCCAGGATTGTATTCATATCTGGGGGCTCTTTCGAGAGTTTTGGGCTTTGCTACCCTGCCCATACGGTCAATCCCGCCTGCAACTGTCTGCCTAAGCATTAATTATATTCAGGTGACCTTAGTGGCCTTACTTAGGATATCGAGGGGGTGCTTTGCAGGGGTTATTCTGCAAGTGTCCCAGCTAGGTAGAAGTCGGACAGCACAGTCGCTTTATGCGTTGAAGTTGAGGGCCACTATAATTGGTTACGTACCTCAACTTGTAGTGTATGGGAGTTTCAAGCCTCTCCTAGGCAAGACATACCTGCTGCATTCGGGAGCTCACATATCCTCCCCTTGTTTTGCTTATATTTTGGCTGTATATTTTCTCAGGAGTGTGCTCTTTGTGCGCTAGTTGGCCTTTGGGATCATGGTTACTTGAGTATATTTATGCTTTCTTGAGTTTGGGTCCTTTTATTTTTGGCATGCCTGGTATCTTATCACCCCTCCTTGGTCCTAGTACGGACCCTGGTGTTAGACTTGGGGGCATCACAACCCCTTACTCTGCTCATAGATTTGGGAGTGGTCACATTCTGCCCTCTACTCCATTTGTGGAGGATGTTGACTCCGTTCTCTCGGTCTTTACACCGGTGGTCACCCTCATGGGGGTGGTAGTGGATGCATGAATGTTGGGTCTACACTTTACATCCCTTTTTATTTCCCATCGTCCACCACACTATTTCCTTTGAATTTAGTTGTCATGATCATTCCTCCCTATATCCTATAGTTTGGATTCTTTATTGACTATTTTGGGTTGTTTTGGACTAATATGGTTGTCATGTAGGGTCCAGTTTTTGTACACTCTCTCTGAGGTTTTCACCCGTTCGTTCCTATGACAGGTATTATGTCTGAACTGGCATATAGGTTAGGATTTCATATCTGCTTGCACTTATGCATTTCCTTATGACCATTCCATCTTAACCTTAGGTATGAACCCATTCCATGGTATCACGAAACCTTCATGTTGCTATTAGAAGTGGTACTATGTGAATGGTAGAGCTTTCCTATACATGGGTGTCCTAGTTAGCTCCCCTTTGCATTTGGTACCCAAGCTATGAGTCCTCTCTTAGGTCTGGGAGTCCCTTTTAGTCCCGCCATGTCCTTGAGCAAGAGCTTCATACTCCTCTTGAACTTTATGTTGGCCATTCCCCCGGGACTCCCTTATGTCAAGTTGTGAATGCATTATCATGAGCTTTGCCTGCCTTATTGAGCTTTATGCCGGCTTCCCTGACATTGCATTTCAGCCATATAGCCTGATCTTGTCTCATGTCTAGCCATGTAGAGCCATTTTTATATCCTTCGCAGCTTGATTCCCTTTTTACTGGGAGAGGATTTTCCCCCGAGTGTCGATATCCTACACATGTATCCTTGCATTGGGCATAGGTATGTTCCACTGCTTGGAACTAGTTTATTTTCCCTTATGACACTCGTCTCCTCCTAGTTTGTAACTATAAAGCTATTTTATTCTTTTTTCAAGCTTTTTAAATAACTGAAAAAGTCCAAAAAAAACCAAAAACCAAAAAGCCGGACAAGGAGAGATGTTATCTGTGGCAGCTATCGAGTCGTGTCGCCTTCGAACAGAGCACTGTATATCACATCCATTGGTTGGGTTATAGTTTGACTTTAGGAGCTGTACTCATTTATCTAAGTTTATCTCCACCGACTGGTTAAGCTTCCAGTCCCTATGGAGCCTCTGTTGATGCCTCCGGTAAAAGAGATGTCCCAGTTTGTATATCGAGTCTATGTTGCCTTCATTCAATCACCATACACCGTTATGCTCTTGTTCGAAGGAAGTTGAAGCCTGAGTTAGCCATTCCTTAGTTATCTTGACTTTGCATGTCGACCATTCCCAGTACAGTTACTAGTTCGTGCACCTTATGATTGAGTCCTTCCACATTATACAGCTTTTCTATATGTATTTGAAGTTATGTGCAAAGTTGTATTAGTGTACTATGCTGATTGGGTGGCTGGTCTTCCATTTGGGATCCTTCATCACTCCACTTCTAGGATGGACTTATAATGTATTTCGGCCATCGTATGACCCCTCTGACCTCACACATTCGGGGGCATCTGTTATAGCTGATTTCACCACTCTAGGTGAATCACACTTTGTATGGCCTTCCCCTATCCCGCTGCAGACTCCTTAGACCCCATGGACCATTTTTTGTCCTTTGATGTTTCCTTGATCATCCCTAAAAACATGTGAAAAATGATACACGCGACTTTTAAACCTATAAGCGTGTATATACGCGAGTTTGACCACTAAAACCGCGTACATCGAGATGTGTACATAATCCAAATCATTTTGGAGTTTTCCTTGACATGGATCCGACTCATTTGACTCTTGGGCTTCCCTATGCCTTAAGATCGCTCGGATTTGACCTTTCATTACCCCTTTGAAAATCTATATAAGGAACCCCTTGGTACATTGAAGGCATAAGAGAGAATTGAGAGCAAAGAAACTATAGTCCATTGTTGCTGACTTATGCTTGAGTCTGCATCCCTTTGTCCCTTGGAGCACTAGTGTGTTCTTCCCAAGCTTGCCTTTTGCTTGTGAGCTTGCTATCGAGAGATGGAGGATTGAGGTGGTGGAGGCCCAAGTGGGGGATTCAGTTTCTCCGGTTCGCAGACGTGTCGTCAGAGGTTGTATCTTGTAATCTCTTATTTATATTAATAGAAATATATTTTCCTGTCCAATAATGTGTGTTTGAATGAATATTTTATCCATGGGATTATGTCAAATGCTTATACATTATTGATTATATATGCTAGAATAGATCTAACACCATGATATATAGAATGCTTGTATTGTTTACTTGTTGTTGAGGAAGTAATCCATCAATTCAAGCTGAAGTTGGAAAGCTCAACGGGGATCTATTTCAACCATCCGGAATAAGGTACGAGGTCAGATTCTTTAGCGTTAGACATTTAATTTCTATTGCATATTGGAAAGGATTGATTTCTAGAATCAAGTTGTCTGTTGTGGTACCCCAAGCCATAGGAATTTCTCTCTGTAACAGGATTGTTCCCACAAACCACATTTTATAGCAAGGAAATTGAAGGTAAGTGAAGGAGAAATTAAGACAGCCATGAAATTTTTTTATGACACTAATGCCTTGGTTGTAGATTGTTGTTGGAGAGCTTTAAATACAATTGATGGGTTAGAAGAAAAATATTCCCTTGCATGATTGGAGGAAATTCAAAAAGAAGTGAGAACCATGAAAGTGAACTATCTACACCTTCTTTCTGATAAAGATTGTCTTCTTAGGCCTACTGATATGTACCATAGTAAACTACAGGAAGAAGATGATGAAGTTTGCAGGCTCACTCATGAGCTATAGATCACCCATGATTCTTTGAATAGAACTCAAAGTTCCCTTCAAGAATCAGAGATACAAGTTGGATAGCTTCGTAGGGAGATGGAAAGAATACACTCTTCCACTACACTTCAGAAAAACAATTGTACATGGCTGATTGCACACATTATGTGAGGGAGGAGCCTCATGTGAGAGTTGAGTATGAGGAGATTTCATATTTTCAAGTGCTTTAGGAGAGATTTGACATGGATGATGTGGTCCAAACACTTGTTTTGTACCAAGAGGATCATTAGTTGTCTCTATGGGACTTGGTCATGGAGGAGGAAGATGAGCATTATCTTTATGCACTAGCCAGTAGAGCAGTATATGCATCCATGTATTTGGTGGGTAGAAGTACGATAGGGGTGGATACACATTGGGGACAGAGTATGTCAGTCAGCGTTCAATCTTGTTAGCATCAGTAGAGGCATCTATGGTTGTTGATTTATGCCTTCATTATTCATAGCAGGACATGGTAGTTTATTAGAGGGGACAGGTGACACTGATGTGAGCCATAGTTTCAATATGCATGTTGCATAAGAGTAACTTCATGTTCTATTGGAGAGGCTCATAGAGATTCGAATCAACATTGGGAGTGATGAAATTTCAATTTTGTGGTGGAATCCTGGAATTCTTCATAGTGATGTATTGTTTCATATGACAGTGATGGTCAAAGGGGTGCAACACAAATGGCGGGATCCTGGTATTAATTGGTTCAGGTGTCTTAGACACTATATTTATCAAATTCAATTGGGACCTTAGGATCATTTGGGGACTCAATTGCTTCATTTGGGTTGTTGGCAGGACATTTGAGGAGATGAAGTTATCTCTAGAGAGGAGGATTATGATCAGAGTGGCGCAACAACATCATGGATTATTTGGGGAGCTTGGAGATACAATTGCTAGACAAAATTTGAGCAACAAACCTGGAGAAGAGTCATTGTGGATTTCATATGATGATACGTTTAGTAGTTCAGTTGTTGTGGATTTGATTGAGTGGTTGAAGTGTAGAGTTACTCTTCTTGGTGACAATGGTTAGGAGGCTTCCTATGTCGGTACCTTGCAAGACCATACATTGAGCAAAGTATAGTTCACCTCCTTTTGATTGGTTTGCAACCATTGTATCATTTTCAACCTTATTTTGGTTCATTTTGTGGACTAGAGAGTTGATGACTTGGTCCACTTGAAATTACAGCCTTATAAACTTTCATCACTAAGGAAGGAGGTAGAAAAAATTAATTGTGCACAAATACTTGGGATAGGAGAACATGTGTCACCCCCAAATTTAAAATGATCGAGGACAAGAAATCTTGGGTGGGTAGGATTTTAATGTCTCCAAATATTTTTCTATGGACCACTCCATTAGATAGGGAGGCAATGGTCTAATGTCACTTAGAAAAATTAAAGAAGAATAGTAAAGTGGTGAATTGGGGTCATGAGGCACTATGGAAAAATTAAGGTCCAAGGAATCATTCTCTCCTAAAAATCAGTTTTATTACTATTTTGAGACAATTTGGAAAAGGAGGATATATTAGTGGTGTAATGAGTCCAAATATGTGGTGTAACTCACATCCAAGATGGAAGGAATCCTATCATGGAGGCATCTCCTAGGTTGTAACTCCCCGGGATAAAAATAAAAATCTATGACAACATATGACATATATGACAACTTATGACAAGAATAAGGTCCTATGACAACTTATGACATCCTATGACATGTTTCAAGTCCTAAATTTAGCCAAGGAGGGTGCTAGCGGAGAGGGGTGGGCCCACATTCTAGTGTAACTTCCCCAAAATCAAGCTAAGCTTCTCTAATTCGAATTTCCAAGGAAGACGAAGGTATTATTTGGAAAAACAACATTAGAGAGGAATTAAATGTGTCCCAATATGGCATTCTCTCATAAAAATAACATTTATTAATATGTTATAAATATTTGTGAGAGAATTCTAGGATGAGGGGGAAATGCTCCGTGAATATTTATAAAAAGGGCGAAGACACAAGTGAAGGAGATTTTGGTCATTTTGATTTTGGCGTTCAGGATCCATTGAGATTATAAATCTTGGGAGATGTGCCCCTTTCTATAGAACTAGTTTCAGTTGTGAAAGATTCCACCCTAGCTAGTAAGAGAGAAGAAATCACTCAGATTTCTCAATTGTCCTTCATGTGAATGATAGGTGAGGAGTAATCACTCATATTTTTCAATTGATATTTAGTTGTTGCAGGTTTAGATATTTTTCTATTGCTAGTTTAAATTCATCTACAGGTGTTTGGAATTTCAAGTTGTAGCAACAAAGTTCTATGGTGTTTTTCGAGTATTTTGGTGTTTGAGCTGTGGATTATTGCTTGAGGACGATGCACAATTGGGTCCATTTTCACTTAAATAGATAAGTATTGGTAATTATATGACTTATATGTGATAGAGAACGTAATTTTGGAGGCTGCTCCATCATTTGGAGGTGTTTTTTGTTGATTTAGAGCTTGGATTGATGAAGGAGCACCAAAATGGTGGTTTTGGTTTCGATACTTCTATGTGATTTTGGGATGTGAGACCTACTCCATTGTGTTCACAGCATTTTTTTCTAGTTAGAAACACTTTTTTTCACTCAAAAATGTGTTCAAATGACCGAAATGTGCCCATTTTATCATATCTACTCTATTTTGTATCTCTTTTGGTAGAGGTTCGAACATGTCCAATTATAATTGAGTATATCATGAGTTTAGAGCTATGTAAGAGACATGTACTATTTTAATCAGTGTAATTAATGCTCCCATACAATTAAAAATAGATATCCAAGTATTTTCCTCATATGGTGTTCATATTTAAGTAACCGATGATTCCATGTAAAAGTCATTCTCATATGGTTGTGCAATTTATAATATTGATCATAAAATTTTAATAGAAGTCCCTTGAGTTATGTTACTGATTCAATTATCCTTATTTTGATGTATTTTGTTATTATTAAATATTTTTTGAAGGATTAGAATCGATTAGGAGGTGTTTGGGTCAAGTTGAAAAAACAATATTCCTGTGTGGGGAAATTGAGCTGGTTTCTCACTAGTCTTGAGAGGGTTCCTTTAATACTTCCTTGGAAGTTATATGGAGTATATAATTGGGTAATATGTTTGTATTTGAGTCTATTTGATTCCATTAAGATTATATTGGTAGAATTTGATTTATTTTGGTAGTGTTTGGAAATATTTGGAAACCATGTGTTCGGTGTGGCCAAAATTGAACTAGTGTTCCTAGTTTATTTACCAGCTTCCAATTTTATATTAGATCTAAATTGGGACACATAGAAGTGGATTATTAATGCATTAATGAGAAACACAATTTAATGGACATCATAAATACACATACACTCCATTTTTGTTGAACTAGCACATCTCATAAGCCTTCATAAACCATTGTTTGGGAAAAAAGTGGAAAACGACATAATTAAAGTTGGAACCTTGGAGGTAATATCGCTAAGTTTTTACTAGGGATATTACATGATCCTTGCCTCTTTAGAAAGTATCTATGAGATATACAAGTGGTTATAGTGTTTGAATTCATTGCATTCATTCATATACCAAGGAGTCTAAATAATTTTGTGGAACATACTACAAATATGACTATAGATTGGCATGTTAATAATCAATAAGAAGGATATAAACCATGCTTGTGTTTATAACATCATAATAATAAAGTGCATCCATATGTACATAAAAATAATACCTTGCATTTCATCATAAAATAAGGCTCATGTGTGTAAAAGAAAATCCACATGCCTGTGTAAATATATCACCATATGTCCAAAAATAAGAAGTGTTTACATCGATGAGCCCACAACTCAATCCAAATATGTGATGTGTCATAAAAAATCGGTGAAATTACTTATAATTGTCTACTTATCATCATCATCAGTAGGGTCATTATATCTCTCATCCTCCTCAGCACTATCCTTGTGGTCATTTGGACCAATGATGAATGATACATTCCCTCTTGTCAAATTTAAGATGCCCTAGGTCGCCACAACTATCTGCCTCATGGTGGATCGCCACTCAGGTGGCACCCAATAGCAAATAATGATCAACTAATCATATAGGTACTCTTATCCATCATTAGTGATTCCCTTTATCAGTTGGTAAATGTCAAGTTGAAGCCCCTCCAAAATGGCCTTTGCCCCGCATCGTTGTTGCCATGCTTGGAGGGTATGATCAACCCCTCAATCCCTCCCCATTCTCACTAGAAATGCATTGGTATATCTTGGCCCATATCTACACACACATGATAAATGAATAAATAGTACCATGTAGCACATAAATAATATAGTTGCCATCTATGCTAGTATGTAAACACAAGTTAAAAGATCACATGCATCATCATATCTACCATTGGGTCCCCATGCCTAACTCGATGGTCGTGACAACTCTAGGTCACCTTGGTTGTCCATTCGAGAATATGAGTAGTCCTCAATATCTACTAGCATATATGGCCACTGCGCGAAGAAGGCATAGTGGAATACATTGCCAACATCACCGTGTTTGCCTCGTATATTCATCTCCCACATGTGTCACATCCATAACTCAATTGGATTTGCATCTCTAATTATGACCTAGGGTAATAATATGGGCACTCTCTTTTGAAGAAGGCATATATGAAGGTGCTAAAACTCACGGGGAATTCACTTAGTGAACATCTCACATAGCACGTGTGATCGTGGGATATTAAAGAATACCCTTAATTTCCAGAGATATTGACCCAAACCCTTTTTTTTGAAACCCCCTCCCAATACTTAAAACCTCATCACCACCCCTTTTTATACCTCAATCCATATAAACCACCCTACCCACCCCCATCTTAAACCCCTCATCCCCCCAATACCTGCAATATATTGGTTCAATTTTTAATAATTTTAGAACCCACAATATGAACTGACGTGATAGGATATTGGTCAACAAGTGAAGCCCCTGTGTTAAACCTAAAGTATTCTTCTCACATGCTACACTGGTTGAGTTGTCGATTCATTTCTATCAAGAATATAAGGGCCCAACCAAAATTTGTACCACCTAACACCTACTCGACAATCATTATCTAATCATTGAAAATCTTGTGTGTCTCTCTAGGTCCTGTTTTTTTATGAAATCTGCAATCATTGCCCATGTCTCTAGGCTTTGTATGTCTCTCAACTCAATGGATGACCCATGTATTCTAGCCCCATCTTCGCAATGGTCCACCAAGATTTCCTCCCTATCCACGTCCTGTGGCCTCATGGGTTGCATATCACCTATAAATCCTAGTTTAGGCAGTCCTGTCATGCAGTAGACATCAAGGAGGGTGAGGTCTATCCTCTCACTATCTATAAAGGAAACCCCTACATTCATATACTGGTACTTTATGATCTCCGTTAGTAGTAATCTAGTTGATCACATCAAAGGGTTCTTTAAGAACTTGTGTAAACCATATCTAGCTAGTGAATCCCATACTATGAGTTCTTCTTTGATTCACCACTTGAATCTTGGAACATCCCTCTCTCTATGATTCACCCTCATATGTGCATTTTATCCAAAGATTTTTTTTGGTTAGGTTGCACCTTTTTCCTCAAAGGGCATGAAGCAAGTCACACTTTTCCCAAGAAAAGACGTATCCTAACATTACGTTTATTTACTCCGAAAGTTGGACCCAATTGCTCTTTATAAGCTGGAAAGTGCGATTGTGAATCACTAAATTTTGTTGGCCATGTGTGACCCAATCACACATGTCCATGATTTTATTGTGAGATAAGTCTTGGAAAATGTAATGTCCTCTTCCAATTAGGCCTTGAGGCCCAAAACCGCTAACCTATGTGATTCCTGTGGGTTCGAGCGGTTACTGACAGCTAGGGAATCAGCTGAGGACTAATGCCATCCATAGAAGATCTAGGGCATCATCATTTGGTCAAGAAGGGCCACCAGGGCCAAAGGCCACCTTCGTGCATGCCATCCAAGCATTATTTAATGATGCATGCACTCTTTAAGTCTCCATCCGCATGCATGCAAGTCAACGGCAAATTAGAAGATAAAGTGACCTAATTAGGTCAAAGATTAGGTTTTGCACAGTTGAGATTTATAAATAGAGGATAAAGCGAGAGGAGACTTCACTTTGGGATTATGATTATTTTGGGATCTCTTGGATAGCAGCACAGCAGTTGGGGTTGGAGACGGAGTCTTCATCTAACAGGATTTCGGCAGTGAAACATCTGCCCTAGTCTTATTCAGGGTAAGCCATACTGGTTCACCACTTGTTCTTCATTCATTCATCAGTTATCTAGCATATGGTATAGATCATTGTAGGGACACGTGTGTAACCGTAAAGGGGGGGTTTTCAGCCAGAAATCCCTAATCAGCTGTGGGGCCTTCAGATCTCAGTTTCCTTCCAAAACTCAGGCACCATTCTCGTCATCAGCATCATACTCCAGTACACAGTGATTATCAGATCCATCTGTGCTCATCCGAAACAATTATCAGTAGTTTTGGGATTATAGGGGCGTGAGCAGCTGTCTCTCAGAAGCAAGTCGCTATCCTGCCTAGAGGACTCAGAAATCACTCTTGTATCAGGCATTCTCTCCGTCATGGAAAGGCTATCAGCCCCGCAAATCCGCAGCTCCATCGGACACCTCCTTCCCTGAGGGCGTCACCCTTTTCTGACTGGGCGTCTTGCTGCTGGGGGTTCACCGTAAGCAGAGGAGATTAGTTCATCTCCGATCCAGCTCTCAGTGCCTGTATACTTTCTCTAGAGCAGTTCAACCGGCTTATCAGTGGTAAGTGTTCATTCTATCTCACAAACCCTAACCCTAATTTTTCCTATAAAATATGGATTTTTGCATGCAGTTTGCATGCCCAGTTGTATCAACCTTTTTGCTTATAAATAGAAAATATCGGGATTTGGGATATTACAATGGTATCAGAGTTGTTTTCTTGGCCAGCTATGGGCTTAAGAGATGAAAAGTAGATGAATACAGAAGGAGATCATTTTGTAACCTATAGGAGGAGGAAGAGTAAATACACAGAAGAATTTGAAGATATCCAACTAGAAGATACCAATTCAGACATGGAACAAACAGGTATACATTCAGATGGGGGAAAAGGAACAGGAGAAGAGGAGGATCGGATGGAGTTTTGTAGCTTGGTATCTGTATTGCAAGACTTAGCCAAAGGACAAAAAGAAGTCCTCAATGCAATCAACAGACTATCAGCGAAACAGGAAACAGGTATCAACAGTACACCTCCCTCACCAGTAGATTAGGGATCTTCAAGCAGCAGTGGAAAGATGGTATACACTAACATCCAAAACACTCCGCACATATACAGCAGACCTACTATCAGGCCTACCATGCCTCACTTCTTGGCAGATACAGTAGGGGGCCCGGTCATGCAGGTAGAACCTAGCGAGCCTTTTGGGGCTTATTTGCAGGAGTACAGAGACTTAGGGGATGAGTTTCATGCTGCCATGTCTTTCTCAGATTTCTACAACATGAAGAGTAGGAATAGGCCCAGGAACTTCAATAAGGGTTTCAATCACAACTATGAGCTGCAGAAGACATTGGGCAGGTTAACCATCCCAAACTTTGATGGGACTCGTGGAGGATCAGCGAGAACATGGGTCCAAAAGTTGGATACCTATTTCCAACTCAACCCCATGACAGAGATAGATGCCATTAAGTTGGCTACACTTCACCTGGATGGAGAAGCTCATGAATGGTGGTACCACAGATTGGTGACATTGGGTCACAACACCATACATTCTTACGGTGAGTTCACTCAGAAACTCATAGAGAGGTTTGACATGAAAGATCCAAAGATCCATTTCAGGGAGTTGGCTCAACTCAAGCAGACTGGTAGTGCAGAAGCTTTCATTTTAGAATTTTAGAGGCTAGCCGTTATGGTAACAGATGTGTCAGAGAGCAGATTGACTATGTTATTCACTGAGGCCCTCATAGAGCCACTACGGGGATGGGTGAAAGCCTACAAACCCCTCACTCTGCAGGATGCTATTAGCAGGGCAAGGGATCTTCAGGATTCAGTGCCCAAAAACAAATTCCCTCTGAAAACCAATTTTCCTGTTAGGGACAAGGACAGGAAACCTTTCCAGTAGGATGTGCCCAAGAAAACCTGGTTAGATGAGGACACTAGGGAAGACTTGAGAAGGAAGAAGCTATGCTTCACCTGTCAGGAACCATGGGTACCAGGACACAAGTGTGCAAGGAAGGTGAAGGCTCACTACATTGAGGTGTATTCAAACAGTGATGAGGATGACGATGAGCAGGAGGCCACAGAAGAGGATTCACACCAGGGTGATAAACCAGAGGGAGTCATTGCTACATTATCTGGAGTACCAAGATTCCATACTCTCAGGGTCAGGAGAGTAGTGTAGGGTCACAGAGTAGGAGTATTGATTGATGGGGGAGCCACCCACAATTTCATTGACTCCGCTTGGGTAGCCAAGAGAGGTATTCAGACCGAGAAGTTCGAAGGATTCACTGTAGCAGTAGCCGGGAACTCCAGCATGGAGTGCAACTACTGGATCCCAAAACTAAATGTTGCCTTAGGTAACTATCAGATGACAAACTCTTTATATGTAGTGGATGTAGCAGATACTCATGTGGTATTGGGTGTTCAGTGGCTTTATTCTATAGGGAAATACACTACAGACTACAGGGCAATGGAAATGGAGTTCCAGGGGCTAGATGGCAAAAGGGTAGTTTTGAGGGGCATGAACACTTATCCCCCAAAATCGGTCTCATCACATAGAATGGAGGCAGTGCTCCGACAAGATGATATATAATGGGCTACAGAATGTTTGGTCACCTTCAGGAAACCCCCAGAGACCAGCACACAACACCCAAGTGACATTCAAGCCTTGCTACAAAAACACGAAAAGGTTTTTCGGGACCTTCCATCAGGTAGACCACCAGACCGAGGTTTTGAACACATCATCGAGCTAGAGGAGGGAACACAAGTAGTCATCACCACTCCTTACCGACATCCCAAAAGGTACAAGCATGAGATTGAGAAAACCATCAAAGAATTACTGGAGCTTGGATATATTCGGCCCAGTTCTAGCCCCTTTGCATCCTCAGTAGTATTGGTCAAGAAGAAGGATGGCACACTGCGAATGTGCATCGATTATCGAGCACTTAACAAAAAGACCATTAAGAACAGGTATCCAATTCCCAGAATTGATGAACTCATGGATGAGCTTCGGGGAGCTCAATACTTCTCCAAGATCGATCTTCGCTCAGGGTAAGGGACCAGGACATCTCCAAAACAGCTTTCGGCTGTCATTATGGTCACTATGAGTTTTTGGTCATGCCCTTTGGACTTACCAATGCTCCGGCCACTTTCCAGTCATGCATGAGCCACACCTTTAGAGCACAGCTACGTAATTTTTTGCTTGTATTCTTTGATGACATCCTGATTTACAGCAAAACTTGGGAAGAACATCTGAAACACCTGGACGAAACATTGAGTATTTTAGAAGAGCATTCGCTATATGCAAAAATGTCCAAGTGTGAGTTTGGCATGAAGGAAATGCTGTACTTAGGACACGTAATCAATGCAGAAGGAGTACAGGTTGACATGGAGAAAATCCGAGCTATCAGAGATTGGCCTACGCCAAAAACAGTTACAGAGTTGAGAGGGTTCCTAGGTCTGTGCACTTATTATCATCGGTACGTTAAGGGATTCTCCCAATTTGCAGCACCCCTCACAGATCTCACCAAGAAGGGGGCGTTCACTTGGACAGACTTAGCTCAGAAAACTTTCGAGGAGATGAAGGTTATTATGAGTTCTTGTCCAGTTCTAGCATTACCATACTTCTCACAACCCTTTGTAGTAGAATGTGATGCCTCGGGGGAAGGGTTAGGAGCAGTGTTGATGCAGAATCATCACCCTATTGCATTTGAGAGCCGTAAACTGAAGAACTACGAGCGCCATTACTCCATATATGACAAAGAGATGCTAGCCATCTTGCATGCTCTCACAAAATTCAAACAGTGCATGGTGGGCAGTAAGTTCAAAATCAAAACCGATCATAACAGCCTCAAATATTTCTTGGAGCAGAAGGAACTGAATGAGCGACAGCAGAAATGGGTCAGCAAAGTACAAGCCTACGATTTCGAGATCGAGTATGTAAAAGGTAAGACTAATGTAGTAGTTGATGCATTATCCAGCCTTCCAGCCCCATTATCTCTCAGTAGTATATCCACGGATTGGAGGGCACTTCTCTTAGTGGAATACTCCAAAAATAAATTCGCTTGCAAATTATTGGATGGGCAAATTCAGGATGACAGGTATAGGATCGTGGATGACATCATCTACTACAAAGACAGGATATACCTCGTTCCAGAATCCACATTGAGGAAAAAGATCATTCAGGCAGCCCACAATTCTCCTTTATCAGGGCATCAAGGGTTCTTAAAGACCTACAGGCAGATCATAGAGAGGTTCTCATGGAAAGGCCTCAAGGGGGAGATTATGCACCATGTCCAGGAATGTAGCATCTGTCAACGGAACAAGATTGAGAACACCCATCTAGCAGGGTTACTTCAGCCACTACCGATTCCAGAACAGAAGTGGGAAAGCATCTCCATGGACTTTATTACAGGCTTGCCTAAGGTCCAAGGGCGCGATTGTTTATATGTAGTAGTTGACAGACTGACCAAGTTTGCACATTTCTTCTCGATATCATCAGACTACTCGGCAGCTCAAGTAGCTGAGTTATTCTTCAGTGAGGTCTTCAGGTTACACGGGTTACCTAAGACCATTGTCAGTGATCAGGATAGCAGATTCACGGGTGCCTTCTGGCAGGAACTGTTCAGATTGGTGGGGACCGAACTGGCCACTAGTACGAGTTATCACCCCCGGAGTGACGGGAAAACAGAAATAGTCAACAAGTGGATCGAAGGATATCTAAGGAACTATGTAGCAGGGCAGCAGCGAACCTGGATAAAATGGCTACACCTAGGGGAGTATTACTACAACACTACTTATCACATGTCTATTAAGATGACTCCTTTTAAGGCATTATATGGTTACGAGGCCTTGGACTATGCAGATTTGGCATTTGGAGACAGTAGGGCTCCTAAGGCTAAGGATTGGATATAGGACAGTCAGGACATCCTGAAAATATTGAAGGAGAATTTACAAACAGCCCAGAATCAACAGAAGATGTATGCCGACAAACACAGGATTGAGCGGAGCTTAGAGGTAGGGGATTTAGTGTACTTAAGGCTCCAGCCTTACAGACAACCTTCACTTAAAAAGAAAGGAGCGGAGAAGTTAAAACCCCGCTTCTATGGACCCTACAAAATATTCTGGAAAGTGGGAGAGGTGGCATATGAACTAGAACTGCCCCAGGAAAGCAAAATTCACAATGTGTTCCATGTATCTAGTCTGAAGAAGACCCTTGGGCAACACATTGCTCCATCCACCGAATTGCCCCCTTTAGATGATGAAGGACTGCTGATACTGATTCCCGAACGGATCATACAGACTGGAGAGAGGAAGCTCAGGAACAGAGTAATCAGGGAATACTTAGTTCAATGGAAAGAACTACCGCCAGAGGATGCCACCTGGGAAGGTGAACAGGTATTGCAGCATCCCAGTTTGAAGTTGCTTGAGGACAAGCAATCTCGAGCAGGGAGGACTGTAATGTCCTCTTCCAATTATGCCTTGAGGCCCAAAACCACTAACCTATGTGATTCCTGTGGGTTCGAGCGGTTACTGACAGCTAGGGAATCAGCTGAGGACTGATGCCATCCATAGAAGATCTAGGGCATCATCATTTGGTCAAGAAGGGCCACCAGGGCCAAAGGCCACCTTCGTGCATGCCATCCAAGCATTATTTAATGATGCATGCACTCTTTAAGTCTCCATCCGCATGCATGCAAGTCAACGGCAAATTAGAAGATAAAGTGACCTAATTAGGTCAAAGATTAGGTTTTGCCCAGTTGAACTTTATAAATAGAGGATAAAGTGAGAGGAGACTTCACTTTGGGATTATGATTATTTTGGGAGCTCTTGGATAGCAGCACAACATTTGGGGTTGGAGATGGAGTCTTCAGCTAACAGGATTTCGGCAGTGAAACATCTGCCCTAGTCTTATTCAGGGTAAGCCATACTGGTTCACCACTTGTTCTTCATTCATTCATCAGTTATCTAGCATATGGTATAGATCGTTGCAGGGACACGTGTGCAGCCGTAAAGGGGGGGTTTTCAGCCAGAAAGCCCTAATCAGCTGTGGGGCCTTCAGATCTCAGTTTCCTTCTGAAACTCAGGCACCATTCTCGTCATCAGCATCATACTCTGGTACCCGGTGATTATCAGATCCATATGTGCTCATCCGAAACAATTATCAGCAGTTTCGGGATTCTAGGGGCGTGAGCAGCTGTCTCTCAGAAGCAAGTCGCTATCCTACCTAGAGGACTCAGAAATCACTCTTGTATCAGGCATTCTCTCCGGCACGAAAAGGCTATCAGCCCTGCAAATCCGTAGCTCCATCGGACACCTCCTTCCCTAAGGGTGTCACCCTTTTCTGACTGGGCATCTTGCTGTTGGGGGTTCACCGTATGCAGAGGAGATCAGTTCATCTCCGATCCAGCTCTCAGTGCCTGCATACTTTCTCCAGAGCAGTTCAGCCGGCTTATCAGTGGTAAGTGTTCATTCTATCTCACAAACCCTAACCCTAATTTTTCCTATAAAATAAGGATTTTTGCATGGCAGTTTGCATGCCCAGCTATATTAGCCTTTTTGCTTAGAAATAGAAAATATTGGGATTTGGGATATTACAGAAAAACCCTCAGAATCCACGACCAAACCCCTCTAAGGTTCCCCAAAGAGCCTATAAGCCCTCATATAAAAATGAAATGGACAAAAAAGAGGAGAATGGAGATAGCTCTAACATGCACGTCACAAAATCCAAATTTGACAATCAAAATGGAAGAAAATTGCACCCAAAGTTTTGCACCCCACAAGCTCCTCCAATGGTGAACAATGAAAACGATAGTTAGGTTTGTGGGTCCCACCTCATTTATAAACCTTTAGAAATTATTTTATTTCACCCCGTATGGGATCATACAAGGACTATTTGACGTACCATTTGCACCATTAGAATCTTGGGTTCATCCTCTTCCTGATTGCAATTCAATTTATGTGATTGTGAAGTTTACGAAAATAAAAATAAAAAATCCCCTATTTTTATGCTTGTAATTTAGGCCTTTATTCCATGTTATATGTCACTTGTACATTTGGTTTTATTTCCACATGCACTTTTATACTTTGGTATCTTTTCCATCTGTACAAATTCATATTGCATCATAATCCCACTATCTCTACATGTGACCTCTCCTTGCATTATATTTCTTCCAACTAGCATATAGGTGATTTCCCTCTACAAAACATCATCTACATCAAGTTTGTTTGATTGCATTTCGCTTGTAGAATCCCACTCTATTTAGGTAAGTATTATAGCCTAGCCACCAATGCATTTTCCCTTTCTTAACAATAGATCCTCCCTCACATGGTGTCGTTCATTAGTAGGCCTTATGCATTTGGGTACCCATTTCATTTAATCCTCTAAGGATTGGGAGTCCATCTAGTTTGTGATCCTAAATTTAGCTGCATATGCTTCTTCATTGTCACTCGCTAGCCTACCCATACTCCCTCATTTATGGCATTTCAATGTTCTAGTTTTCATTTCATAAGCCCATTGCTTCATCCATACTATAAAAGTTACATTATTTTACCGTCATCCATCTTCCCCCAAGGAGATTACCATCAGTGTCCTATCCCTAGTATCTTCCATTTGTTATCATACATCTCATTGATCCACTTGGTTGTACATTTGACACTTATCTCCTTGCTCTTCTCTCGGGTAACCATGCACTTGGGAAATCATTCAAATAATTCTCTTTAACAATACTGCAAACCATATATGGTCTCTTATGGCAACATCCATAGTCACCTTTATTTAGATCATTTCACGATGTATCACCCATGGAGTCTTACTAATATCAAGCCCTCTCAAATTTTATCTCAATATCTTATATTTTCCCTCTATGAGTAACCCCCATTGCATCCATGTCCCCTAGACATCCTCATTGTGTCCCTCCTCTAATATCATAAATAGTATCTCACATGCTACCAGGTTAACCATACATAATGCTCTAGACAAAAGAAGTTTGATTCCATAACTCAATGGCCCTATATCCTCTGTTGGTGTCTCAATCCCCTCTCTCTTCATATCCTAGTATCATACCTTATGTTGTTAAACAAATAGTCATCATTTATTTGTTTTTAGCAAGTCCCCCTCTGTAAACTTCAGCACCTATATTCTAGAGGATTCTAACCTATATGCAATATGTACATTTTCCCCTTTTCCATCATCAATGGGTAACCTTGGACCAACCAAGGGGAGACATCATTGTCCCTTAGATTGGTCGAATCTAACGTGCTTAACTTCAACTCATCATCGCGCTGTTGAGAATTGTACAATACGATGGTTCCTTTATCTAGTTTGGTTGGAGAACCTAGACATTCATGACTCCATCTAGTTCTTGATTCTATTGTGGCAGCCCTTCAATCTTCTAGTTTCTGTAATGTCGAGTTGCTTCGGTGACGTCAATCTTGTTTCAATTGCAATTTCCTAGACTCATTTGACTCAATGTTTTAGTATTTTGAGCTACCTATGAGGAGTTGTCTCACTTTTACTCCTTCCAGATCGTGGGCCCTATTGTCACATACATAATAGTTGGGATACCATTGTTCCTTAGCAGTCCTGAACAATTCTTTGAGCCAGTCCTTTACTTTGAGATCAACAGATGATGAGCTTCCAATTCATTATCACTCTCATTCAGTAGATCCATAGCATTCAGTTTTACTAGTTCTATGCCATGACTGAGACTCATGACCCCAGATTTGATGACTGAGTTAGACATTTTCATGATCCAGAGCTGAGTTATGACAGTACCCATGATGTGTAACAACAGTAATGTTTTAGTTCCCTTTAGACTGTTTAGACCGGATCCAAGTATATGACCTAGTTGATATATGGATTTATGCATATGGATTTTGTTTTTACTCAGTTGTCTATTTTAATAGTGAGATTTGGTTGATAGTGGTTGTATGTTGGCAATACTTTATTGCTCTTACTGGAATCTAAAGTATTAGTTATCTAGTTTCTATGTCCGAGAGATTACAAGTTTACGAGTTATTACAACAATGCTCTTATGATCGAGAAGTTATGTAAATGAGAATTAACAACTATTCGAGCTTGATGAAACACAAAGAGAAGCTTTTAATATGTTGGTTTTAGAATATGAAAGAGTTAAGGGTACGTTTGATCATCAGACTATAAAAAATCAGTTAAAAGTAGGGGATATAGTCCTTTTGTGGGTAAAAACCTGGAAATCATGGAAAGTTGGATAGATTTTGGATGGGCACTTATCGGATTGGAAGGATTGCAAGGGAAGGATCATTTTGGCTAGAAACACTAGATGGAGATGAGTTAGAATTTTCGGTAAACTGGTTGGTTCTTAAACACTACTTTCCACCCAATGATGAAGTGACTTAGCAATAGTTCTCTCTGTTTAGTTTAGAGTAGGAACTTGAATAAGCTCTTTTGAGCAGTAGGGTTGAGTCTTCAGTGTTGCATGGTCCTAATTACTTGCGTCATTTTATTTTGAATTTGAGTCTTATGGGCCATTGAGCCTAGCCCTTGTTTGTCTTCTAACTATGTTCTCCTTAATAATCCTTGCAACTTCTTAACAGTTCTTATATTAGATCTTTACTTCCAACATTTATTTTTCAATATTTTATTTCCAACATTATTTTATATACTATGCCACGTGTATTGTTGGGTAGTGTTAGGTCATGATTTTGTCTTCCTTAGTTTTATGCTTTTGTTTATGTTTTTGAAATTTGCTAATATTTTTACTTCTAGGAAATTTTGCTGTAAAGCTTAATTTTGAATTTATGCCTTTTAGTTTTCATCATTTTGATTTTTTCCTATTTTTAAGCTTGCTTTTATCATTTTTTGAGTAGAGTTCATTCTTGAAGGGTTCTACAAGGTGTATATTGATTAATGGTTTCATTAATGACACTAAGATCAAAGATTAATCATATAAACCAAGTCTTAAAACTGGATTAGTGATTAAATGACATGAAATTATGTGTTTGAACTTTCTTGTAGCGCAATAGCGAAATTCATGCACTAGCGGGCTACAAGAAAGTCGCGAGTGCCAAAATAGTCATTTTTCACTCCGATTTTTTTGGTGGTTTCATTCCTAAGGTGTTAATCACATCAATTAGCATATTTGATACGTGTCTTGCCAGGCTAATCATGGAAACAGGTGTCTGGTCATCGTGTGAGGGAGATCGTGGCAATTGTATGCAAATTCATGGCAAATGATGACAGTGAATGGAACGAGGCAGAATTTTTGGAACAGGTTCCTAAGCTGAAGATTACGAAGGCATTGAACGTCGTGGTGGAGACATATTGCTGAAAAATCAGAATTTTGATAGTTGAAGGAAGAATTAGGGTTTCTTAGCGGTGACAGTTCGAAGCGATCTCGAGGGTTGAAGACAACTGGAACGTGCAATTCGACACCTAACCTTTCAAGGGATCGACTTCTAGCACCTGTATTAAGCTTTGGATGAGGTATCCCGTGTGACATTTGATAGGGTTTGTTAAATTTGGGGGTTTTTTCTGATAAAGCCTATAATGTCAAAATTTTGAAGAAGGACATGAATTTACTCACTCAATAGACTTTGAATGATGAGATATTAATCAAAATATCTAAATATGCATCATTTGAGTTAGTAAAGTTCAGAGCAGAACTATTGGAGGTCTCTGAATCTGTGATTAGGTCAAATTACTAAAAATTGGCACAAAACATTTCCTAAATTGGTGATAGGGCAGATTGTGAGAGTTTGAAGGTAAATAGACTGCCAAAACTATGCAAATTTGAAGAAAAATAGACTGTGAGATTACTGACAGGTGCTGCAAACCATACTGAAAATGAAGAGGAGTGGAAAAACTAACAGGGTCGAGCCCACTGACCTCAGTTGGATAGATAAATTCCCAGGATGTGCTGAGCTATTTGAAAATGCAGGATGGTTGATATTTTTCAAGAAAATTGATGGATACAATGCTGAGGTCTCCCATGAGTTTGCTCGATGTTATGACAAAGATACTGTATCTTTTGATACTTTGAAATTCAAATTGACCAAAGAGTTGGTGGCTGAGACAACAGGGGTTAAAAATGAGGGAGAACTTTGGTTTAAGAAAGTGCCATTCACCTTTAATGCACAAAGGTACCTACTGCCTGGTATAGTTCCAGATTGGGGTAAGGGTGTGCCCATCCATAACTTCAGGCCTGAATGGGTATAACCTATCAAGGTTTTACATAGTTATATTACATGTGAAGGAAGGTATGCCTTCGTTTTTAAATACCATTTTAGGTTCCTTCAACACCTCAGTAATGAATCAAAGATGAACCTGCCTTTCTTCTTGCTAAAGATCCTACAGATCAAAGAACACCAAAACCATACTAGACAGTCCATTTTTCACCATGGACTTATCAAACTCATTATCAATAGTGTTTTGCAGAGAGAAGGAAAAACTTGGGAATATTTCTTTTTTTGGTCAGGGTTTCAGAATAGTCAAGAAGGTCAGTCTAATAGAAAGCAAACTGATAAAGGACAGACCTTGATCAGAAAACTAAGACAAAAGATAAAGGTTAAAAATGAAGAAAGTGTCAAATTAGAGGAAGTTGCAGAGCCTGCAAAAGAAGATTGTGAATCTAAACAACATCTAAATGACATTGAGAGCAAAGATGTGTAGTCTGTTAATAAGGAGACTCAACTTGTTCAGGATGATGCACCAGCAGAGACATTTGTTGATGAAAAGATTGTACTTGTAGAGAAGGTTTCAGGTGATGAAGAGGACACTAAAGTTCAAAAGCAAAGTCCAATTACAGTCTTGTCAGAGGATGAAACATACCTGTTTGAGGAGGATAAGCTTCCTATTATTGATGAAACCAAGGTTGGCACTAAAAAGGAATTTCACAGTCAGGAAGATAGGATAGCAGTACCAAAGAAAAAGAAGCTAAAAGTCATGGAATTTGCCTCAATCACCCATTAGGGCAAAACTTTAAAAATGGTAGGCGAACTTGCTCCTGGGTGGAGACCAAAGACTAGACCCAGAAACAAGCTCAGGCTGAATATGAAGAGATTACTAAACCCTAAATTGAATAAATAAGGAGTAACTGTGATTGATGACTCCTCCTCTGATGAAAAACTGGATGTTGATAAGGGTGACAACAAAGGGAAAAGACCAATGAAATCAGAAAAAGAATCTGCCCTCACTGAGACTAAACTCTCTGATGTATTTTTAGAGATACGAAGCCAAATGTTAAAGGAACAACAAGAAGGTGAGATAGAGGTTTCTCACTCAGAAAACAAGCTGATGGTTGATGAAAATGTTCCCTGTGAAACTGAGACTAAAGAAAACCTAGGTTTTCATGAGACTCCTACAGAATTGCTGCTAGAAGATGAAGAAATCTATAGGAGACTAAACATTCCACGACTTCCCAATGAGATCCAAAGTACAACAGGAAATAAAGCATTTAATTCAGAGAAAGAGAGTTTGCAGAGAACTATAAAGCAGTATAAACATCAGGTGGAATATATGCAGGAGACAAATGATGGTTTGGTTATGGCCAATAGAAGACTCAGAGAAGATCTTGATGAGGTGAATAGCCACTATCAGGAGCTAATTGCAGTCTCAAAAGAGGTATTGAAAAGAAAAAGAAATACAGAGTCACAATTTACAATGTTAAAACAAACCATCAAAGATCTACAACAACAAAATGAAGAACTCACTAGAAAGATGGCAGAGATGGAAGCAGAGCAACTGAAGGCTAGGAGAAAGTCCCAAGCCTTAAAAGGGATAGCCTTGTTAGCAGAGGCAGCTAAAGATCTATGAGGCTTGTTAACAAAATCAGTTATTTGTTATGTTTTGAAGGATATTTCTTTTTTGTAATTATTATTTTGATAAAACCATTTCGATGAGTAGGCTGAAAAGTAGTTAGGGTTTAGTCTTTAACTGAATTTTGAAGGATAGTATTAATGTATGTCACAAAGAGTGTTAGTTTTTCAACATTAAGCTAGCATTATTAGAATCTTTAACTGAGAGAATAACAAGTACAGCAATCAAACACAAGAGACAATGAACATAGTGTTTTTCCTCGGGGAAACCATAAAGGAGAAAACCCTGCAACTTCCTCAGAGATAGAATCAGCACCAAAACAATAAAAGCCCCAAAACAGTAAGCGATCTCCCAACAGCGGTAATCTTCTTCTTGTCTAGCCCCAGTGTCTTCTCCTTCCTCAACTATGCACTACACTTGAGTGTGTATGACTTGTGTGATAAATAGAGACTCCAATTCTCTATTTATACTAATCTCGACATGACTAAAACCCTACTAGGGCCGACCTCTACTAGGAGAGTCTAATAACCCTAGTGCCTCGGAACTGCGGGGACTTTAACACTTAGACAATCGGAGGGTTACCCACCATGACTTGACATGACTTGTTTACATTATTGATCCTCCCGATAGGAACATCGGGGCATGACAAAATGACTCAAATACATAACAGATACATCCCGGAATAAACATCGGATTACAATACATTCCAAAGTTACAAATACATCAACACTCCCTCTTAACTAGGAAGGTATTCTTTCGACACAATTTTCAGCACTAGTCTTCTTCTCTGTATCAGCTGGATCATCTTGTCTTCTGCATCTCAAGTCTTCTGAGTCTTCAAGTCATCTTCGTCATCGGATCTGGATCATCTCTCAATCTGGATCATCATGGAACATCATCACTGGATCTGGATCATCACTCAATCTGGATCATCACTGGCTATCATCACTGGATCTGGATCATCATTCGATCTAGATCATCACTGCTAGATCATCATCACTGGATCTGGATCATCACTCGATCTGGATCATCATTGGCTATCATCACTGGATCTGGATCATCACGGGTTCTATCTCATGATTCTTCTCATCATAGGAAGTTCTACAGAGCCAGCCCTTTTTCATGCTGGTTGTAGGCCTAGCCTCCATGTAGGTATTTTTCAGTACTTATATCTGATCAACACATGATACGAAGAATGGCTTATCATTTCTATCTGATCAACACATGATGCGAAGATAGATACTGCACTTACATCTGATCAACACATGATACGAAGAATGGCACGCCCAGCACTTACATCTGACCTACTCGTCAGAAAGGCACACCCAGCACTCACATCTGATCATGTAGGAACTAATCCTATAATCATATCAGAAAGGCCCAGCACTTACATCTGATCAACACATGATACGAAGAATGGCTTCAACATCTCTATCTGATCAACACATGATGCGAAGATAGATACTGCACTTACATCTGATCAACACATGATGCGAAGAATGGCACTGCACTTATATCTGATCAACAAATGATGCGAAGAATGGCACGGCACTTACATCTGATCAACACATGATGCGAAGAATGGCTCAGCACTTACATCTTATCAACACATGATGCGAAGAATGGCTCTGCACTTACATCCACCCAGTGAGGGAACACATCCCATTACTGATGGAAGGGCTATGCACTCATATCTGATCATGAGGGAACACATCCCAGCAATCACATCAGAATGGCCCCTAGTCCTCCTCGACTGAGCTACCTGGTAACTGACCAGGTGCCTCCATTCTCCTAGAGAATGGCAATTGCCCTTACATCCGACCTACTCGTCGAAATGGCCAACACTCACATCTGACATGGCAAGAACTTAATAGGCTTTAGCCATGACAGAATGGTTCAGCCCTTACATCTGATATAGTGGGAACACATCCCTATATCACATCATAATGGCTACTCATTCCTACACTGAGTGTTCCTGGTAACTGACCAGGTGCCTCCATTCCTAGAATGGCAATTGCCCTTACATCTGTCCTACTCGACAGAATGGCCAGCACTCATATCTGACATGGAAGGAACCAATCCTCTCACCATGAAATAATGGCTCAGCCCTTACATCTGACCATGGAAGTAACCAATCCTCTCACCATGTCAGAATGGTTATGGGTCTCATCACTTTCTCTTGGAGGAAACCTTGATCTAGAGAACACCAAGCTTCTCCCTGAAGTACTCGAACTTCAGCTTTGCCAATGGCTTCGTCAATACATCGGCTATATGTTCCTCCATCACAACATACTGGAGCTTCACTGCTCCCCTCTGCACCATATCCCTGATATAGTGATATTTGATCTTGATATGCTTTGACTCGTCATGGAACACTAGATTCTCTTACAACTTCACGCAACTCTGGTTGTCACAATGTAAACAAGTAGCATCCAACTAGAGATCAAATATATCAGACAGTAGCTTCCACAGCATACTACCTCACAACTAGCTGAACAAGCTACGACATACTCTGCTTCAGCTGTACTCAATGCCACATAGGATTGCTTCCTGCTAAACCAAGAGATCACACCTGATCCCATACTGAAGCAACATCCTGAAGTACTCTTCATGTCGATGGCCTTGCCTGCCCAATCTAAATCAACATAACCTTCCAGGTTAATCTTTTGATTCGCATAATACTTGAGCCCATAATCAACTGTACCCTTCAGGTACCTCAGAATATGCTTTGCAGCAATCAAGTGAACACTTCTCGGATCTGTCAAGAACTGGCTCAAGGTGTTCACAGCAAAGCAAATGTATGGTCTCGTGTTCGTCAGGTACATCAATGACCCTATCATCTGACGATACATCATAGCATCAACCGACTCTGATGAAGCATCACTCAATAGCTTCAGGTTCGATGCCATAGGTGTGGTCATAGCCTTGCAGTCCATCATCCCAAACCTCTTCAGGATCTCTACTGTATACTTCCCTTGTCCAAGGAAGATTCCATCTATACTCTGCCACACCTCCATTCCTAGAAAGTAATGCATCATCCCTAAGTCCTTCAATTTGAACTCAGCAGCAAGCTTTCTCTTTGTATCCGTAATCAACCCATCCATACCTGTCACAAATAGATCATCTACATAGAGTAGAAGCATCACTAGGTTGCCATCCTCAACCTTATAGTAAAGGTTGGAATCTACTTTACTCTTGGTAAAGCCCAAACTGGATAGAAAGCTATCAATTCTGCCATACCAGGTCCTGGGTGCATGTTTCAAACCATACAGGGCTTTCTTCAATCTGCATACATGAGACTCTCTATTATGTGTCTCAAAACCGAGTGGTTGTTCTACATACACTTCCTCTTCCACTACACCATTCAAGAAGGCAGTCTTGACATCCATTTGGTGTATCTTCGATTTCATCACTGCAGCCAGAGCAAGTACTGATCTGATGGAAGTGTATCTGGCTACAGGTGCAAAGGTTTCTTCATTGTCTATTCCTTCTACAAATCTTGCCTTATACTTTCCAATGCTACCATCTGCGGCATGCTTGATCTTGTAGATCCATTTGGAAGTTACAATTGACATCCCTTCTGGTCTTGGGACAACATCCCAAACATCATTCTTCATGATCGATTGATATTCTTCGATCATAGCATCCTTCCATTCTTTCCGTTCTGCTGCTTCTTCATAACTGGAAGGTTCTTTATCAATGAAATCACATAGTAAAGCTACATACTCGGAGCAGGATCTGGTTCTCTTTCTTTCTCTATGATTCTCTTCTGGAGCCCCATATTTTTCCGCACCTTAGATAAGTTCACGTACCCAAGCAGGTTTCCTCTTATGAGGATTCTTCTCTAGAGGTGGATCTATAGGTCTTTGTGGTTCCTCGAAGTCCTGATCTTCTTCTTGATCTTCTTTGTTCATGGTTGTGTCATGAATTCTGGGTACTTCTGCTTCTGCTTCTTCAGGTTCTTCACCAGGTCTCTTTCTGGATTTGTTGTAAGCTGTGTCTTCATCAAATGTCACATCCCTACTAATTTCAATCTTCTTGTATCCTGGGAAATAGATTCTGTAAGCTTTCGAGCTTTCAGAGTATCCCATAAATATGCCCTTCTTTCCTGAAGGATCTAATTTTGTTCTCTTCTCTTTTGGAATGTGTATGTACACAAGACAGCGGAATATTCTGAGATGGCTGACTTCTGGTTTCTTGCCGGAGAAGACTTCTTCAGGAATCTTGTTCTCGAGTACTCTATGTGGAGTACGGTTCTGTACATACACCGTTGTTCTGGCAGCTTCAGCCCAAAGATGCATAGGAAGATCTTGATCATGAAGCATTGCTCTTGCAACTTCCATGATGGTTCTATTCTTCCATTCTGCAATCCCATTCTGTTGTGGATTATAAGGAGTGGACAACTCCCTCTTAATCCTTAATTCTTTGCATAGCTCTTTGAATTCATTCGAAGTGAATTCTCCGCCATTATCTGATCGAATGGTTTTGATCTTCTTTTCAGTATGGTTCTCGATCAAGGCTTTGAATTCCTTGAACTTATTGAATACTTCGTCTTTTTTCTTCATAAAGTAAACCCATGTCTTTCTAGAAAAATCATCAATAAAAGAAACATAGTATGCATACCCGCTTAGTGAGTTTGATGACATAGGACCGCATACATCAGAGTAGATGATTTCTAGTATGCCTTTGGCTTTGCTTTCGCTGCTGGGAAACGTCTTCTTTGTATTCTTCCCTTTTGCACATCCTTTGCAAACTCCATCATGTTTTGCTTGGAATTCTGGAAGACCTTCAACAGCTTTGCTTGCAATAAGTAGTGCTCTGTAATGCACATGTGCAAGCCTTCTTTGCCAAAGTTCATTTGGCTCTATTGTGTCATGTACCAAGGCTTGTTCTGGATGGCCCTTCAATTTGTACAACCCTCCTTCTTGTTCTCCAATCACTATTGCATCATTGATAGTCTTACCTCTTGGCCACATGATGACTTGACCATCTATGAATGCAACCCGCATCCCTTTTGCATCCAATGCTGATACGGAGAGAAGGTTCTTCTTGAGTCCTAGAATAAACAATACTTCTTTCATTGTTAGAGACTTACCAGAGTCTAGCTTATATGAAGATTCTCGGCTACCTTTTATTGGATATTGGTAGTCATCTCCTAGCTTCACCTTGTGAGGTGATTCATGTTATGATAGTCTCACAAAGGATTCCTTGAATCCAGTCATGTGTTTGGAAGCCCCACTGTCTATAAGACAATCATCACTTCCATGACAAATGTTACCTGTGAGAGCGGAGATCAGAACATATTCATCCTCACTTGAAGAATCTTCACTTTCATATATGGATCTCTTCTTGGATGGTCCATCATCCTCTACAGCATGAGCATGATGTCTTCTTTTGTTCCCCTTCTTCTTATGAGAGTGGCCCTTGTTCTTAGGGCAATCTTTTGCAAAGTGTCCTCTTTCATCACATGTATAACATCTTAATTTTGATATGTCTCTTCTACTATTCTCTCTGATATGAGAATCCTTACCTTTGGAGTAATGAGGTCTTCTTCTGTTTTTCTTGGAGTGGGCTGTGAGGGCTTGGTCTTCACTTCCCATCTTCTCTTCTCGAGCTGCTATCCATGCTTCTTCTTGAGAACATTCTTCCCATAGTCTACTGAATTTGACTAACTTCTTTCTAGCACAGATTCCTTGGATGAAAGCATCCCATGACCTAGGAAGGCCATTCAGTGTTGTCATCACAATCTCTGCATTCTCCACTTCTTCATCTACAGCTTATAATTGTTCCTTGATCTGAGAAACCCTTGTGAAGTAAGACTGGATGGTCTCTGCATTTTGAATCTTCACATTCTTCAGTTAATTCCTCAGAGTCATCTTCCGGTTTATGTTCTTCCCTTCAAACAATTTGGTTAGGGCATCAAACATGGCTTTAGGTGTCTTAAGAGAGGACACCTATGGGATAAGGTGACCCTTGATAGAATCAACAATGCTTCTCTTTGCCATAACCATCTTCTTCTTATGTAAGGCCTTTGCCTCATCTCCCTCTGGAACTGGAACCTCCTCATGAATGTAGGAGTCTAATTCATTCTCTTCCAGGACCAAGGAGATCCTATACTTCCAGGCTCAGAAGTTATCAGCTCCCTCAAGAATTTCATCAAGCTTGGTATGATGAGACATCTTTAAAATGAGAAGCTCAAATGGAAATACAAGAGATCTTAGATCTTACCAGGTCAAGATGTCAGATCTGAAACTTGAGCTGAAATCCTGTAGAGCTGGTTCAGGAGCAAATTAGGGTTTTGATTTTTCGGAGTTCTGTCTACCCAAATGCCTTGAAATTTGTCCCTAACTTCGATTTTGGGGAGGAGATCAATCCAGAACTAGGCTCACTGAAAAATTCCTCTTCTGTGAAAAGCCCTAATTTTCGGCAGTAGTGACAGGTCCAAAACTGAAAAACCTAAGAATTGGATTCTACTTCGACAGAAAGATGCGCCCTAAGGAGGAGAGTTATTCCACCTTAATTTTGTTGAAAATCTATGAAGGAAGATCCACAAACTAGGAAGCCCTAGTTCCCGCAGCTGCACAGTGTCTTCTTCTCAGGTTAGCTCTGATACCATGTTAGTTTTTCAACATTAAGCTAGCATTATTAGGATCTTTAACTGAGAGAATAACAAGTACAACAATAAAAAACAAGAGACAATGAACACAATGTTTTTCCTCGGGGAAACCATAAAGGAGAAAACCCCACAACTTCCTCAGAGATAGAATCAACACCAAAACAGTAAAATCCCCAAAACAGTAAGTGATCTCCCAAAAGAAGTAATCTTCTTCTTGTCTAGCCCCAGTGTCTTCTCCTTCCTCAACTATGCGCTACACTTGAGTGTGTATGACTTGTGTGATAAATAGAGACTCCAGTTCTCTATTTATACTAACCCCGACATGACTAAAAGCCTACTAGGGCTGACCTCTACTAGGAGAGTCTAATAACCCTAGTGCCCCGAAACTGCGGGGACTTTAACACTTAGACAATCAGAGGGTTACCCACCATGACTTGACATGACTTGTTTACATTATTGATCCTCCCGATCGAAACATCAGGGCATGACAACATGACTCAAATACATAATAGATACATCCCGAAATAAACATCAGGTTACAATACATAAGATACATAGATGAATACATTCCGAAGTTACAAATACATCAACAAAGAGGACTAAGGGTTCAATTTTTTGGCTGGCTAGAGGAGGTCTCCAAACTTGTTCATAAGCTAAGTAAATGACTCTTATGTGTATTTGAATAATTGATTATGAAATATATGCTCCATTTTACCCTTCAGTTTGTTCTCTGGCTTCATTTATAGCTTGTTTTAGCTACTCAGTTGGTAATTTCATTCCTGGTTTAAAGTTTTTATGCTTGTAGTGCTTGCCATTTGTGGATGAACTTCAGTGCTATTTTCTGTTGGATACATGGTTATTATGTTATGCATCTCAGTTTTTCTATGCTTGTGATTTAGTTCTTATTTGGGTTATGAATGCATTCCCTCTTGTCACCAAACTTCACAACCAGAAAACCTTAAAAAACCCTAAAAACCCAGTTTTGTTTTATTGAAATATTTGAGATTATGTTGGCTTGTTTTCTTGTAGTCTGGAAACAATTTATGGCATAAACAAGTAGTGTTGTTTCCATGATGTATAGGAATAGGTTTTGTCGATGATGGAGCAGTTGATTGGGTGCATGTCCGATGATGGATGAGTTTTGTTGCATATTAGAGATGTCTAAGATTCTCATGCGCTCTCTCCCTTAGAGAACTTGTCCCAGTTGGATCCAGATGTTGTCACCTACATAGTAGCTGGGCTACCATTGTTCCTGAGCAGTCCTGAGAATTTCTTTGAACCGATCCTTTACTTTGAGATTAGAAAATTATGAGATTCCAACTCATGGTCCCTCTCATTCAGTAGATCCAAAGCATTCATATTTACTAGTTCTATGCTATGACTGAGCCTCGTGACCCTATATTTGATGATTGAGTTAGCCATTTTCATGATCTAGAGCAGAGTTATGGTAGTGCCCATGATTTGCAGCAACAACAATGTTTCAATGCCCTTTAGATTGTTCAGATCGGATGCAGGTGTATGACCCTTCATATTTGTGCATATAGATTTTAATTTTTCTTTGTTGTTTATTTTAGCAGTGAGATTTGGTTAATAGTGGTTGTATGTCGGTGATACTCTATTGCCCTTACTGGAATCTACAGTATAAGTGATCTAGTTTCTTTTTCTAAGAGATTATTTTGTATACTCGTTAGTCATGCCCGAGTTGTAGTATGGATTTGGTCATTTCCCTTTAGGGGAAACAACTTGCTAACCTTGGCATCGCCTTCATTATCTCCATCCACCCATTGCCTTCCCTTATTTGTGTTTAACCTTGACATTAGAGGAAATTTGGGGTCTAAAATGGGCCTCCTAAGGAAAATAATAAAAAAAGCCACATCACACTACAAATATGCCATGTCAGATTAAATCTAATGAAAATCTAATGAAAGTCAACCTAAATCATCTCATTAATGGTAGTTGACAACTATATTGAGTTAA
The DNA here is from genome assembly GCA_001517045.1 of Pseudotsuga menziesii. Taxonomy (NCBI): domain Eukaryota; kingdom Viridiplantae; phylum Streptophyta; class Pinopsida; order Pinales; family Pinaceae; genus Pseudotsuga; species Pseudotsuga menziesii. The sequence goes on along the minus strand of LPNX010218071.1, from coordinate 203,149 downwards.
TGTAGAGTTAAGAGATATTGATAAAAAAATTTAATGAAATATTTAGATTCTTGTGCACACATAATAAATGATAGGAAACTTTTGAATTTTCTATTATTATTTTTTTAAATGAATAGATCACTACTTTTCATATATTTAATAAATGTAAAACTCAAATATATTCATTTATAATGAAAAATATAATTATAATAGTACTAAAAAAAAATCACTATTATTTTTTAATCTAAATTTTATATTAATTCATATAAAAAATATTACATCACATAAAATAAAAAACAATAAACTATGTATATTCATATTATTTTTTATATTAATATAAAAAAAATTGTGGTTTAATGGGTAGGTAGGTATGAGAGAAAAAAAGTAAAATCAAATTTTATTATAATTTTAGTAACATTAAAAATAGTTTTTATTTTTTTATTTTTGTTAGTATTTAAATGTTTTATTTATTTTTGGATGTAATAATTAAATATATTTATTTTTTAAATATTATTAAATAATATTAAAAATACTAAATATATTTTATTTAGTATTTCAAGATAAGTCTTTAAAATTAAATATTATTTAGTTTTCTTTTTAAAAAATTGATTAATAAATGTTTTTAGTATTTCAAAATGCTTCCACTACAATTTTAATTAATGCGAAGGTTATGTTTTAGAGGAGTTGGAAGTAGTGATCAAATAAAATATTCTATATTTATTAGTTAAAGTTTATGTATCTTATTTCGAGGTGATCTTTTCAACAACTTAACCAAGGTGAGGTTGATATGGAGTTAGCTATTGTCAAATAAAAATATGACACATAAGCATTATGTGTCCAACTCAACCATAATGGTTTACCAAAGATATTGAAATTCTATTGGTTTAAAAATTCAACTCAATCCAGCTCATCCATGGCACAGTTTTTTATAAGGCCCATTTTAGACCCCAAATTTCCTCTAATGCTTGTAACTTGACTAGTGACATCTAGGATTTCCCCCATCTTCACCCCTATGTTGGAATAAGTCTCCATGTCTGAATTGTTCCTCGATGTTGGTTTGTGTGATTCTTATCATAGAGATGGTCTTCCCCTAGGTCTTGAACACAAACAATCTTACCAAAAGTTTCTTTACATACTACGGCATTGAAACTTAAATGCTTATTTTGAATGAATTCCTAGCCAACAAAACAAAAGTGTTTTTGAACACTATTGCAAATGAAATATTAAGTCAGCAAGTTTCCAAGATATGAGCACTCATCCTTTGTATGGTGTGAGGTGATTTTCCCCCAAAGGGAAACAGGGTGTTCACTCTATCGCACCTAGGGATGGTGGGGCGCAATGGAGGTCATATCGAGTCATTATTTGAGTCTCGTAAGGCTATTCAGGGCACATACTCGTGGAGGATGACAAGTTAAACAAAATAAATATTTTAGAAAGTTGATGTCCATAGGATGAGCACTCATTCATTGTATTATGTACGACTCATTTGCAACTACAGGGCAACAAGGTGAGACTGACATGTCAAGGTTATGTCTTTTTCATTTTCTGGAAGCCCAAAAGGATTTCCAGGGCACCTTCCTTTGGAGGTTAACAAGTATCTTTTTCTTTGCAAATAAAATGCTTAAAAGGTTGCTTGTATAAATTCTAGTGGAACTTTCTCATTATTCCACCCATCCGTGAGACACCACCATTCCCTATTGTTCACCTCGTCCAACTTATGTGATATGTGGATCCCTTTTTCCTTCAACCTAGATGCTTACACTGTTGAGTGTCAAGTCGTTCCCTTGGCCTTACCTTGTTTTATTCACCTTCACCCTTGACTAGCAAAATGGCCAAATCGATAAATGAGTATACACTGGAGGTTCTTGTTTAGAGCAGTTGGTTACTTTGATATATGCCTTACNTATCAAAGTAACCAGCTGCTCTAAACAAGAACCTCCAGTGTATACTCATTTATCGATTTGGCCATTTTGCTAGTCAAGGGTGAAGGTGAATAAAACAAGGTATATATATATATATATTCTCCAACAGAAGCTACTTGTACTTGAGTCTTACTGTAAACACAGATAATTGAGCATGTATATTTATTTTTGTACTTTGCAATATCAAAGTTTAGCATTTGGGTCATTATTTTATCATTCTTGACTTGGTCCACTCAGTTTGACCAAGTTAGCAGCAAGGTTCGAGATGAGTTTTGGTCGATGATTGTGGATGATGATTATTTGTGATCTATTAGTGTCCATTAGACATATTCATGCTTCGATTTGTGGTTTATTATGATGGCTTGTGTTAGTTTCATGATTATCAACATTTGAAGGTTTTATTATTATTGTTGTTCTGACATGGATGGGGCCTTTGACGTACATTTTTTATGGAAATATGGTGTATTGGTACTCATTTCTAATGGATTTGGACATTATAAGTTCATTGATACAACCAGTGTTCAGTTTTGGGAACTTGCAGATGAGATATGGGTGATTTTATCAGTTTACAACAGTTTGGCCTTGGAAAACAAAAATAAAATGTTTTTCAGTTTATGGTGAGATCTCCTAGGGCGCCAACAGGGGCACATAAAGTGTAGTGAGTCATTACCCCATATTGTTATGGTGTTGGGTCCATTTTTGCAATCAGTTGATGTCCAGTTGCAGTCATCAGTGAGATATTAGCATTTTTATGCTCCCGAGACAACATTTTGATGATAGAAGTGGATAATAAAGAAATCAATTTGGGAAATCGAGGTAAGGAACTGCCATGGAATTGGTCTGAGGCATAGTGTTGGGGTCACCTTCATCATCCGACATCAATTTCACTCTTCACAAGGTCCACGTGTCCTAGCATTCTCCACCTTGGTGGTGTTTTTGAGGTATCTTAAGGGGGGCACCCTAGTGATTTTGATCACTCCATGTTATGATTGATAATTATACCTTATTATTGTGCCATGGGGTCATGCTAGAGAAGGATGTGTATCACCTCCTAGCCCCCACCATGTGTTATGTCATGTTTTACACACTTTTCATGTGGTGCGCCCCTCCTTGGTCATTTTTAGTGGGTGCGCCCCCTTTTATTATTGAGTGGATCCATGTATTAGTTATCCAGCTTAGTATTAGTCGTCAATTAGAGTGATTGTATCTCTTGATCTTGTCCCTTGATCTTTTTGGATCTAGGTTTTGTGTATCGGAGAGTTCTATATATTGAGATGTTCTCTCATTGTAAAGGGACTCTTGGCTCTTAAGCTCTTGGAATAATTGAATATTTTTGCAAAAACTCTTGGAATCTTTGTCGAATATATTGTATGGAGATTGGAAAGTATTATTTTCTCTAGCATTCTTGTGGATCTATGCTTTTCTAACACTTTTTGTAGGGTGTTGTCCTCTTGGTGAAGGAAGCGGCTTGGTTAGGGGCGTTATTGTGACTGAGCTCCATAACATTCTCCCAAATCGCCATTGATTCAGGGAGTGTCTTTATTGTGTCTTGTGGCCATATTGATGTTCTTTGATTCATTTTCTTCGTCATTTCATCTATATTTTTGCAAATCAATTCTCAATTATAAATCTCTTTTGCAAGAGGAGGGAGCGCTTGGCATCTTGGAGGGATAGCGAATTCACTGGGAGAGGCATAGAAAATGCTTGTAATTGATTAGAGAGGAAATATCATCATCATACAATTTTAGTAGCAAGTATTTCCAGGTACGTTTGCATCTATTTTATTTTTCTTGTGCTTAATCCAATTTTCACCATAAAACCATCTTCTTCCAAACCCTAGTTTTGTAGATATGATAGATCAGGTGCTTATTTGATGAATACCATCAAAACCCGCTTATAAATGATTAATTAAGCCTTGGATATAAAGTTTCATCTCAATCCATCTCCATTTTCCCTTGGATATAGCACTGGTCTTCTTTAGGTGGGTGCCCTCCTTGGGTGGTTCATCAATTCTTCAGATCTATCAGTTGGGTAGGCTTGAACCTGCTCTAAATCAACATATCTATCCTTCAAGCTACTAGATCTAGTTATTTCTTATCTTGCTCTACTCTTTTGGGTCCACTTCATCCATAATTGCATAAACCATAGGTGGATCCAATTAAGGTTTTTCTTATTTATCTAGATCTAAGTTATTAAATTCCTTGTGGTCTCTTTCATTATAAGTTGGATAAGTTTCCTTATCATTAAGCCTCCCCACCTTGGCCTAACCTTGCTTACCACATCCATCTTCCTAGATCTAGATCTACTTACTCATTGTTCACCTTACATATCACCTTTTTATCCTTTAGAGTGTCTTGAGTAGGTTCACTAGCCCTCACAGGATATTAGGGTCTCCCCCTTGATCATTCTACGGTTTGATCTATTGTGACAAGAGCCCGTACGGTGTGACAACTACCTTCCATTAGCAGTGGATGAGGCTCTTGCAGTGTCACTAGTTAGATACCTTACCTCTACCGTCCTGGATGGGATACCGTTAATGGGTAGCTAGACTTTGTGTGATAACAGGCCCCTCTAGTGTCAATAGATATTTAATTATTATGATTTGCCATCCCAATTAGATGTGATTGTTCCTACTCGCTTCCTTTAGATTAACCATTGTTAGAACATATTTATGTACTTGGATTGGGTTTCTCTTTAACCCTCATGATGTATTATTCCCAATAGTTATTTTCATATATTGATAAAACTCCTCTTGGTATTGATCCCAAATTATATTGAGGCATTGATATAAGAATGGGGATGCCCGTTTTTTTATTTGAGATTATATGCACCTCACCTCTTTGATTGGTTTATCTATGGTTTGTTTGTAGGTATGGGCCTTTGTATCCCCCTTAGGAGGGGTATTTCTCCTGAGTAGTCTCAGTTTCTTATCTAGAGTGCTCCTAATTTATCTATAGAAAGAAAGGAATAATTATGATGTATTTCAAACATATAGTGAGCTCCTAACCTCACACATTGAGGTTAATTTGCTAATAACCTAATTTTGCTCACCTATCTTATCATGAGTTTCATCACCATCACACATTGGCAATATTATCCACATTTCCATATTATCCATCCATATGGCCTTAGTAAAACAACCACAAACTAAAAGACAAGTTAAAATTAGACCATATCAAAGAAGTCCTAGATTTCCCTTCGAGACCTCCAACTTAGGTCGCGCCTTTTGCCTACAAATATGCAACTCGGTCCAAAAAACTTAAATTTTGGTTGTCATTCATTATTGCACACTTTCCAAAGTAGATTAATGGTTGAAAGTGGACAAAACAAAATTGGTAAGGTTGAAAATAACTATTGGTTTGGTCTTCCAAACCCTAACCTCTCCACTAGGTCATCTATGAAATGGAGAGGATCCACAAAATATAATTGTTAATGTTGAAACTAACCACTGATTGGGTCTTCCAATACCTAACCTCTCCACTAAGTCATCAATGAAATGGAGCGGATCCACATTGGAACCAAATATTAGTTATGTACACCATATTTCCTATAAATACAACTTTCATGTCACTATTTTTTTATAGCAATCCATATACACAATTATGTTGCCAAAGTTCCACCAAAAAATAAGAGAACCATTTTTTTCTTCTTTCACCGCTATGGAATTGTCNAAAAGGAAAACAAACAACCCCCCCCCCCCCTTATATCAACCACGGAGGTCCCTCACTATCCATAACCGGTACCAAGGTGTGTCTTTGTAACCTCATTCTTTATATTAGTAAATGTGATGTCCCCAACCCCGAATCCAAGGCCAAGGACACCTGGAAACCCAAGGGAAAGGAAAAATACAAGTAATCCATAGCGGAATAAGGGTAACTAAGGCTATTCTAGCATGCCAACAAGACAATAAAATCAAACATTTAGTCTCTTAAAAAGAAATGCAAACTTTCGATGCATATCATTTTCCAAATGCACATGTAATGCAAGGTAAATGCAAACATGAATGGAAAAATATTTGAGCAAGATATTAACATGTAGTCAAGCATCGAATATTATATCTATTTCAGCCATATAACCATTAATAAAATTAGATCTACAATCTACCATAAGCAATATAAATAAACAGATCTACAAGCTGCCACAATCAACCATATTAGCAATATTAAAAATCAACTCTATTGACTGCAACCTACAACCATAATAACATAAACAAAACCAAGAATTAGGGATCCCATATATAACCATATAAACAATAATAACATTAGATCTCATGTATGTCACCTACATCCATGTAAATGACAATAAAATCATATTCAAAAGCTATCATCTACAACTACATAAAAAACATCAAAAGTTGATCTTTAACATAGATAAAATTAGATCCATTAAGTGCCATATAAAATCAGGTCTACAACAATAAAATCAAATATATTGGCTTCCATATAAACAACAAATCTACCATAATAAAATCATATCTACTTGCTTCCACCTACAACCATATAACAGAGATAAAAATCAGATCCATGAGCACACTGTGAATAATCTCATAACAAAATACTCATCTTTTAAAGGGAAACTAGATTCAACGGGAAAACATTCCACCCATTCGTAGACATGCCATTCCCATGCATATTTCAACATGACACTAACCCCCAAGTTAAGGCCATAGATCCATAGGAGAGGGACTCTCGTACCAAAAGGTATGGTGTGCTCATCTTGACACTGGGAGCACACCCATAAATACTCATAATTAGGCGAACCAAAACATATGATTGCACCCTTCTCAACACCGTGAGAATACCACAACTACACCTTTCTCCATCTAAACTTTCCCTTCCATATACTCTACTTGGTGAGTTGTGACTCCCCTCACTCCATAAGCCATCAGGATATCACCACCCTCACCTAGGATTTATGAGCTAGATACGAACATAGACAAGCAATGGGATAAGGAATCATGTTGTGTAAGCATAGATCAATCTTCAATCCCCATTACAAGGTCTTCAAACCTCATTACAAGGCATTCAATCTTTAGCAATACCATGCATCTCCTACTTGAGAGCATGTATTTCCTAGATAAGTGAGCATTCCCACTACACTAGAGAGCTCAAAGAGAGAGAATAAGAAGAAGGGGAGGGGCTAATTCAAATCCTTCTATATCCATTCGAATTCCAAAGAGAGGTAACTCAAATTCATTGGGGTTACTCAAATCATAAGAGGCTAACTCCAGTTCCTCCCAATACAACTCAAATAGGTAGAGGAGTTACTCATTCATGAGATTCATTCCCATAATAACAAAACGGTGCATCAAAATTTGGGAGTTATACTTCAAAGAGTGTTGGCTAAAAATAGCCAGTGAGGATGCACTAGCACATGAGGAGTTACAAATGACACTAAACCAAGGCCAAGGAAGGTGCATTGGTTAATAGGGTCCCGCTAAGCATCCAAGAGGGTGTAATAGTACCTCCATAAACCAAAATAATCAAAAATAGGGTCCAACAAGTAATTTTAGGGGAGAACAACAACTCCTAGTCCCCAACCCCCTCACATGTGGAATCCATGGCCCCCCATTCTCGCTAGTTTTCCATGTTGAGCTAGTTATTTATTAAACAACAACAACAAAAATGTCCAATTCCATAGTCCCAACACATTGTGCCACAATAACAAACAAATAATATCATATGTCTGCAACTAAACATTCAGGGTATTACAAGTAAAATATACCATTCTTGCTCTTTATTATGGCTAGTTTTACATTATTTCTTACATGCATGATTAATAATGGGATTGATTTAATTTAGTTTAGTTTCATCCATTTGATTTTCACTAAGGATTACTCAACCATTTAGTAGGTGCATTTTGCACAAGTGTGTTAGAAATCACAAACCACACCCTGTCACAAATTTTATCATTCCCGTGTTGCATGTATTGTAATTAGACCTTCCTATAGGTAAGTCACATGAATTGGGAAAACAAGAAGAATTGACACCGATGGAGTGCATTGAGAATCGTTGTTTTTATTTTGTTAAATAATACTCTTGCTTTGTATATGTGGCTTAAATATTTCATTAACTACTTGCTCTTGCAACTAAAACTATTCCACAAAAGGAACACATATCTTAGTTTTAAGCTATGTAATATACAATTACGCGAATAATGGTTTCATATTTGGTCAACTTGTTGCTATTGTTTTATAAATTCTTATCATACCTGTATACATATTTTTATTTCATTTAAAGAACAACCTTTAAAATGAATAAATTGTATGATCTCAGTGTTGTAACATGAGATTTGATACCACTTGGTGGCATCTTCACCCTTCAATCCCAACCACGAGATGGTTAGCCATGAACATGAATCTCAAATTATGTCTCTCATAGGAGAATCTCCCCATAATAACAACAAAGAGAACCTCTCCAAAAGGGCCATAGTGAAAATAAATGCACATAGAGTGCAACAAATATATGCAATGGATTTAAACTAGAATGGACTCTCAAAGTTTCATGACAACTAACTGCCCATGAACAAAATTCATAAATATTCACATATAGCATGCACAAAACATATTTTTTTTCTATATTAGATAATAACAAAAGAATTGCATATTCTTGAACATTGAAAGGAGGCTGATCTTTTAACAATAATTGGTCTTAGAAATTGGTTGCATAGGAGTAATTTTTCTGCCCAACCTTAGGCATCCAGTGTTGATACTACCTTCAAGATGGCCTACAAGGCCACTAATGAAGGACCAAGCTATATGCTTTTGTCTCTCTTATCCCAACCCATCTACCCTCATACTCAAGCAATTCACTCATTGTAGAGCATATATGATCACCTCATTCGACCTTCAATAGCAAGGAGCTCTCTTCCACTACCTCACATAACGCAAGTAAGATATTATCTTTCTCTGCTTAATAGTCCCCTTATGGATATTCTTCATCCTAGCACTCTTCAATGTGGATAAAAAGAGCCCAAATATGTTTTTTTTATAGAATTTCCTGTAAGAACAAAAGTTGGCTCTCAAGCATCCAAAGAGTAGAAAACCAATAGTGGAAGATGAATTTCTATATTTCCCAACCTCTATGCTCACCCACAACCAACTATATTATCCAATCCCAAGTTTTCAATTTTCTCTTCATGGTGTTGATTATGGTTAGTTTATGTATTGGAAAATGGAGAACAAAGCATGAACTACATAGAGAGCGCATGTGAGAGTGTTGGAATGAAAGACGATGGGAGGATTGGTGAAAAAGGATGGTTGACCTTACTTTTGACTTAGGGAATGTATGACTCTTACACATCCCGTGATGATTGTACTCAACCCATGCTCCCATAACTGTGTGATAATACTTTCACCACCAACCTCTCACATGCATTCAGTGTTTGGCTAATAAAAAAAAGGCACATGGTATAAAGAAACAAGTTCTAAGGCTGACACTTTATAATAAAGGATTTACTTTCCCAAAGGCCCCATTTTCTCTTCCCCTCCAGTGGATTCACAACCCCTCTCACTTTGTGCAACAATCTTGGACCATTATATATCATATTATATTTTATCTTTAATAATTACATAGTTTGAGTTCAATGTGGCAAACCTATCACATTATCCACTTTCATATATTTGCATCATACAGGCCTAATCATTCACTAGTCAAGCCTTGGCCTTGAGCTCCAACTAGGAATGCATACTAAAAAATTTATATCTTTTACATAACATGATTAAATACATGCTAGGGGTGAAAACTAGGGTATTACAAAAGGCCTTGCCAAGCTCATTCCCATAAATGTGGCTAGGGACACCATTAGGGGTTGGAGGCCCATTACCTTACTAAATGTTGCATACAAGATTATGGGTAAAGTAGTGTCCCTATGGATTCAATCAATAAAAAAAGTAGTTCAGTAGGGGAATGCATGTTTTTTATATGGTTGGTTTATTCTAAATATTATGATCTCAACCAAAGATGCCTTGTAATGGGCTTGAGAATTTGCTCAACAATCTATTTTTCTTAAGATTGATTTTGACAATGCTTATGAATATGTGGATTGAAACTTCATTATAAAGATGTTGACTTACTTGGGGTTTGGAAATGGTGTATGGCCATGCTGAACACACTATTCTCTATTGTGACAACATTTGTCTTAGTTAACAATTCATCATCCCCTCATATTTTGTTGCATTGATTTATTTTCCAAGGGTGCCCTTAGACCCTACATTTATATGCCCTAATGGCAGATTCTTTGGGTTACTTGTTGGAGGCTTCTCATATTTAGGGGAAAGTGTAGGGAATATTGCTTGTTCATGGGTTCAAGATGGTTAACAATTATTTTGCCAATGATTCACTTCTTTTTGTGAGTGACGAGCATAGCTGAATTGATGGTGCTCGTGCTTTCCTAGGTCTATTCTACTAAACTTCCAATGTTATGGTTAATGAACACAAGCCATTTTTTGTTAGTATGATTGTGATATCTATTTGACTAGATTTTTGTAGCTAAGACTTATGTTCAACACAAGTTGATTGTGAATTTATAGGTATTCCATTTGGAGTAGGGCTCTCTACAATCTATGTGTGGGATTAATGTCTCTAGTGGATCTAGAATAAAATCCATGCTTGTCATCCTAAGTACCTCCCATTTCCCGGGAAGTTGAAATTAGTATGATGGATTCTTTGGACCTCACACATTTATTATATATCTTGTTGGTTGCCACAAAGGGCTCAATTTTGACAGTTGAAGAAAATCCTACTATTGCACCTATGGTCAAAGTATGGAGGTGAGAGGCGTATTCCTTTAGCTTATTGGGATGTGAGTACCATGCCCAAGGATGGGGGAGGCTTGGTTTGATATATGTTGCTACTCATGGTAGCTTCTACAAGGTGGGCAGTGAGGTACCTAGAGGGTTCTACACCTTGGCAGGTTTTGTTTTGGCATTGAATAATTGCAGTGCAACATATATACAGAGTTTTAGGGGTTTTGATTTGTGTGATATTATTTCTTCCCCCTGCTTATTTCAAGTCTTGGGATAAATTATATTTAGGAGCATATAGTTAGCATGGTGATCAATTATGGGATTGGTCAATTTGAACTTGGAGGATGGTTGGGAAAGTTGGGATATGACAAGATGCTCTATATGGAGTTGGTATTCACATGATACTTGCATCAGACAACTAACTTGCTTCTATGCTCGTTGTTTAGTTAAGAAAGGCATCTTCAAGTGGGGATATTCATGGGCTACATGACTACTCATTATTAGAAATATCAATATACCTTGGCACATGAATATGGCCTTCTTCTCCTCGACAGATCAACAATTATGGAGTTAGTACGACTAATCCTCTAACAAAATATGTTCAAAATGAACATTTATATATTGAGGACGTTTTGAGGGATTTTCAATGGTGTTTTGGGAAACCCTTATAGCAGTATGATTCATGACAATTGTATTATTTGTGGTAATAATGATATCCACCAACTCTAGTTCTTATTGTGAGATTACTATCAATAGATTTAAAGGATAGGTGGTTACACCAATTACATAGTGTATAGTTTGTTCAACTTTTTTATAAGTTTAGGTGGCAGGTGGCATGTTGCGGTTTAAGGGTTTTAAGAGATCAGGGGTTTAGTCGCAGAAGGTCTACGTCTGGATCGAACAGTGTGCATAAGGGGGGGGACCCCGAGAGGGCACCATGGGGAGGGGTTCGAACCCTCCCCTACCAGCAACAAGGAAATAATGATGGACGCGAGGCGAGGTGGTGGGTGAAGCAGTGAGGAAAGAGAGATTAGGGAGATCAACGAGGTGGGGTCTCTTCACCGTCAGTTGAAAAAGATCCTGGGAGGATGGAGGATGCCTCCCATGAGCTCATATGATTCTTGCTCTCCAGATCCACTTAGATAAGGTAAGAGAAAGAGTTGAACTTTTGAAGGAGAAATATCTAATAGGAAAATTCATTGGGATATGGCCAAAAGAGAGAGAGCTGGTAAGATGGATCAAGAGCACCTGGAACCCTAAAGGGAATTATGATCAGCACTTGGGATCCAAGGGTTTCTTCACAAGAAGATCATGACCAGATCCTCGAAGGGGGGCCTTATTTCTTCTTGTCAGTAGGTATTTACATAAGGCCCCAGAAGGAGAGATTTAACCCTGAAAAATAATACATGAGGGTGGCCCTGGTGTGGATTCAAATGTACTCCCCGCCATACAAATACTGGGATCTTGAAATCCTGCAATATATAAGGGACACGCTGGGGGAATTCGTGAAGATAGCAAAACAAACCAAACATCAGAGGTACACTGCTTTTTCTCGAATATGTGTCTATATGGACCTATCAAATGAACTACCTGAAGCCATTAGCTTGAACTCAGAAGATGAGGAATGGATGCAACAAATCGACTATGGACACATTCCATTTAGATGCATACAGTGCCATGACTATGGCAATTTCAGTCGAAACTACCCAAAGAATGCCCAACAAGCCTAGTCGACCGAACAAACGTAGGGAAAGATGACAGATCAAGAGGAATTTGTTCAGATCCGTAGTAAGAAGAATCCTAGATCGGGTCCTCAGCAACACTAAGGCAAGGGTCATAGGGGGGAGGCCCATCACTTTGAGATCTTGGCGGAGAGGGAGGAGGAATATAACAATGAGGGGATGGATGATACACTGACGCCACCAGAGGATAGAGAGGAATCAAAGTAAGGCAAGGAGTAGGAGCCAGGAGAGAAAATAGAAGACATGGAAGAAGATGGAGCTGAGGTCATGGAACTAGGGAAGTTAGATCTAGATGAGATAGAGAAGGAGAGTGAGAAAAAGGGGAAAGGTTATGTGTCACGAAGACAGTTGGAGCTTCTTCAATAAGTAATCATTAAGACTAGGGCATGGTAACATCTCGAGATAGTAGTGGACCCACAAAAGGGAAGTAAGAGAAAGCAGCCGGAGGATGACATGAGCAGAGAAAGAAATACGAATAAACAAAAGATCACATAGATAGGGGTCAAACTCATTGAATCAGGCCAATATCCTACGATAGTAACAACCTTCTCTGAAGTCAATAGAGTGAACCAATGAAGATAATATCATGGAATATAAGGGGATGCAATCATCCCAAGAAAATCAAAACCATGGAAAAGGAGATAAAAAAGGAGAGGTCAGTAATCCTTTTTCTTCAGGAGACAAAGTGTAAGTCTAAAACTATTGATAAGGTAGGACAAAGGATTTGGAAAGGATGTAAGATCGTGGTGATAGATTCCATAGGGATGACAGTAGGTGTGGCGATCCTTTGGTACCTTGACTCGATATGCCTAACTAATTGGAGAGCGAACCACTTCTCCCTATCAACAAACTTCATGATTATGGAATTAGGAGTAAGAGGAATTTGATCAAACATATATGGCCCAAGTGATTTCCTCCAGAAACCGACATTTCTAGAAGTCTTGAGTTAGATAAAAGAGAAAATTCAGGATAACTCATGGATAATGGGTGGGGATTTCAATATGACAACATCCCTGGGAGAAAAGAAGGGGGGGAGGAGAAATCTAGATAGATTCCAGGAAGCTTTTAGAGTCTTCATTGAAAGAAGTCAACTTGTTGACATGGAGATGGGAAACAAATGGTTCACATGGAATAACCGACAAGGAGGAGAGCATCATGTGACCTATAGAATAGACATATTTTTAGTTTCATAAGACATTGCCAAAGAAGAAGGAGAAATGTTGGCTAGTGTCCTCCAGGTGGCCAAATCAAATCACTGGTCGATCTGCTTCCAGTGGGATTGGTCCAACCATCAAATCAGAAAACCGTTCAGATTTGAACAGTTTTGGCTCGAACAGAAAGATTTTGACGCCTTGGTCTAGAAGTGGTGGCAGGGGTTGGTCCCCTCTATGGGGACTGGGATGTACCAATTTCAACATAAATTGAGGGCCCTTAAAAAAGGATACGCATGTGGAAAAAAAAAAAGACTTTGGAAACATTTTTCGGGACAAAAAGAGTCTGATGGAGAGACTGGAAGAAATTAAAAGAAAATGTATGGAGGAAGGGTATGAGGAAGACCTCAGGAAAAAGGAGAAAGATTTATCACCCAAATAGCAACAAGGGAACGATAGGAATAAATAATTTGGAAACAAAAGTCAAGAAACCAATGGCTATAGGATTGAGAACGCAATACCAAATTCTTTCACAACATGGTGATTCAAAATAAACATAGGACTAAGATTCATAAATTAAGGAAAATTCATGGGGGACAGGCAGAAACCAGAGGGGAAATTAAGGAAGAATTGGTTCAGCATTTAAGAAACGTCATGATGGAGGACCAAGTCGAAAGGAAGTAACACATCGAAAAAATCACCAGGCACATCCCGAGGGTGGTCACTTAGGAAAGGCAATGAGATGCTGACAAAGTCCATAGATCTCCAAGAGGTTGAGGAGGCAATGAACCAAATGACACTTGGGAAAGCGCCAGACCCAAATGGCTTCACGACAAACTTCTTTCACTACTTATGGGATCTAATAAAACAAGAAGTGTGGGAAATTGTGGAAGAATCACGTCAAGCTCAAGGAGTTCTAAGGGCCTTCAATGCAACATTCTTAACCCTCATACCTAAGTCAGAGGGAGCAGGCACACCAGGAAAGTTCAAACCTATAGCCCTATGTAATGACATATACAAAATAATATCAAAAGTGATAGCCAATAGATTGAAACCGATTCTCCCCATCATGATCAACCCAGAGCAATCAGGTTTTGTGGGAAGGTAGACAAAGCTTGGATGGCATCATCCTAGTTCATGAGGCCATTCATTCCCTAAAAATCACCAAAAATCCAGGTATGATGGTGAAATTGGAAATAGCCAAGGCTGATAACAAACTGAATTGGTAGTATATGAGAGGCATAATGGGGGCATTTGGCTTTGGAAGACATTGGATAGAGTGGATCATGAATATGGTCACAACCAGTTTCTACTCAATCATGTTGAATGGCTCACCCACTCGAACTATGAACCTGACACAATGATCTCAATAAGGGGACCCCCTCTCCCCCTTCCTATTCATTATTATGGCAAAAGGGCTCAACAGGATAATTCAAGCCCACACAGCTAGAGGGGAAATCAGGGGATTAAACCTTCACAGGGGATGGATAAATAGACACGCCAACAATTCGTGGATGACACTATCTTAATGGGGCACCCTTTAGTCCAAGAATAAATGGATTTTGAGAGATGTTTGACATTATTTTCCATAGCCTCGGGGCTCGATGTCAACCCATAGAAATCCCAAGTGTTTTTCTTCAATACCCTAAAGATTACTCGGAGGAATACAATATGGATCGGTCGGATCCTTCCTGTCAAAATACATGGGAGAACTTTTGGCAGAAGGGACTATCAAGAAGGTATCATGGTAGGATTTGATTGAAAAAACGAGGAGAAATCTTATGGGATGACTTTAATACCTTTAAACTTCCAGAGCAAACTAGTCTTAGTCAAGGCGATGTTGCAAGCTATGCTGATCTATCTTTTCTCAGTACTAACAATTCCAAAAGTAGTCATAAATGAAATTCACAACCTTCAGTGGAAATTTTTATGGGGGGGGAAGGAGGATAAAGCTAATTCCCCCCCTGTAATGTCCCAATTCGAAAATTCCCAACAAAGGCAGAATTTTGGAAAAACTGGATTAAATAGTCTTGACTCTAAATTATTTGAATAGAACAATAGGGTCTTAAATTTGGTAGGGATTGATGTGGAGAGTCTTAGGACTCTTCAATGGACTCTCTAATAGATTTATGATAGGTCATAGACATCTGAACCTTGATTTGGGCATGATGGAAAAACGGTAAAATTACTAGCAATTTATGATGCAATTCCCCCTAGGGTGTGGGCACAAATGGCTCTCCAACTCCTATGCAACCATCCCAAATTGTCAAATAGAGTATGGGGACTGTAATAAGACTTCATTTATTGTCATTTTTTATGGTTAATAGTTATACAACAGAGGATTAAAGCTTCATATTCGAATGCATAATCTCAGTGATATTTTCTTAAGGGAAATGGCATATAAAAGCTCAACTTCGACTCATAAATGGTGCATATAATGGTTAATAACAGATCAAGATGAATATATACCATTAACAACATTTCAATAGCTCACTAACATCATATAACATTGATTTAGTTTAAAATATACATCATATATACAACTCCATTGAAATGGGAAATCATCACATGGAAACTAGTCACAACAAAGCTTGGAAATGTGGACATTTGCATATGCATTTATTTTGATTTCAACTTACAAAGAAGATGGGAGACATATTGCAGAGCCATGAATCATTCACCCATACTTGGGCATCAACTGAACTCAATGGGGCCCAATCACCATTCACACAAGCGTGCCTTCATAGAAAAACATGGAAATATGGAAGTGGGAATTGAGAGAATGGGAGGAGAGATGGGTCACGAACAGTAGAAGCATAATATATGTAGAAAAGCACTCCATGAAGCTCCAAATGAGAGTTCATTGTGGCCTATCCCATAGCCAACTTGGACGAGAATCTCACTCTCTCGAAATTGGCTCAATAGCAGGCTAAGTGTGCACTCACCGTGCAATGGACGAGTTAATGCTCTCCAAAATGCCAAAGGCAAATTCACAAATGATAAAAAGGAAATTTCATTCCTCATGAAATATTTTTATAATACTCCTAAGTTCCTCCAAGTTCGAAATCACTCCCATAGGCTTCCTCCAACTCATCCTTGATGTTTAGTAACCTCCATGCCACTTGGCCTTCTCCTAAATCCTTCATCTTCCTCCAAATTCAAGTGGATGCCACCTAGTCCCAAATGCGCCCTCTTGGAGGCTATTTTTAGCCCTAACATTTTAGATTGTCAAATTTTTGCAATCAGGTCTGACTTGTCATAGAATCTTCCATCATTATTGTCATAAAACGTAGGGAATCTAGCCCCACATTGCACCTAGTTTCTTCCTAGACTCTTCCTCCTCTATGGGGAGTTACTCCTACTCACCCATTCGAATCCTTGGGCTCATGATATGCCATTTGACAACTCTTCACCTTCCAAGAACATTCCATCACTAATAATTTCTAATTTTGGGTTAAGTCGTGACATGTGTAAGGAAGAATCTAGCCACCCAAGGCCTCCATGGACCTCCAAATGTCCTTATGAAGCAATGCCACTTTATTTTCTCCATATTTACTATTTGTATGAACCAAATTAATGTGTAAATGATA
This sequence comes from Pseudotsuga menziesii, assembly GCA_001517045.1. Classification (NCBI taxonomy): domain Eukaryota; kingdom Viridiplantae; phylum Streptophyta; class Pinopsida; order Pinales; family Pinaceae; genus Pseudotsuga; species Pseudotsuga menziesii. The sequence continues at coordinate 186,019 of LPNX010218071.1, read as the reverse complement.
AACTAAAGTTCTATTGGGTCCCATGGCTCCCTTATTGCAATATTTAATTCCCCCTCCCCCAACCTTCGGAACTAGTAGGTGGGTGAAACATTGTTAACTAGTAGACTTATTGGGATGGGGACATGGTAGTCCTCCCCACCCAATATTGATTGTCCTCAAGCAATGCCAAGTTTGGATGCTACAAAATTTGTTCATCTTCCCAAGTAGCTTCTTCACTAGGCAATTCCTTCCATTGTACCAAATATTTTTTTATTGTTCTGCTTCGTAGCCTTCTCTCCCTTGTTCTCAAGATTTTGTCTGGAATGAGAACAAGTTTCCCTTCATCATCCAAAGGTGGTAAAGTATATGAAAATGAAATATGCTTCCCTATAACCTTATTTAGACAATAAACATGAAAGACATTATGAATTTTGCTTCCCATGGGAAGCTCCAATTGATAGGCCACTTCTCCAACTTTTCGAATCACTTTGTAGGGACCATAATACCTTGGTTTGAGATTTTCTGAACCTTTACCCTTTATGGTGGTTTGTTAGTAGGGATGCAACCTCAAATACACCAAGTCATTCAATCAGACTTGTCTCTCCAATCTATGTTGGTCTGCATATTGTTTCTGCTGATTTTGAGCAACCTACAAGTTATCTCTCAAAACCTTCAAAATTTCTTGACTTTCTTCAATCCAATACTTAGCCTTTCGAGCTCTACTATCACCAAAGATGTGGTCAATAAAAGTGTATGCATCATAACCATAAAATTATTTAAAAGGAGACATGCCAATGGACATATGGAAAGTAGTATTGTAACAAAACTCACCCAAATGCAACCCTTTTATCCATGCTTTTTATTGCCCACAAACATAGTTCCTCAAGTAGCCTTCCAACCATTAATTCACCCTCTCTGTTTGGCCGTCAGTTAGGGGATGATATCTTGTGATAGGTTTCAAATTTTTCCCCACCATTTTGAATATTTCTTTCCAAAATACACTCAAAAATCTGTTATCTCTGTCACTGACAATGCTCTTAGGAAGCCCATGCAATCTGAAAACTTATTTTAAAAATAGTTCAGCCACTTGTGTAGCAGTGAAAGTGGTAGTAAAAACAAAGAAATGATAAATTTTAGTGAGACTATCCACCACCACAAACATGCAATCCTTACCAAATGCTTTGGGCAAACCAGTGATGAAGTCCATGGAAATGCTCTCCTGTTTTAGTACCGAAATAGGAAAGGGATGTAAGAGACCAGCTGGATGAGTGTGCTCCACTTTATTTTGCTGACATGTGGGGCATTCATTAACATAATTTACAACATCAGCCTTCAACCCTTTCCATGAGAATCTTTCCCTCAACATTCAGTATGTTTTGAAGAAATTGGGGTGACCTGCTAGAAGAGAATCATGAGCATTCTTTAAAATTTCCTCCTTCAAACTCGAATTAGGGACCAAATAGATTCTATCTTTGTAGTTGATGATTCCTTCCAACACCTTATACATATCATCATGGTTAGTCCCATAAAAAAATTCACAAGAAAATTTATCCTTGGCATACTCTACTTCTAATGTGGCTTTCCAATTTTCTACTACATCCATTAGAGAAATAGAAGGTCTTCTAGATAAGGAATCAGCTACCACGTTATTTTTTCCCTTCACATATTCAATATTAAATTCAATTTCTTTAATCTTACTCACCCTTGCCTTTCATTTGGATCCTTTTGAGTGAGGAAGTACCTTAAGTTGTTATGGTCAGTTTTGACCACAATTTTGTTTCCCACCAAGTATTGCCTAAACTTGATCAAAGCATGCATTATGGATAGCATTTATTTATCATAAATGGAGTAAAGCTTCTCATGTGAATGATGCATCACATTCCAAGACAAATGGTTTAGAAATATCAGGCAAGGCTAGAATAAGATAGTTGCTTATTACCTCCTTCATTATTTGGAAAGCTTTTTCAGCCCCTTCATTCCATTGGAAAGCATCTTTCTTTGTCAAATCAGTGAGAGGTGAAGTGAGTTGGGAGAACCCCTTAACAAACTTTCTATAGTAGGTGCATATTCCAATGAATCCTCTTGATTCAGTCAGACTTTTGGGAGCAACATTGTCAACTAGTAGACTTATTGGGATGGGGACATGATAGCCTTGGTATGATGGGACAAAGTCTGTCAACCAAAGGACAAGGGGGGCTTAGGAATTAGGGACTCGAAATTGGTAAGTGGAGTCCTTGGTGCAAAAATATGGTGGAGGTGGTGTTGTCAAACCACTGAGCCATGGGATAAACTCTGGCACGTGAAGTATGCCCCAGAAAATACATTTTGTGACCTGATCCACTTTAACGAAGAGAAACTAGGATTGCACATCTAGATGAATGCCCAGAGCAACAAAAAGCTGGTGCAAGATCACAATTGTTGGGAAATTAGAGACGACCATAATGCAAATTTTTAGGATGATTCATGGAACCAGTTTCAAAAAATTGGGGATGAGCTCAGGTGGCAAGCTATAAGAGAAAGAGTAACTAGAGAAGGAAAAACCAAAGTTAGACAGCTATAGGAAGAAATGAATTCCACAGGGTAGTATAGGAAATGGAAAGAGCAGGATTGGTGGGATCAGATAACAAGTGCTAAAGAGACTCAAGATCTTAGGGATATGCTCAATGAGAAATGTGTCCGAAGATAGGAAGGCCTGAACAAGCTTTAGTAGGGATACCTACCAAAGGGAATTTTTAGCATCAAGGAGGCCTACAACATCAAAACTAGATGCAAGGAAGAGTGGGAGGAAATGTGGAGGAAATTTTGGACCATGAATCCGTGGCCGAAAGGTGCCACTTTCAATTGGTTGGTTTTGAAACAAAGAATATTGACAGGAGGCAATCTCAAGAGGAGAGGTATGTAAGGCCCCACACAATGCCCTCTTTGTTTCCATGAAGAGGAGAGGATGAATCACCTCCTATATGAGTGTCCCTTCGTTTCCACCCTTAGGGATCGGGAGTGATCATTTTCTGCAGAAGTGACATAGTTAGGGGGCAACCAGATCATTCCCTCAAAGAATGGAACATGAAAGCATTCAGAAACCCAATTCTTGGAATGATATGGATGATGTTTATAGGAATGTTGTTATGGGTTTTATGGAAGGAGAGGAATAATATAATCTTTCAGGACAAGAGATCCACTAAAGAGGAAGTCTGGAAGCGATCAGTCCACAATATACAAGAGATGATTCGAAACAAGCAGTGGGGGGAAATGGATAAGGATTTCTCGGAGATGGAACTCTGCATAATTGAAGGATGGGGGATTGGTAAGAGTGACTTAGATGGATTACAAATGAAAAATCTAGTGTGCCAACTTTTCATCCCAAACTCTTGGTCGCCACCATCGACAGGATCTTATAAGCTAAACTTTGATGGTGCTTCGCGGGGAAATCCTGGCTCATTAGGATATGGGGGCGTTTGTAGGGACGACGAAGGGTCGATCATGATGGTATATTATGGATCAATTGGCTTCGAAACAAACAATTCTGTCGAGCTTGAAGGCCCTCTGCAAGGTCTCAGACTGGTCTCTAGAGCAAGATGGTTGTCGGTGACTATCGAGGGTGATTCCTACATCATCGTCCGGATGGAAAGGAAATTATCTAAGGGGTAGAGAACTGAAAAAATTGCCACCAATTGGTGATTGCTGAGCAGGTTGGAGACTCTGGGCAGTCTTCTCACCACTACTCATGTCGTGCATTTTGGCCACGTTAGGAGGGATGCTAACAAGGTCGTCGACCTAATGGTCAATGTGGGAGCAGGAGGAGGACAATTCCACCAAGAAGGACATATGTAAGACTTCGAAGGAGAGAAATGGGCATACCAATGACACCTAGCGGGCCTAGATCATGTGGCGACAGAACATGCAGAAGGGGTTGAATAGGTGACGCATGGCCACATCATTTGATAGCAAGGGGATGGGACAAATGTAACACACAACCCACAATAAGCATCGAGACTAGACAGGGAAAGGACTGTCCACGTTTTCCTAGGATACATAAGAGTACAATGATCAACTCTCTAAGAGATTCGGGGAGGATATGATCCATCCCCCACATTAGGATATGAGGATTTCCATCATCAAGAATACCAGGAATAGTACCATCGAAGGTTGCAGAGAAAAGGACGAGACATGAGGAGTAATGAGCCATCACACTATAGTAATTATGGCTTCATTTGCTATAATTTAGAGCGATAGTCAGGACTTTTCAACCCAAATTCTTTGCAGCTTCACCAATGAAGTTTCCTTTAATCCCAGAGAGTGCTTGCTAGCTGTTAGTAGTTACGGGTCTATTTTTGTAGCTCTATCAAGGAAGTTTCTTTTGATTTCATAGATGGCACCGAGGAAGCAAGGTCACGTTGAAGTTGAAATGCCCTCAGGATCCAGGGGGCGAGGGGGACGAAGGGAAGCTGACAGTAGTGTGAGGGGAGCGGGAGGGAGAATAACTCGTGCTCAGTCCCAAGCCAGGACTACGTCAATGTTTTTCTGAGATCACATCCCTATGGTTGTCCTCGAAGATATTGATGCCATTGAGAAGGAACTATGGGAGGATGTTCAAACAATTCCCATGAAGTAAATCCGAGAAGAAGTTGAATAATGGGTATTAAACTCAGGCACCATCGTGAGAAGGGCATCTGCATATGAGAGGATGATGATGGTCTACTGGGTGATGAAAAACCTTATGGCCCAAGTGGCCATGGATGAAGGTAGAAAAAGATAGGGGGACCATGAGTCGGTGCAAGCCTGAAAGGAGCACCACAAGGATTGTTGCCTTATGCACCGATTGGGATATAACATAATCCATTTGTTGTAATATTTTTTGCCTGTGTGTAGGGCGGGGGCTTTGATTAGAAGAATAGAGGCCAAAATATTAAAGTATCTTATAGTTTTGCTTATGATTTTGATGTATTATGCAATTCGTGGTGACGTGTTTTGTAGTTTGTGGACCTACTAGTTGAAGAAGATATTATTTTTCATTTCCAAGCTAGTGGAGTTTGGAACACAATTCAAGCTTGTTGACCCTATAAGCAAGGAATTTTGCTATCCCTATCACAAATTTTCTCATTTTTATCTTATGTAGCGCTGCCAAGCCTGTGCGAAGCCTTCCTGTAGGTAAATCACATGAATTGGGAAAACAAGAAGAATTTACAACCATGGAGTGCATTGTGAATTAATCAGTTCATATTTGGTTAACTAATTGTTCTGCTTTGTGCATATCACTTTCATATTTCATTAACTACTCTTGTAAATGAATATATTCCACATATGGAACAAATAACTTATTTTTAAACTATATAGTATACACATGATGGTTTTGTATTTCATTAACTTATTGTTATTGCTTTACAAAATTACGATCATATAAGATTTTTCATTTTTTCTCAAAATAAACATATGTTAAGATCCCCTTCCATTAATTTCATATTATATTATGTCAATACTCTTAAAAACAAGCTCATATATAATACTTTGATATCTGATATAGAAGCTCTTAAAAATGAGCCCATATAATAATCTTCTATGTGATATAGAAGCTCTTAACAATGTTTCAATTTTTCTTTTACAATTTTTTTTACACCGAACTTGTTATTCCAACTCCTTGGGAATCAAGGGTGGTCCATGGGCATCCCCAGGACTGGATCTCGGTATTGTGGGGCTCCATCCACCACCCAGTGCAACAATGTTTCAATTTGAAAATTGCACAATATTAAAACAAATTTGTATCCTATATTGTTGGAAAAACCTAAAACACCTTCAAAATTTGAGAGTGGCATTTGAAAAGTCATTGGCTCTCAGATTGGAGTGAATTGAAATGAATAAATTTTAACACGTCCATGGGACCAAGAAGTCTAAGGGACCTAGAGCTCCAAAAAGCAATCATATTTTCAAAATTCTCTCTATTGCATCTCCCTTGTCATGAATCTTAATCAGGAAATTCATAGTTTGGAGAATCCTAGCTTCCTCAAACAACTCATTCAAACTATCCACCTCCATATTTCTTTCAAACTGATTACGGATATCCTCATATGTTGGACATTCCATGATGAAGTGCCATTCGTTTTCAACCACTCCTTTCCTACAAAAGATGTAAGTTCTTTCTTCCCAATCTTCCTTGGGGGTTAGCCATCTCCTCATTTCACATCTAAGATGGTGAGACCCGATCCCCAGTTGTGTTATTAAAATTTTAGCCTTTCCCTTGATTGCAACCCTCAAATAAGTCTTTTCATCCTGTGACCATGTTGGGTTGAAACATTTGACATATAATGTTTTTTTTCCAGCCAATATGCTTTTCTCACATGGAATTTCTGAATTTTTCAAGCACCCACTTTTTATCTCCTCTTTAGAGTTAGGACAATCATGCCATCTAATCCCCCATTTTCCCATCCACTTATAATTTTGCTTCCTCCAAGTCTTCTTCCTACGTTTTAGCTCTACTGCAATAACCATCATGGCCCATCGGTGTTCATCCATTCCTTCCACCTTTTTTAGGTAACTTAACAAACTAATGATCACGGAAGCCTACATCGGGAACATACCAGCCTCAACTAGTAGGATCTCACATGGGATCGTTGACTTGACTTTGAGGTTACTAGTGATTAAGTGTTTTTTAATTCTTTCTATTTTTCCACTTGTGGCTTGACATGCTGCTCCCCCAAACTTTACATCCAAAAAGGATAATCGGGGAAACCAACAATCCAAAAAGAACTTTCTTGGACTTTCAGTCCCACAATTCTGTTGTCCATCACCTGTTTTGAAGCAGGTAAGAATATCTCCATACCCCTTGAATACTTTTAGTTTTACATGTCTCCCAACTGAGCATGTTGTGAAAAACAATTCCTAGGTACTTGTACTCTTCCACTATGTATAAGGATTTTCCCTCAAAGATAAAGTTAACTTGATACTTTTTTTTTGGTTCAGAGACAAGATCACGACTTTGGTTTTGCTAGTGTTTACTTGCATCCCGACCTCTTGACAAAAGAGATATACGACCTTCAAATTTTCGCTCAAAGCATGCACCGATTTTGCAATTAGGATAAGATCATCAACATACAAAAGTAGCTTCACCACGTAGCCCGCTAATTGAATACCCTCTCCATTGGTGTTGTTTAACCATCATTCCAATTAGCTATATATAAACCAAACAACGTGGGAGAATGGGGAACCCTTGCTTGACCCCAATGTCGTTATGAAAGCATTCAAAAAAGGCTTCCTTAATTCTAAATTTAGCCCTAACTTGCTCGTAGAGTTTATGGACAATTGCTCTATATTCACTTGGAATTCCAAGCTCATCCATCCTTCTCCAAAGCTTGTCTCTAGGAACCGCGTCGAAGGCTTTTTTAAAGTCAACGAAGCAACAAAAGGCCTCCCCACCTTGGGTGTCCCGAACCTTTTTGACGATGTGCCTAAAAGTGATGCAATGACCAATAGTAGAGTGCCTTGGTCTAAAACTAGTCTATCCTTTTGCTCTGTTACCCTCTTTTTCTGCCCAACTGTTGATTCTATGCTCCACCATGCTCCCAAATAATTTCCCAAGAAGAGTAATGGCCATAATAATGCGGTAATTAGAAGAATTATTGATGTTTCTACTTTTGTAAAGAGGGATAGTAACACTATTTGTCCACTCAATTGGAAAGTTGCTTTGTGTGACATTGTTGAAGATGCCTTTGATGCTCAGGGCCATGGTCTCAACACCCCATTTTAAAAATTATGCCTGCAATCAATGGCTTGAGCTTTACCACTTGCTATTTTTTTATACCACACTTGACATCCTCCACTGAAAATAACTCAATTGTAGTGTTGATTGTGGGAGAGCTACCTTTCTCTTGTTCTCTCTCATAGAGAAGCTTCACATATTCTAACCACCGCGTATCCATGATATTATTATCTATTTGCTTTCTCTTTTGTTGTAGTTCCCGCCAAAATCCACTTTCCCAAAGAAATTAGTTCATTCCTTCTTGAAGTCACATAATTTTCCTTTTTTTGTTTGTTGTCTTTATCATATTTTTATACTTTTTCATGTTTTCATTATTTCTCCTTCCCCTTAATGGATCTTTTTAGTAGCCTTCCACTCTTTGTCATACGAGGGATTAGTTGAAAAAGTGTTTGAGACCATTTTCTTTGGCTGAGATCTTTTGCACACCTTTAAATCTTTGTGGATTAGAGGGACCAATAAACTGCTGTAAATGTACCATGTTTTTGCTCTGCCTTCTTTGCTTTCTATGTTGTTTTTTGCCAATTGAAAGTGTTGTTCAAGAGCAACAACAAAGAGCTCTTGATTTTCCTGATTCACGAGGATTCTTCCATTTGGATGATCTTTCTTGTGTAAATGTTGGGTTTTCTCTTCCTGCAACCCATTTGCATGTATACCCAACTTAATAAGGAGAGGCATATGATCAAAATTCATCTCAATAGAACAAGCCTCAATATTGAACTCCAATAGATTGCAAATGGAGCTTTGAGAGCAGATCACATAGTCCACCACACTTTGTCCATTGTAGGTTTTACATGTGATGTCACCAGATCTTGACTAAGCTTGCATGGCATTACAATTAACCATGTCATAAAGACTACATAATCCTAACAACTTAGCACCATAGTGTGACACACTCCAATTCCCATCTTGAGAAGTCCTTTTCCATGTGTGAACCTCATTCTCATCTAACCAAAGAGGGTTGTTGTCCATACTCTCATCACTGCCCAACTGAATAGACTGATTGTTTGTTGTCCTAGCATTAAATTCACCAATTAAAACTATATCTCCTAAAGTCTTAAAAGAAGAAATGCCTCTTGTTAAAGCAACAAAAAGGTCTTCGTGATCTAAATTCGTCTTCTTGTAGAACTTCAAATTTTTTGGAGCGAAATAACATGCAACCAACCTGATTGTCAATTTTGTTGTCTGTTATATTTAGAAAAATAAATTGTTTATTTAAATCTTCCTTTTCCACCTTTACAATTCCACTCCATATTTCTCATATTAAGACTATGATCCCTCCATGTCCTTTATTTGATCTAGTCTCTTATTTCACACTAATATTTTAATGTATCCTTCGAATTGTGCAACTCTGCAACCATCATGCTCATACGTTTCCATAAAGATAATGATGTCTTTCCCTTCTCCTATGGGCTCCAATCTTACCCTTTCTCTCCTGGTTGTGGTATATACTTTGAATTTATTGATGGCCTTTTGGTTTCAAATGATACATTTCAGCTCTTTTGAGCTTGGTGTAGGAGATGGACCTCCTTTTTTATGTTGCACCTCTTTGATGTTATGGAGCGGGCACCTTTTGATAGCAGTACTGCTACTGTTGTTTTCTCGAAATGTTATGGATTATTGATATGGACACTTCCCCTTTTTGATTATGGCTTCTTTGTTTGGCTGCTGCATTGTTTGACCCCCCCCCGGGCCAGCACCTATGAATAGGGACTCATTCATGGTACATGAATGGGAGCTCCTCACTGACTTTATTTATATGTATCCCTTTAAAGGGACGACACTTCAGATGCCCTTTGATTCAGATTAATGAATATCAAAGACAGACTCTTTTCTTCCTTAAAAAAAACTCTACAATTCCACCTCACCATGTTTTAGATACTCGCCCGGAATCCCTATGTTTTGATTTGTCAAACGTTCACTTAATTGTCAAACACGAATTTTACTGTGAGCCATCGCCTATATAAACTCAAAATCTTAAATATTTTGAATAAAACCTTTTTATTAAAGCAAAGGAGTCAGAACATTGGGACAGTTAATATAACAACAACAACAAGCGTGACATGTGGACGCTAAAACTAAGTCTCACGTATTAAGGCGGACTTAAAGCAGGTTTCAATATTTTTTTGTAAGGCCACAGAATCCCACAACCCGTCTATGAAAAATATTACTTGCAGTTGCTGGATCTTATAGTTTTCGTTCCTGGATCGACTACAAGAGCAGCATATCAGGTCTTCTAATTATCGGAGGTAACTTCAATCTCTTACCCAATTTTTACTGTGTTCAATTTGGTGCTCATTGGAATGTTATCGACACATTGTAGGGCCTTCAATCAATTATTATTTTTTCGCTCTTTCATTGCTTTTTAGGGATGAATATGAATATTGGTGTACAGTCGACTTCTAAGTTAGCAGGAACGGAGCTTGAAATTCTTTCCTTCAAGCGAGATATATTTAGGGTTTTACTAGGATAATTATCAGAATATAAAAGTCCCAAAAAATCCATTCAGGCCGAGGTATTCCTGAGGCATTTGGTTCTATTCAAGTCAGTTATCTCAGCAAGTCCTACACAGTATGTATCGATGCTCCATTCTAGAAGCCCCAGAAACAAACCCCAGAGACTGGAAAATATTGTTTAACTCTTTATGAGAAGAAAGTTAAGAAGAAAAATGGTTGCGAGTTAGGTGTTTGTTGTAACTTGTGAGACATAGAAAGTTTACAAGTCATTGCGCTAAAGTTCTTCTCATCAGTAAGCTGGACTTAACTGGCGGTTTTGGGCTCCACATGCATAACAATGGTGAGGTGTGGTACAAATAGTTTACAAGGCATTGGCCTCTCTAAAAGCTTTCCCCCGATCGGGAATCTGGACATAACTGGCAGTTTCGGATACCATTGTCATGTCTTGTATTTTTGACATGTGGTGGTTATCTATGTGGTGTTGGAAGCCATTTTACTACATTTGTATATCCCTATGTTTGGTTTTACCGTTTTTGTTCCACATTAACATTCCTATTTATCTCTCAAATTAGGTGCCTTGTGGGTGTAGAAATTTCGTGAACAAGGCAATCTTCACCAAGAAGTCTGCACTTTATCCAATTCAGAAATTCCACCTCACTTCTATTATGAATTTATCACATAGAACATTCATCGTTAAGGTTGAAATATTCAGAAATTCACCTGTAAACATCTCAAATCTGCCGACAAGTAGTCTAGGCAAGTTCAAGCAGATAAATACTGTAAAATAATTTAACAGTAGATCAGTGCAACAGCCCTCAGGACATGATCTAATCAAGTATGCAGATCTGAATAATGCATTAATTAAAAGTGGAAATATAACAACACATTTTCAGATCTGAAGTTTCATCTCATCTGAGGCATGCCAAATCACTCAACATTTCAGTCTTGTTGTCCCAATAAATCAACATATCAAAACAGCCATAAAACTTGCTCAAAACATATGAAAACCAGACCTGCAATCAGAAAATTTAGGACAGCAATGATACAACTTCATATTATCACAATATGAAGATAAAGTGCAATACCTCAGCTTTGCCAAAGCTGGTACATCAAGTCCTTCCACTTTTTCTCAAGCAAAGACTTCTCCAAAGCTTCTCAAACCTTAGCTAGGGCATCCATAATTACTGTAAACTCTAACCAGCAACAATGAGGCCCAACAAGGTATCCCACAGAGCTACACTAGCCTTTCCAAGAGCTCAACAACAAGCTAGCATTGCATCAACTGCCTGTTACCACCTAAGTTGTACTTAGTCGGTGTTATCAAGTGAGCCTAGTGAACCGGACAAAGATGATTTGTTCGGACTTCAGAAGACCTTCAGACTTGCTTTTGGGAAGTGTTTTTTTATCTACTACATGTTCATACCCCCTTGGGGGAGTTGTAATGAAATGTTCTAGCATGGTAGTGTCTGTAAAAGACTCGGTCTCTTGGACTGTATTTGTCAATCTGATTAGCCCAGAGTGTTTTTTCCCTTAGTTATTATTGGTTGTTGAATAAACGACTGATAATTTCTGAGTTTTTCACTCAATACCTCCAAAGTTGGGGTGGTCGGCTTGACATTTAGGCCTATGGAGCAATGTTGCACGACTCGGACTCGGCAAAGACTCGGCTGGCATATGACTCGCCAACTCGGGAAAAACTCGGGACAGACTTGGGAAGACTTGGCAAATAGGGAAAAAAATTATTGATATTAATATAAAACTCTTATTTAAAAATTTATAATTATTAAAGATTTTGACAATTTTATTATTTTTATTTAAATATTTCAATTTTTATATATATTAATTTTTTTAATTGAAATATTGCATAATATTAATACATTTAATTTTTAAATATAACTATGAAGAAACAAATATTACTATGTTATTAAATTAACGATTATAATTAATTTTAGATAAATTAAATAAATGATTTATTTTTATTTGTTTGTAGATTTATGAGATGCTTTAGTTCCTCTAAAATTTTACATAATTCCTCAAGCTAAAAAAAAATTAATATACACTACTATAACTATCTATAATAAATAAAACAAAGAAAAACTTTGTTTATTACTTTATATATAATTTATAATTTGTGTTTGTATGATGATACGATTTTGACGTCCTGTCACATAGCTTCTTTCTTATCGGCAAATGCATCTAGGGCAGAGGTTTTACTGGCCCCATATATGTTCGATAGGCCTCGACCAATTTACAACAATTTTGTTTCAAGTCTAGCCCCATATATGTTCGATAGGCCTCGACCAATTTACAACAATTTTGTTTCAAGTCTAGGATGGTATTCGTTAATTATCATTTTGATAGCCGGCGGCTGGTTCATGCAGCATTCTGGTACTGACCCATTCTCATGAAATAATTTCCGGCTTGAAAGCATCCAACCCCTCGAGTTATGATGATCTCAGAATTAATTGAATGATGGGCATCACTATGGCTGAGTCCGTGTGAGTTTAGTGGCGAGTTCCGATCGAGTCTGTGCGAGTTCCGTATGAGTTCCGGCGAGTTCGTGCAATTCTGGCGAGTTCAGGCAAGGTGGCCGAGTATGTTGCCGAGTCTCTTGCGATTACTCGGGACGATAAATGACTCGGCGCGACTCGCGAGTCCAGCGCGAGTCGTGCTTCACTGCTATGGAGGTTATTAGAGTCTATGTGTTGCTAGGCATTATGGTCGAGTCATATGAACATGTGCTAAGTCCCCCTAGGTTTTGTTTTTTTTTTAATTTTTAATTTTAATTTTTCCACAAAACTTAGGCTATTTTTTAATAGTCTAATTGGAAAAATTGGTCTTCTACTAAAAGTGGGGTTAAAAGTCAGTTTCAGTCATGGGGGTGCTCATTTTCTAACTCAGAGCACCCGGTAAACCCATAAACCCACCTTTCCTAAGTTTTGAGTGATTTTTCCATCACTTAAGTGAGAAAATCCCAAAAAATTAAATATTAATTAATTTAATTAAAAATTAATTAAATAATGGAGCAAATCCAAATTCCTAAATCAGGGGATTTTGCTTCGATTTGACTGAAATCAGTCTCATCGGCTTCAGATTGACCAGGAGTTCCCATTCCTTGACTGAAGGCATGGATCAGGGTTGAAGAGGAGCATAACATGCTCATGTAGATCTAGGGGTTACACCCTCCTTTCTCTCTCCTCCACACGTGTGGATCAATCTGGGAGTTGTTTGATGGGTGGTTCAGTTCACTGAGTGAGGTGTCACTCCGATTTGCAGTTCCAGTCCAGTTAGACTCAGTTCATCATCAGATCAGGCTCGGCTTAACTCTTTATCAGCTTTAGTCTCTCTTTCAGTCAGGTATGCGCCCCTCTTTGCCAGTCTAGCTATAAATAAAGCAGCTTTTTCCTCTTCCAAGCTAGTTAGAGTTGGATGAAGAGTTATTGCCATTGTAATACTGCTATATTTTCATTGTGAATAAAGAAGCTTTGGAGGCTATACCGTGTAGTACATGTGTTTGTGTGGATTCCCAACGTCATGTTGCTAATGTGGTAACTACAATTTTTTTCCAATTTTTGTGCTGCTTTGTATTCTGGCTTCAAGGATTCGGTTGAATCAAGTAAGGGTGTAAACTAGGCAAGTAAGATAACTTGCTCTTGTTTATTCATATTATGTATGCTCAAGAATCTGAGTTATATGCTTAAATAAGATTATTTTTTCATGATCTTTCATTTTTTTGTTTCATGCATATATATCCAGATCTCATGAGGTGTTGTGCAGGCTTGTGTGATCGAGTTGTAGGTTCCCGATCGGATGAGGTGTGGATCAAGATTGACACCATTCTTTATCCAATAAGCTCAAGACTCTGTCCCTTGGCGCTCCACAAAAGAGCCTCCTTTAAGCTTATTTCATTCAAGCAATGAACCAACCTTCTCTCCTCTTACTCTCCTTTTAAAAAATTAAATCTTCTTGGTTACTTGGCTTTTATATTTTAGATCTTCTGTTTCAAAGCTGATATCTTTCTAGATCTGAACATATAGGAGTTGCATGCGTAGATTTAGTTTCATTTAAGAAAAAGATTCAAGTTCTTTCTTTTTAAAAACTAGATCTAGCAGTAAAAGTCTTTCATTTTTTATAAGCAGTTTTAAGCCAAATCAATAGCTTGTTTAAAGTGAATACTCTTTCTTTATTAAAAGTTAAATCTAGCATCTAAAGTGCACATTGCATTGGCTGCCCCAAAGCTAGCCAAGATCCTCCAGAGGACTTGTCCTCTTGAGTTATTTTTGTCTTTTCTTAAAAGTACTTTAATTTAGTATTTTTTGGGGGTTGTCCAAAGACACTTTTAAAGTGTTTTTGGGCACTTTACACTAATTAAAGCTTGCTGGTTTTTGGCAGGTCCGTCTAAAAAGAGGAGGAGGTGCTGTCCGAAAAGCGGTTTTTGGGCCATTCGAAACCCCCAGATCTCCCCATCTTTCGTAGTCATTATTGTTGTACTTTGTAAGCCCTTGGGTTCGTTCGGTATAAGAACCAAGCGACATCTTTCAATTAAGTTTTGTAATCGAGTAATAAAAAAATAAGTTTGAGTAGGCTCTTTCGAGCCAACTCCCCATCCCCCCAGTAGGGATTTTGCGTTTTTTGTGATTTTGTGATTTTTTCACTTTTCTTTTTTAGTTTAGTTGTTTTTAGTAGCATTGTATACTTTGATTCATAAGCATTTCAATATCTTTTACAAATTCAAAGTAATCATACTACTTACCCCACGACTTCCCGGTTGACCCAAAAGGGGAAAGAGATGCGTGGTAGGACTAATTAGATAGCCTGTGAGTTGTGTTTTGATGTTTGTTTTATTTTATTATTATTATTTATCATCTAAAATAAACCCCTCCTTGCTTTCCCGATTGAGGCCCACTTGGACCGAAAGAGATTCCTGGAGGTTCTCATTTTTTAACAAAGAACACAGCTTAAAATCCTTAAAAAACTTATCAAGGCTCTGTTGTGTATGCTCTGCACTGGCTGCGGTTCATCCGATCAGTCAAGCTGCATCAAAAGCAACGCGGGTGACTAGAATAATTAGGATTCACTTTCCCAATTAACCACCTTAGGCGAAAATCCAATGCCTCAATTGAACCGTAAACGGTGGCAAAATACCCAAAGGAAGTGGGAACTACTGGACAGTGACCTCGAGGCATCGATCTCTGTTACATCCTAGCGGGTGTATTATGAACACAGTCTCAAAGACTCCATTCAGCCCACACATTCCTTGCAGGTAGCCGTAGCGGTTGTCACTTTTGGACATACTCCAAGTACCCCCTAGGTATATCTGGAGTCCCCCCGCCTAATTTAATTAACTCATCATATATTAACTTAAAATTTGACCAAGAGCACTTGCAACACCCATTTGTATTTCATCAACATTCTCATTTGTAGACTCCATTATTGGCACTGATCTATTTGATATTATCATATGTTTCCGCATTACTGCTTATCAAGTTTTGATTTTTATGCTATTGTGGTATAACAAATCTTGCAAATATCTTGTGTCGAATTCATTTGTCAAAACTCCTAAAAAACTTACTCATTTAATACCATCATCATCTAAGTAACCAGCCTTAGTAACTCGTAGGGTCTACCCCCCTTGGCTTCGTTAGAAGTTTGCCTAAATGGAGGAGTCAAGAACAAGGTGACAGCCTTGACTTGAGACTTGCTCCCAAGGACACATTGAGTGGCTTGAAGATTTCTGCCACGTTCCCTCCTAGGTGTGTGAAAGGCGGCAACACTGCCCAACCCATGTATCCACACTTGCATGTCACAAGCTTTACACTTTACTTGCATAACATAAGCCAAGGAAATATAGTGCATGCCTCTCACAGGCACTATCCTTGTTACAAGAGTAAATAATATTTTTTCCAAGGTTCTCCAATAACTAATATCGCACCAATTATCATGCCTGGAAGACAATACATGTGACTAGTGAATCAATGATAACAAAGACACTCTTCTCCCTTTATATATCATAAGGTAAGGGAGGCCGACATTAATACATGGACCAATTCCACAAGTAAACCCACATGTTAAGTGCTCCTCTAAGCAAGATGGCGTGTCCTCCAACAATGGCTCTCCAACTCAAGTCCTCCTCCTCGACATATACGAAAGGTGGCTCCAATGCTCCTCCAACTTTTTGCCCAACCTCCAGGTGTATAACTCCCTCCTCTAAGGTGGTTACTCCACATGTCATACATGCCCATCTTCCTCAACGAGTGTGCCCTTGTAGAAGATGTTAAGCAAACACATGCGTGCTAACTACCACATCAAGATGTGTGCCTCCCTAGCATTGATCTTAGGGTAACCATACACTTGCTAATCTCTTCAAATATAAGTCAACCAAAACAGTACAAAGGGGCTAGGGGACTACAAGCCCTTTGCATCGCATGAAGTGCTCCCTTAGGTAGGTGAAAGCACTTTTGGAGTAACCAAAAGCTAATATTGGTTCATCTTTGACATGTTGTGATTATCTATATGATGTTGCAAGCTATCTTTCTTCTTTGACCTATGGATGTTATTTACATGATGTTGCAAGCTATCTTATTACATTGGTATAATATATTCATATGTCGAGATTTCGTTCCACATTAACTTTCCATGTGATCTTCCAAAATGGGTGCCTTGTGGGCCATTTGTATTATATGGTGGCACTGGCTATCGATGTGATGTTGCAAGCTATATTCCATCTTTGACATGTGGTTGTTATTAATGTGATGTTGCAAGCTATCTTACTACATTATTATATCCCTATGTCGGGATCTTCGTCCACACTAACACTTCTCTTTCTCTGCCAAATTGGCTTCTTCTGTGCCATCTTTGACTCTGGTGATTATCTATGTGATGTTGCAAGCTATTTTACTACATTGGTACATCCTTATGTCTCTAACACTCTTTATCTCCGAAATTGGGTGCCTGTGTGGGCCAGTTTTGACATGCGGTGGTTCTCTATGTGATGTTGCAAGCTATCTTCTGTTAAAGAAATTGAACTACGAAAGATATTCTATTTTGTATTATTATTGTTACTGTAGACACTGAGAGGGGGGTGAATCAGTGTAAAGCCAATTTTACAGCTTTTCTTGACTTGTCACAATTAACTACCAATTCATCATTCCATTATTCTACCAATCTCATAATCATTTCATAAACATCTTTCACTTCATCATTCACATAGCATAAGCATTTAAATCATCAAGAACCATAACACAAAAGAACACAGCACCATATAATTTTGTAATAATTTTTTTTTTTGTATTAGTTTTGGTCCGGCTACAACCGTTAGGTAAAATCAGCACCTAGTGATACATAGAGCACCTACTCTGCATCCAGGACCCTGCCTGGTTTTCTTAGACCCTGCTAAGAAGGGTTTGAGGTATCCTAACCTCAACAGCAAGACAAGCTTGCTTTTACAATACAGTATACCTGTGTTACCATACTCATGTCATCATATACAAGAAATCTCTGTCACATCATCAACACTGCTCATCATATCAACTCTGCTGTAACACTGCTCATCATTACTACTGCTGGCCATCTACTGCTGCAAATTATCCTCTGGTCAGTACTTCTTCTGCTGGTCAACACAGCTCATTAATCTTTGATCATCATTCTTCACTGCTGCTCTCATCAGTTGTTCATCATCATTTTGTCAGGCAGACCATAACCATAAATACATCATACTATCCATCAAATTGCTGTCAGCATCATCCAACCATCATCATATCAATCTGCTCTGCTGCTTGTCAACATTATCAAAAATTATGTTAGTTTGCATACATCATCACATCATAGCATGTCTCATATTCACCAACTCTGTCATGTTAGTCTGCTGTAGGTGTATTGTTTATGCACCACAAGAAATCAGATGTGTCAATACTGTCATCATCATCATGGTATTCTTCACTTTGTCACTGATCATAACTTGACAGAGCTGAGCATGTCAAGTCATCAAAGAAGTCTTCAATACAGTCACAGAGATGCCATCAATTCTCTTCATTGCTGAGAACAAGTCAGTTCATGACTAGGGCATCATCCTTACTCAATGTATGTGCATTCAAGGATCTGCTCTAACTCATGTAACTCTGTTGATGCCAAAAACTGTTCATCAACCATGCTCAACTATCAATAAAACATAGGGATAGATATGTCCTTGACAAAACTTCATCAGTCATTAGCCCTCATAAATTCATCTTACCACAACTCTGTCCCAAAACTCATCTATTTGTTAAGGTCATTAGTTTACCCAATCTCCATCCTCTGTCAATATACTTCACAGATCAACTTTGTGATTTTAGACCTCTGTCAATATACTTTTCAGACCTCTGTGAATTAAGGCAAGTTCTTTGCAGGCCTCTTTTAACCCACAGTGACTATGTAATATTCAGAATGACAGTATATGTATTATGAACAATAACATAGTTAGGTCTCCACAAAATCTTCTTTAGAAAACAAGATGCAAACCTCAGATCTATGACATCAAACCTGGAAGATACTGTCAAGAATGGCAGCCAAAAATGGAAGTTTCCAGGTAATAGATAGTCACATCATAATCATCCAGATTTATAAGAAGATGTATAATGCTGAGTTTGCAATTGCAGACATACCAGAAATAGTTTTGCCATTCACTTCTTTCTCCACAACCCTTTTACCATTCTATCCCTCTCCATCTTTATTTCTGGATGTGTGCTTGCGGATGACCTCAAACGCAGTCAAGACTTGGACTGTGTATATGCCACAACTGCTTCAATTCGGGTCGTAGTGTACATGTAGCATGCACCATCATCAAACTACGTGCAAAACTCTGGTCACCATGAAAACTGTCTCATGAATTCAGGACTGTTCATCTGGGGCAGCAAAGAATAAGGTCCAAGAGGACCTCTATGGAAAGGATCGAGAGACTGCCTCTGCTCTATCTCTTATGGACTGCTCCTCATTCAATGTTCACCATCAAAACCTTGCTGCTCCACCGAATTTTCTTAGTAGGTTTTCCACAGAGAGTTCATGCAAATGGAGTTTAAGCAAAAAGAATAAAAAACAAACATATCCTCCAACGGTTCAGATCTGAGCATGAAAGCTGCCCCCCATCAATAGTCCACACATGAAGCAAAAGGAAGAATCGAAAGGAACTTGTCTTCTTCAAGCACCCAAATCAAAATGACCTTATAGGCTTATACTCAGACTGTAAAAGAGCAGCAGTACTATTATCCAACCTCAGTCAAGTATGGGTTGTTTGCAGCATGTATAACTCCTACAAGCATGAAGAAAACTTCAAACAAACCTGGACTTGTTCTGCTCCCAAACAAAGTGATCACTATAGAGATTCGGGTCTGCACTTTACTGTTGTTGCTGCCCACAAACTTCTTCCTTAAACCATCGAAGGCCACTCCCAAAAACCTTGCTCTGTCTTATTAAAACTCGGAATTGTTGCAAGGTAAGAGGGCAGTACAAAATCGGGACTGTCATAAGTTGATTTAACCCCTAAACAAATGTACCTTCTGCTGCAACGAAAAACAAAGTCAACTGCTCCTAACCTCGGGTCTCTTGCTGCTGCGAGTTCTACCTCAGTCACTTACCCGAGTTTTTCCTCAGTCAACTTCCTCAGCAGTGAGCTCACCTCAGTCTTACTGCTGCTACCATCGAACCTCAGTCTCAGTCAAGCTAGAGAGCTCTTAGAATACTCCCACGTATCCACCTTCAAAAGGATGCCTCAGTGATACCCAAAAAAAAATTAGAGAGAAAAAGAACTTCAAAAGACTGCGGCTGCCTTAGTAGCTTATACCCGAATTGCCTTAGAGCATTCCATCAAAATTTCACATAAACAAATGAGAGACCTCGTGCTCTATTTAAACTAATTTTCAGCCATATTTTGGGGAGCCGACTTGTATAAAAAAAATATTTTAATTTTAAATATCTTATTTAACTGAGCTGACTTGACATATTTGTATTTTTAATTTTCCTTTTTGAATAACTTGTGGAGCCGACTTTGCAATTTGCATTTTGGATTGTTCCTTCATTCAAGGAAAGAAACCCATGTCGATTTTATTAAGAGCTTAACACTCCATCGTGGAGATTCATTAAGGCTATTGGGACTTGGCACTTGAGATTCACATTTTTGATCTGCTGCGAGTATTCAGGCAAGCTGTGTGTCTTGACTTTTGATTTTTAGACTGTCCATTTTGCTACAGATTGAATGCTCGCATTGCTGGAGACTTTCAGGCTTGTGCTTTTGCATAATTCTCAACCAACTTTGACAGTTAATCAAGCATCTCTAGAGACTTTCAGGCTTGTGCTTTTGCATAATTCTCAACCAACTTTGACAGTTAATCAAGCATCTGCAATCAGCTATTTGTTCCATCCTTAAATTGATCTAACCTTTACCATTCCGGTGACATCCTGTGGGGCCACTGCAAGTCCATGTTGGCATCAATGGCAATTTCATCAACAGTTACTACCCCTTTCGGAGATGTTGTTCCTTCGATTAGGGATGTCATTGATGTAATTGATCATGTAAAGTCTTGAGGTAAAACCTTCGTTGTAAGTTGGGTTAGTAGTACCCACAAAAGTATTATTAAAATGTAATTTTGATTCTTCCAAGGAAAGTCAACCCTAATGGGAAGGATAGGTCGGCCCAGTTGGGTTATTAGACTTCTCCACTGATTAGTATAAATAGGAGAGGCACCTCCCTCATTTGGACAAGCAGACAAGCAACATAACTCGGCAGTTGCGCTAGAGAGAAAGATCAGTCCATCTGGGAAAGAGGAAGCAGTCCAAGATTATTCTTGGGGTCTTATAAGTCTTATTGTTTGGGTCTTACTCTGTACTTGGTTGAAGTCTATATCGAGGAAGTTTTGCTGGGTTTTCTTGCCCATGAGGGTTTCCCAGGATAAATCTCTTTGTTCTTTTGTGTGCTTGTGCTTGTCTTTCTTTCAGTGATCCTTTTGTATATGGTTATGATGTTATGATGCTAAATGTTATTAGATATTGTATAACCATTAAAAACTTAACACGGTGTTAGAGCCACCCTGAAAGAAGTATTTGTGCAGCCAAAACACTGCTATAGCTACAACTACTGAAGTTTAGGGTTTCATGCTTGAAAACCTTAGAAAGCAAAAACTAGTCATCTTGGGACTTTCGCTATAACTCGAGATTGGAGAGGGCTCAAGATTTAAAACTTTGACAGGACGAAGACAAAATCTTGTTGTACCTTGTGTGAAAGTTTCAGCGTCAGATTTGCTACACTTCAGGAGATATGATTCCTCCAAATCAGGGTTCTAACCTCCTCCAGAATATAGTCATAAACAGGCGACTTGGGGAGAATTGCTATATCTCGGCCTTAGAAGGTCCAAATCAAATTTCGCAAGATGTTGCAGATAAGGCACAGATTGTACTTTCTGTGGTCATAGTTTTAGGACCCGAAGGTGAAACAATGACACGTGGCAATCCGTACAAGTTTGCTATGCTGAACAGTCCTCAAACAAGTCACCTTGGGAAAACTCGCACAAGTACCACTTGGAGAAACTGATTTTGCTCTAACCTATGGGGTTGGAAATTAGATAGACAAGGCTACCTCAGGACGAAGTTTCAGAACCAGAGGAGCAGGAATTTCGGAGATATAGCAAAAAGAATGAGGCAATTATGCATAAGAAGTTGGAGAAAACTAGGGCTTCCTCTTCCGGGCACTTCCCTCCATCAATCAATTGAAAAAGGAGGACAATCAAACTCGCCTTAGGAGGGCACATATGTCTATGGAAGAAGTTTCTCATTCTGTGGATTTTCTATTTTTGACCTAACACTACTGTCGGGGAAAACTAGGGCATTAAATATTTTGCAGTACTGTCCACAGTTTTGGGAAAATGAGTTTGTTGCTCAGCTCGCCTTGAGGAGGCGCATCTTTCTATCCAATTAGATTTGAAAGATATCTAAATTGAAAAATTACGGTTTCTCTGTCAAACCCTAGATCTGTCAGAAGCAGTCTTCTAGAAAGCTTTCAAGCAAGCATCAAGTGGAAGCAATCTCATTGGTAAGTTCTATCTTGTTTATTTCCATTTGAGATTCTCATTTATATCATGATGATAAACATTACCAAGCTTGAGGACAAGCTTCAAGGAACCAAGAACCTCTGAGCATGAAATTATAGAGTGCTTCTCATACCTGAAGAAGCATAACCCAAAGAACTATGTCAAAGAAGAAGCTACAGTCCAGAGGGAGATGAAGACAAATCACAAGAAGAACTTAGTCAAAGCCAAGAGTATTATTTTCGTCTCCATTGGATCTCACATGTGTCATCCTTGTAGACTCCCAAGGATATGTTCGATATAATGACCAGCCTGTACGAAGGAAAGAATATCGACAAAAAGATGGCATTGAGGAATCAACTGAAGAATGTGAAGATATAGAATTCAGAGACCATGTAGTCTCACTTCACAAGGGTTGCTCAAGTTAAGGAACAACTTGAAGCAGTCGAAGAAAATGTCGAAGAAGGAGAGGTTGTTATGACCACCTTGAATGGCCTCCAAATATCATGGGATTCATTCATTCAAGGAATATGTGCAAGAAGGAAGTTGATCTCCTTTAGCAAACTATGGGAAGAATGCACACAAGAAGAAGCTCAGATCATAACAAGAGAAGATGGGAGCAACCGAAGATCAAGCTCTCATAGTTCAGTCCAAGAAAAGATCATAGAAAGAAGGAGGACCATCATCACAACAAAAGACAAAAGGAATTCAGAAGAGATCCTTCCAAACATTTGATGCTACACTTGTGATGAGAAGGGACACTACTCCAGAGATTGTCCCAGAAATAGAGGCTCTTTCAACAAGAAGTCAAACAAGATAAGACATCATGCTCACATCGTTGAAGGTGATGAACCAACTAATAAAAGATTTAGAGAAGAAAAGGAAGATTCCTCAAGTGTTGAGGAACATGAATTCTACTAGTAAAGACAAAGACCATACTCTTATCCGTCCCAGTGTTTGGATAAGAAGGAATGCAGTTAGTGACACTCAGTACCAGTACATAGGATCAGATGAGGAAGTAGAAGGCTCCAGTTATTTTTGCAAGAACATAAGGATTAAGAAGGAGTTCACCCACCAAACAAATAAAGATAAGTATTTGAATTGTCATTTCCTATATATCTAGTTGCCTAAATAACATTGTTTAGTTGTGTACATATCTATGTTCAAGGAAATGTATTATGCATGATAGAATGTTTGCATTAATATGCATGTGATGGGTGAGTGGCCTATGGTGCTATAATACATTACATTGCTACTTATCTAGAATGAAACCTCTTTGCTGACATATTGGGATTAGTGCACAATCTCAATAATGTTATGGTAGAGATGGAAGGCGTCTAGCAAGCTGTCGTGTTTATACGGGATATGGATGAATGTTGTATTGGCTAAAATAGTTGTATGATTATATCTTTATGCATAAGAATTTGTCTTATGAAATGTTTCTAACCATGCTATTGATGTATTAGACTTGTAGGAAAGATCGTGTACAATTACCTACAAGAAAAGAAGGATGAGACTTGTTACGAAGAACAAATGACGACAGTTTAGTAGTTAGAAGATACAATCTGATAAATATACATAAAGATGAATCTGAAGCTCCCAGGGTTAGAGACATTGTGGTGTAAGAAAGAGCTTCAGAAGAATATAAGAATCATGATATGACCTAAAGAGAGCGGTAGATCCACCTCGAAAGATGAAGACCACCTTGGGCACGAGAGATATTTCAAGATGAAGAAAAATATGATGAAACTTCCAACTAAAGTAAGAGGCCTCGAATACACTCTAGTTATGTGGCACAACTGTGTGACATCATTGATGCAGACCCTTCTAGCTATGAAGAAGTAGCCAAGGAGAAATGGAAGAAGCTATGATCAAAGAGTACCGGTTGATCTTGGGGAACGATGTCTAGTATGCGATTTCGAGACCTGAAGGGAAGTCCGTAGTGTCTTCCATGTGGATCTACAAGATCAAGTATACAAACTAAGGTTCGTGGTTTCTCTCAGAAAGAGGGAATAGACTTATGGCATGACATACTCCATTGACGAGACTTACTTCTCCAGTGAAATAGAAGTGTATATCGAGTAGAGAACCACATGTTCACAAAAGGATTTTGTACGAAGGCACCCATGGATAAGCACATCCAGGTACATGAGGAGCTTGAAGATCACCTAGAGTGATGAAGATCGTAACCTTTGCTACAAGGTTGAAGATGGAAGCCTATAGAGGACGACAAGCTCATAGATGGGTGCAAGAGGAACTTTTCAACAAAGTTCAAGATAGAGGATCTTGGTATCCAGTGACATGAGATGGATACATAGAAGATCAATAGCAAAGGATGCTACATGTCACTCCAAGTACATAATGTTTAGATACATAGAGTACAAAATGTAGAGGGAGGATGATGCTTCGCTTCAGATGGAGTGATTGCAGAAGATCTTCGAGTTTGACATGGTTTGGCAAGATGGACAACTTCCTGATGGACTAAGGCTTTACCAAGAGTAAAGTGGGTTCCAACCTTTACCTTAAGGTTGAATGTAGAAAATTGGGATATGTCGATGACCTGACATGATGAACTCATTATAGATACAAAGAGGAAGTGCTAAAGATAGAAAGAGCACTTAAGGATGTTTGGGATTAGGTGTGATCTCATGGCTTAGCAGAAAGAGGCCAAGTACATTACAACATGTTCATCCTGTAGCGAAGCAATATGGCTTCACAAACTATTGGCAGGATTGTTTGATGCCGAGATAGATGCAACTGACATTTATTGAGACAAGCAGAGTTGCATCAAGCTAACAGAGAACCCGATATTTTTACATACGGGATATGGTACAGAAGGGCGCTATAAAGCTCCAGTATGTGAGCACTGATGAGCAAGTTGCTGATGTGTTGACTAAGCCTCTGTCTCGAGTGAAGTTTGAGTACTTCCGTGACAAGCTTGGTGTGGTTCAAAAGGACCTTCCTCGAAAGGGGGAGCAATGATGATGATGTTGTAGTGGGATTGTATCATCACTAGACATTAGTCCTAAAGTGATCCGCATACTTTTGTCTCCGTGATGTGGTTGGGATTGTATCATCCCTGGACATTAGTCCTAAAGTGATCCGCAGACTTTTGTCTCGATGTGGTTGGGATTGTATCATCCCTAGACATTAGTCCTAAAGTGATCCGTAGACTTTTGTCTCCGTGATGTGGTTGGGATTGTATCATCCCTGGACTTATGTCCTAAAGTGAGAAGGATTGATTATCCTGTAATTGGATCATGTGTGTTGCAGGTTATGTTGCTGCAGATGATGTTGTTGCTGATCAAAGATCAAATGTTGCTGCAGACGATTGAGTGCTGCAGAAGATGAAGATCAAAGATAAAGACCCAGTGCTGTAGATGATGATGCTCGAGATGATGCCAGAGATGATGATGCTTGAGATGATACCAGATGATAAAGATGTCTGTGATGATGATGTTCCACGGATGATGATGATGTTGATGTAATTTTGAAAACTTCCTATGACATATAGACTTACCAATTAGTTGTACAGATGTATTGATGTAGCATACCTTCCTTGTTAAGAGGGAGTGTTAAAGAAATGTAACTGCGGAAGATATTCTATTTTGTATTATTATTGTTATTACCCCTTCTGGAGATGTTGTTCCTCTGATTAGGGATGTCATTGAAGTAATTGGCCATGTAAAGTCTTGAGGTAAAACCTCCGTTGTAAGTCGGATCAGTAGTACCCACAAAAGTATTATCAAAATGTAATTTTGAGTCTCCCAAGGCAAGTCACCTTGATGGGGAGGATAGGTCAGCCCAGTTGGGTTATTAGACTTCTCCATTGATCAGTATAAATAGGATTGGCGCCTCCCTCATTTGGACAAGCAGACAAGCAACATAACTCAGTAATTGCGCTGGAGAAAAAGAGCAGGCCATCTGGGAGAGAGGAAGCAGTCCGTGATTATTCTTGGGGTCTTATAAGTTTTATTGTTTAGGTCTTACACTGTACTTGGTTGAAGTCTATATCGAGGAAGTTTTGCTGGGTTTTCTTCCCCATGAGGGTTTCCCAGGATAAATCTCTGTGTTCTTTTGTGTGGTTGTGCTTGTCTTTCTTTCAGTGATCCTTTTGTATATGGTTATGATGCTAAATGTTATTAGATATTTTATAACCATTAACAACTTAACATCTTCCATCTTTGACATGTGGTTTTTGTCTCTCATTTTGCAAGTTATCTTATAGTTACTGCATTGGTATATCAGTGTTATTGGACCCACCTAAAGACTCGTCGAGTCTAGTGAGTCTACACAAGTTGACTCCGAAACAAGTACTCGACAGACTCGTCGCTTACCAGATTCGACCAAACTTGCCAAGGATGGTAATATTAATTCTTAAAGTAAAAGTGACATTCTCCTTATCTTTCAGTTTCTATCCTTTTACTTAAATTTTCAACATTATCATTAATTGTTTTAGGATGGTTGAGTGGTTCTAACCTCATCAGACTTCATATGCAAAAAGTAGAGTTTTAAGTCCCATTCAAAATTCAATAGACTTAACGATGTTTAGGGTTTCAGGATTGCAACGTCTCCATGGGATTCTATCATGTATGACGGTATGGGATTGGCATTTAATGAAGCGCAACAACCCCTCTATGCACCTTGATGTTGGTGGTGCTAATTGTTTAACTCCTTTGTCACGGCCTTAGTAAAAATGTACCCTTCACTCGAGCAAAATTACTTATTAGGCATGCAAAGCTTTTTCTACATTGTTTTAATGCTTGTATTAGGAGGTTTCATCAAAATTGTAGGGTGCCAACTAATGTCCTCGGAGGATCAACTTTGAGATTTGAGATAGAGGCAAGGGCTAGAGCCTAGAGGTGGGGGCATAGGGTGCTATTGACGAATTTGGATGCCAATATAGGCAATGATTTTGATGATATGTAATTATTTGTTGTAGCATGAAGTTTTGAAGATTTTTCATTTTGGACTCTAGAGGCAATTTAAAGCCTGTTTGTTTATTTATTTTGGGTTAGATATCGATTGCACTATGTTACCGTTCAAACTAGCAGTCTAGGTTTTTTGTAGCACAACTTGGAGTACTTGCTAGGGAAAGGCAATCATATGAGAGGGTTGGACTATTGTCATCTTTGTCCAATCTCGTAACTTATTCGGGATCCAATGTTCTCCCAAGGGAGAGCCCTTAGTGATACTTGTCGACACGACACACCACTACCTCCAACAACCTCAAGACGAGATTAGTGCCTTTAATGGAGTCATATAGAAAGTGAGATATTGCAGAAAGCAAATTTATAGAGTAAATATACAAAACCACAATAAGCTATTCTACCCAATAAAGTTTAATGGAAGAGATCATTTCAATGTCAATTCTATGGCATTCAATTATCGAGATAAATAGTAGTGTTATCAGTCAACAAGTGTAATTAATAGTAATAATCAACATTATTAACATGTTAATGGAGATTGCTTTAACAACCCTTTTGAGCAGTAAATATCAGTGCTTGAATTCACAGTAGAAAGCAAAGATAATGCAGCAGTATGTGGTGGAGGAAACCAACCAAGGGCGGTTTAGGGTTTAAAAGGTAGGTCAAAAATTTTGGGCCCAAAATTTTAGGAGGTTGAAATTTTAGGATCTCGAGACTTTAGGGTCGAAGTTTTAGGGCCGAAATTTTAGGATGTCGATTTTTTTTGGGGCCGAGATTTTAGGGCCGAAATCTTAGTTCGTGAAATTTTAGGACTGAGATTTTAGGGCCGAAGTTCTAGGCCCGAAATTTTAGGACACCTAATTTTTTGTGATTTTTAGCTTTTAAGAATTTTTATGGTTTTTTGATATATTTGATTGTCATAAATAACAAATTGAAAAACACTAAACTAACAAACAAGAAAATTAAGTTTCAGATAAGGGACAAGAGAAGGGGATATGATTTCATCTCAATCCCGGGCATAAGGGATCTATGATCAATGTCCCCACATGAAATGTCCCTTTAGGCTTGCTAATTAGGGATTCCCGCAACAAACTCAAGGGTTCGTGGTAAGAGCCTAAGAAGAGCAAAAGTAGAGATCCAAGGTCCAATCACAAGAAAAACTTCTTCAAGAGGACATTTTTTCACCATACAAGTTGACAAAGTGTTGATAAGAAACCCTAGCTTGATAAGAAGAATGCACTAGCATAACACCATTCAACCAAAGATAGAGATAGACTTACCAACATTTAACAAAGAATGAACAAACTTGAAGCATAAATCATCATCCTTGTGCATGAGTTCTTCCAACCATCCAAGCATCAATAAGCACGTGTAAGAGAAACCCCTAAAAAATCATTCCACTTTCACTTTTCAAGCCAAGAGAAGATACTCCAAGAGGTGTGCATCACATATAGAGCCTATATAACAAGAGAAAGAGAATAAAAGGTGAATGTATATTTATATCCATTTTAACACAACTTAAATTTTATCAGGGCTACATGTCAATTTGAAAGTAAAACAAAATAATATTAAAATATTCCAAAATAAGACAAACTTAGGGCATGCCACCCACACATTGAGGACTAAGCTCTAAAACCAACATAAAATGTTGGAAAATACTAAAATAAGCAAGCCAAGGCCTTAGTGTGACTGTAGGAGTGAGCCTAAAGAGGGCATTATGCCCCTACTAACTCCAGAATGATGAAAAATGTCCCTCAATGCCCCCCTTGCCTTAACTTGAGGCTTGTGAACATGATGACGTCATAGGGTGGATTTGGACAGAGAGGGTCAAATCAGTTGCACAGAAGGTCCAAGTGGGGTGTGAGAGGGGTGATAGACTAGGGAAGACCTCCTTGGATGAAGTAATAGTCACCTCTCAAAGCATAAAATGGTGGTGGTCATGTGACCCAATGACCTACCCCTGGAAGCCTTGGACACCAACCCCAGGGTTAAAAACATCCCAACAAAGGGCAGTTAGTAATGCTACTAAGCCATAGTACTTCCAAGAATAAAATCAAGGGGCCCGACCATGGCCAACCACATATGAAGAGCCCACACTTGACCTTTTTAACCCCTCTACCAAATCACCTACTGGAACGCTGTGGAACTATAGAAGCGTAACACACTCTATGCGATTTTAGTTGTATTGTATGAATCTCTTGCTGATGATTTGAGTTGGCTTGATGAGAAGACTGAGGATCCCTCTAGTGTTTCCATTTTTTGAAATGGAAACACCCAATACACGTACATCACAATTGTTGCTTCGGTCTAGCGATGTTGGCACTAGCTCCTCTAGGCCCTATTGTTGGTGTTACCGCTCAAACTAGCAGTCCTTTCAAAACATACTAAGTATGTCTTGTGTTAGTGATGGTAAGCATATGCGGGGGGCTAAACCCAATGTCACCTTACTCTTACCTCTCAACTTCTTTGGGTAACTCCTAAACCTAGGGGAGAGTCCCTAATTTAGGAAGGACACATGCAGACACCAAGTCACCTGCAAATACCTTTCGACAAGCCTTATAGTTGAGATCAAAGCCTTATATGGAGTCAACAACGAATAATAAAGACATGTAAATTATATAAAGGAGTTAATTCAATACACCAATCAATACCACAACTGTCAATGCAACTACACAACTCCCAAGGTAGTGTTTCACACTTCCTAAGGCAATACCCCATAAAAGTGTGCTTTGAAAGGGAGATGAACTAGTGGCATAGGGTGCACTTGATGGTCCAGTCAGAACTACAAAAAACCCTGTAGAAACCCTAATTTGGGCAAATTCACACCTCCCAATGCACTAGGTCGAAATGGGAAACCCCCATAGATCTATGGATAAATCCGCTAGGGCGAATTTGATGGGTGGACCAGAATTATCAAATTGCAAATATTTTTGGTTTTATGAATTATTTAGAGTTTTTAGGGTTTTCCAGCAATTTTTTAGATTTTTTAGGGTTTTTTTCCCAATGCACTAAGGGAAATGGGGACGCCCTCAGAAATTTGTGGATAAATCCACTAGGGCGAATTTGATGGCTGGACCAAAATTACGAACTCAGCTATTCGTGGAGTTTCAAATTTATTTAGATTGAAATGTCCCCAACCAAATGTGGATTGAATTATTGAGTTATTTTTGGTTTAGGACTTTCTTCAAACACTTTGTTTACAGTGCTCTGATACCACTGTAAGGTTCCTTGATAGATTTATGCCAATTTCCTGAGTTCAATAGTGGTATTTTTTGGTGTGGAATTGTTGCGAAACACTTTACTTACTATGCAATATTGCCACCAAAGTGTTCCAGAACTTTGTGACTGATTTGGTATTTGTTGGTGCAAACATAGAGGTCTTTTTTTCAATTCTTCACATGACAAGTATCACATGTTATGCACGCCCAGAACTGATTTTTCTTATATTATTTTTCATAAATGACTAATAGTTTACAACATATTAATGAACAACACACACTTGACTGTAGCAGCGATGTTTTTATGAAAATGATATCAAACTCATCCAGTCAGATCAACAATACATCACAAGCAAATAACAGAGGTCTGCTTTCACACACAATCAACAATTTAACTCAGTATTTCATTATGTTTCTGACCTGAGAAATAATGCAGGCGTACTGTCCACCTTCACAGTGCTGTAGTTGTTTTTCCTTGCATAAAATTGTAGTGAACAATTAATGAGAGAAGTCTGTCTTCAAGGAAGATGCAGATCCAACTCTTGGCTGTAGTTGCCTTTTTCCCCTTGCTCAGTGATGAAGTATGTGATTATTTTGACAAGAATTCCCCAGATGTGCCCAACAGTAAGGATTGGGTTCAACAATCTTTCCTTCAATGGAACCCAAGCACAACTTGGCCCCACCACCTCTTCCTTTTCAGCAGTGAACACAACAGTAAATGTTAGTGAAAGAAAGAGAATGCACCCTCCACATTTTTGGAACTAGGAAAAGTAAAACACATGACTGTAGATGGTGACTGAAAGTGAACTCGAACTCGTCTTCTTGGTTGGGAGACTCATCCTTTAAAGGGGAAGCATAATAGTCACACGTACCACTGATACGCCCTCAATGAGATATGCAGATCTTTTCAGCTAGTGCACCCTCTCTCCTCTGATAATTTGTGTGGGTTTCCCTTTCTTTGGTCCCTTACATAACGAAGAACAATAACCTCAATTAGTGCAACCTCTTTTGGATCATAGAAGATCCCAAGCCACAAGTGGGCCCTCACTAAAACCACTGAAAAACCTTAAGATCTGAAAATGAAGAGATGATTTCAAACCACGACAATGAAGTGTAAGTGAGAAATCTGACTGATCTCTCCTCCAAGATAGCTAGGGTGGATGGTTTTACTACCGAAATTATTTTCTCTCCTTTAGGGTTTTATCCAAAAGAAAACAAACTCAAGAGCTCTCCAAGTTTTTCAAATTGCAAAATACATGAATGAATGAGAATGAACTCTTCTTCCTTTTTTATATTTTTTCTTTCATCCTTGTGACCTTTCGACTTCCCTTGACTTTTTCTCATATTTAAATATTGTAAAGTGACTTTTAGTGAGAAAGTGACCCCTTTAATCTTTTATAATTATAGTGACCCCCTTTTTGGTTACTTTTGTCTTTTTACCCTCTTTATTTAATAAAGTGACTTTTTCAATAGTCACTTTGTGATTTAATTACATAATGTCATTTTATAAAGTCACTTTTTGCTTGGTGACTTTAAATAATCAATTAATTCCCCTTTTTTATCAGGCCGGTACAACTTCAAAGCCATCTCCACTTCCAGAGCCAAAGAACATAAAAATGGGGACATAACATATTTTTAGGGTTTTTCCAGCTATATTATATTTTTAGGGTTTTCAAATATAGAATTGCATGTAAAATAAAAGACAAGTAAATTGGCAAAAGAGAGATAGTTTTGATGAAAAGATAGATCATAAGATTCTTGTCTCAATCCATAGGGCATGGAGAGATTGATAACAATGTCCCTCTCTAGAAATGGTTTCCAATACTTGCAGTTAGGGCATCAACTAACAACCTCAAGGGTTAGGTAGATCTTTAGAAGAGCCTAATTAGGGAAAACGAAGGAGTCCAAGGTCCAATCAACAGTGGAGAGCTCCTTTTATAGGATAGTCTCCATATACAAAGTTGATAAAATGCTAGCAAGAAACCCTAAGAATTTAGCATAATGCACCATAAAAGCGTCATCAAACTTGAAACTAGGGTTAGAAGTAAACTTTACCAACATTCACCAAGAAATGAGCAGGGAAAAGACCTTAGGTCACTCTTGAGCTTGAGTTGTTACAACCATTCGCAGCATCAACCAAAGCATTTGCAAAATTAAGCCCTAGAAACACCTTCATTCATCCTTCAAGCAAGAAAAATCAACCCAAGAGAGGTGCACATAGCATTAAGAGCTCCAATAGACTAGTAGAAAAATAAAAAGATCTCATAATGAGCCCATATCTTGTTTTTTTACAATGAGAGGGAGGCTCTATTTATATTAGAATAGCCTTACCTTATTTTAAGTTATTAGCCTACAAGATAATGTAAAAAATATAACTTTTGGCTTGCTCACCCATGGCTTTGGGGGCTAAACCACTCATAATAACAATAAAATATCGCTAAATGACATAAAATTAGTAAATAATTAAGCTACACCAAGTGCTAGGTGTGCCAAAAGGAGGATGGCATGCCCCAACTAACCCTAATAGATGTGTGCCCTCAACGTCCTCCTTCATTATTCTTGTAGGCTTCTTCAATAGTGAAGTACAATTTGCGGGTAACACAACCTAGAAGAGGGGTTTTATGACCAAAAAATAGGTCAAAGTGAGCAAATAAGGTGCGTTGAACAAATGCTATCACCTTTTACTTAGAAAATAAATGAGTGTGGTCATGCGTCCAAGTGATTATTCCCCCAAGGGCACCAACCGCTATGGGGTGAGCACCACCTGGAGGAGGAAATCAAGAGGACCATCCATGATATGATTAGGGGTATTTAGCCCCTAATCATCACTCTATGCTTCAACTTGGCCTTTACATCAAGTTTTTCTTAACCCCTTCCCTTGGGGGACTTGTATGGAACGTTGCAGATATTCTAAGGTGTATCAACTGGCTCCAACTATTGGACATACACTCTTCTCGGGAGTGTATGAGAACCTGTAATGTCCTCTTTTAATTAAAGCACCAAAACTCCCGCTAACCCACTTAATTCCCATAGGTTCGAGCAGGTACTGCATAAAAGGGAATTGACTGAGGACATTTGATACTTAGAATAGATTGGGACACTCATTCAGTATTAAAGTCATCAATTTGATAAAGGAAGCCTTATTTCTTTAGGCTTAAAGTTAACATAAAACTATAATTGCATGCATGCAAAAGTGAAGCGTAAACCCTAAAAGTGACACGCAAACCCTAAAAGCGCATGCTAATCCATTTAGGAAAGGTTATTAGACTAAAGGAGGTATCTATTATTATTGTTGTTGATTTGGAGTTTTGAGCAGCAGCAGTTGGGGTTGAAGACAAAGTCTTTAGCTAACGAGGGTTTGACAGTGCAACTATCTACCCTAGTCTCTTTCATGGTAGACCATACAGATCTATCATCAGCATTCATCTTATTCATCCATATCCAGCGATTCAACATCCATTGGAAGATTATTTGTAGGTTTGCGTGTGCAGTTGGGGAATAGCTGAAAAACCCTAGAAGTATTCGTTGGGTCTTTGAATCCTAGTTTATCTTCTGCATATCAGCTTCATCTTCATTAGCAAGGTCACCCCACTGCCTTGAGTGATTATCAGTCCTCAGTTTGCTGATCCAGAGCAGTTATTAGCAAATTCGTGAGGCTGGGGGCGTGAGCACCAAACAGGTGGATCAATTCGCTAGGAGTCTTTGAGAGATCAGATCCTTTGCATGCTCCGACCATTCTCTTCGGGAAGGGAAGACCATCAGTCCTGCAAAGTCTCACCTGCATCAGACACCTCCTTCACCAAAAACATCATTTTTAGCGAGGGAAGAGCCTCCTTTGTAGTTGGGCGTCACCTGAAGGAAGGGAGCACCATTACCTTACCTGTTCAACACTGTATGTATGCAACTTATCTCTGGTGTATCATCAACTTGTTTATCAGTGGTAAGTGTACCATTTCTTTCTGAACTTTCCACCCTATAAATTCTCTAGTTTTGCTATATTTTAGGGCCTTTGATACGACACCTTGCATGCACATTAAAATTCAGTATTTTGTACCCACTTGAGTGTACTAGCAAATCCTATAATAGTAAAGCAGTAGAATATCAGTATTTGGGATATTACAGAACACCCTAGAATCTCTTGGGTACCTGTAGGTCTACACACACATCTAACAACAAAAAACATTAAATTTATTGGAGGCAGACACTTCTACCTTGCCTTGTTCAAAATGAAATGCAGTAAAATCAAAATGAAATAACGATAAGTGCAATGCATAGGTAATAGTAAATGCTGAACTCAAATGAAACTAAACCTGCCTACCCTAATTATGATAACAAAAAAGCGTCAAGTGAAATCATACCACCAATGTAGCCACCTAAGTATATTGTCAAATTTTCTTCCTTTGTCTTTGGAAACAATCCAGGACAAAACCACATCAAGGATGAACTGAATACATACCATTATCTTTGTCAGAATGAAATCAAAATGATGGACAAGCCTGGGAACCTAGAAACCTTCAAATTCTAGCCATGAAGGATGGTTTACTTTTGCAAGCATTATCTATTCATGCCTATACCGGGCTCAGATATATATTATATCGTTATCATACATCTGTTCTGTGAAATTTGTCCACATGAAATTGGATATTTGATTTTGCTCTTGGGAAATCACTTGCAAAGATGAACCTGAGAAATTTTTTGGAGAATCTTTGAGGGCCAACTGTGATGTATCCTTGCACCTGTTTAAGCATTCTTTTTGACATGCAAACACTCTCTTGAACTTTCTAATAATCATGTTAGCATCAATAATCTTTAAAAATTTGAAATTATCAGCCACAAAATTTGTACGTTCAAGTTTTAAGCGAAAAGATAAATAACATATATCATGGTAAGGAGAAGTGAATACTATGCTTGTCCACATACCTGCCTCGGTTATGTTAAAATGCATCATTGAAAACTTACCGATGCTAGATAGAAATGGTTGCTTATCATTTCCAATGCTTCTTGAGAGATATCATTGGGAATGATAATCATGGTCCACCCTGGGAAAGGTTAAACCCATTGGCTCAACATCTACAAAGGAAGTCTCCATATGAAATCCTATACCATCCTTGATGTTGGGTGAGCAAAGTTGAACCAAATCCAGAGAGATCTCATTGAAGATAGGTTTTCCAAAGTCCTCTAACTTATTATTATAATGGGATAGTTGCATATGGTGATCATCTTCAATGGCAATAAGATCCACATCTTGGAGTGCTTCATCATCGAATTTAGTTGCAAAGGGATTGATCCACTCTTCACAAATGGCGGAACCAGGGAAAGCTACAATTATAACCTCTTCATCAACCATATCTTCGATATCTTCTTCAATTGGGAGTACCTCTTCAACAAAGACTTCGTTACATTGTTTAGAACTTGTATAAAAATATGTCTGGGCTCGATCCATACTAACCTCTTCTTCTTCTATGAATGGCAAGAAAGGCTCATAGACTTTTTGTTTGAAATATGTGCGATTGGAGGGATTGGAAACAATACTGCTAGGTTTTGAAGAATCATAGATTGGTGGACCCATGTGTAAATTTTCCTTTAATATTCAAACTAGGGCTAGCAGTGCATCCAAAATCTCTACTGATAACCACACATGAATATCTTTTACAGTATGCAACGGAATATAAAACTGAGAAATAAATCACAACATCACATCACAATAATGACACTATTATTTTGGGTATGGAAATCCCCGGAAAGATGGGAAAACTAGTGCAACAATCAGATATAGATTTTATTATGAGAAAATATGGAATGTTTACAACACTGCAAATTCACCCAAACTTGGCGAATGCAGTTACACGACATAATCACTGGGCAAACCCTTAACTAAACCTAAACACCCTCATGCAAGAGTGTACGACCCAATTGTACAGTCTCACAGGTGCGGATCCGTACGACAGTGCGAATGTACAACTGCTATATGGAATCCACACGATATGTACGACATTTGTACAAAATTTGTACGGTCTTGTACGACTCCCTCTACCATTGCTGCCTGTCGTTTGTGCGGGCTCTGTCCTGCCTGGTAGCTTGGTGATCCTGCTTTCTTGCCCCTCCGTCTTCCCAGCTAAATCCTCTGTCTGACTTTCTCTCCCTGTCTGTATCCTGTCTTTGTCGGAATACAAGTGTGTGTGTGTCCTCTCAACCAATTGACCTCTCTTATATAACTTTAGGTAAAGCGAAAACCCTAATTTCACTTTCACTTAAAGTCAATAATTAATTAGATCACTTTAATTATTTTCCAAAGTAAACTTAGGAAAAATAATTAAATACAATTGGTTTTCTGTTTTAGAGTCTTCTACATGCAATGACACTTGCATGCAGGAAGACCTTCCTTGTTGCTACTAATCTAACACTTCCTCTCAACGAGGAAGGGATTTGGTAGCAACCCCAACTTATCCCTGAACTTCACAAAACTCTGTCTGCAAAGTGCCTTGGTGAAAATGTCTGCCACCTGCTCATCTGTCTGTATGTACTCCAACTGAATGGTTCCTCTTTGAACTCAAGAAGTGGTATCTGATGTCTATGTGTTTGCTCCGGTCATGGAACACTTGATTCTTAGATAGCCTGATGCCACTCTGATTGTCACAGTGAACTACTGTAGTCTCTAGCTCACACTCGAACAACCCTGAAAGTAATTTTTTTAGCCACATACCCTCACAAGCAGCCATGCTGGTTGCCATGTACTCGGCCTCTGCCGAGCTCAAGGCAACTGACTTCTGCTTCCTGCTGAACCAAGAGACAACCCCTAACCCAATGCTGAAACAACAACCTAAAGTACTCTTCCTGTCCTCTACACATCCTGCCCAGTCAACATTTGTGAAACCTGCTAATTTCACACTTCTCTTGTGCTCATAAACCAATCCATACTCCACTGTACCTCTGATGTAGCGAAGTATGTGCTTTGCAGCCGTCCAACACTCTTCGAGGATCCACCATGAATTTACTCAAAGAGTTGACTGCAAAGCTGATGTCTGGTCTGGTGTTGACCAGATACATAAGCGATCCGATAAGCTGACAATATAAGGTAGGATCAATCCGTTTGACCCTCTGATGCATCAATCTTCCTCCAGTTGGACTAGAGGTATGGCCATAGGGTTGCAGTCTTCCATTCCGAATCTCTTCAAGATCTCTATTGCATACTTCTCGTGCCAATGAAGAAGTATCCATCTCTCTGCCAAACCTTAGAGCCCAGAAAGCAATGCATCAACCCAAGGTCTTTCATCTCAAACTCTACTGCAAGGTTGGACTTGCAGTCTCCAATCAACCTCTCATCTTTTGTCAAAAAGAGATCATCCACATATAAGACCAGTATGAGAGGCACCTCACTCCGCTGAAATCCCATCTCCTGTAGATAGCTGTCTATCCTTGAGTACCATGCTCGAGGTGCCTGCTTAAGCCCATAAAGAGCTTGATGCAGTCTACATACATGCGTCTCTCTGTTCTCCACATCAAACCCCTCTGGATGCTCAATATATACCTCCTCTTCTATCACTCTGTTGAGGAAGGCAATCTTGACGTCCATCTGATGGACTCACCAACCCATCTCTGCTGCTAAAGAGATAATGGTTCGAATGGAAGAATACCTGCAACAGGGGTGAAGGTCTCCTCGTAATCAATACCCTCTTTTTGTGAAAACCCCTTAGCCATGAAGCGTGCCTTATACTTTTCCACACTTTCGTTTGCTGCATGCTTCACCTTGTAGATCCATTTGGATCCCACCACCTTTTTCCCTTGTGGCCTTGGCACAACCTCCCATACCTGGTTTTTCATAATGGAGTCATACTCCTCCTGCCACACATCATGTTGTGCAGCCTCCCCGAAGCTGGAAGGTTTAGAGTTAATCAACTCTGTCATCAGTGCCATGTAACTAAGCCTCTTTGGTGGTACACTCCGTTTAAAAGATCTCTGTGGAGGATCTACCTGCCTGGAATTCTGCACTATGGACCTAAACCACTTAGGCATTGGCCTAGCGTCAACCTACTGCGGCTGCTAGATATCCGTCTCATGCTGCAACTCATCCTCCAAGTGAATGACTGAAGGATCCTGTCCACCTGACTTCCATTGACTATCAGAACCTGTGCCCTGTGTTTGTACCTGTACCTGTACATCTGGCTCCTCCAACTTGATCCCCGAATCCTGTGTTGGATGCTGCTCTGCTTATAAGTCCATAGATCTCCGCAAGGCCTTGTCCTCGTCGAACTGGACATCCATGCTCACAATGATCCTCTTGCGAGCAGGAGTGTAAACTCTGTATGCCTTTGAAGTCTCGCTATAACCAACAAGTAACCTCTTCTCTCCAGAAGAGTTCATCGTCTTCCTATTGTCAGCATGAACATGACAATAGCAGACACTGTCGAATATGCGAATGTGACTCACATCTGGCCTAGTGCCTGTGAAGACCTACTCTGGTGTCTTCCTCCACAAAGCTGTGTGGGGACGCCTGTTTTGAATGTACACTGCAGTCCTGTATGCCTCGGCCCAAAGGAATAGTGAAAATCTCTGATCAAATAGCATGGCCTTAGCTACTCCAACTATAGTCATGTTCTTCCACTCTGCAACTCCATTCTGCTGTGGGGTATGGGGCACAGTGTGCTCCTTCTTGATCCCCGCTGTCGAACAATACTCCATGAACTCATTGGAGGTGTACTCACCCCTGTTGTCTGTTCTCAACACCCGAATCTTCTTTCCTATTTGGTTCTCCATTGGAGTCCTGAACTCTCGAAACCTCTCAAAGACCTCTGACTTGGCCTTCAAGAAATAGATCCACATCTTCTTGGAATAGTCATCAATGAAGGTTATGTAGTAATTGTAACTATTGAATGAATGGACACTCATAGGCCTGTATACATCAGAATGCACCAAGTCCAAGGGCTCCTTAGACTTGTGCTCACTCCGTGGGAAAGGCTTCCTGATGTTCTTCCCCAAAGCATAACCCTTGCAGTGGTTATGCTTCTCCTCCTGTACCTGAGGAACTCCAATGACAGCTTGTCTCAAGTGCCTCAGTGCACCATGGTGTAAGTGTGCCATCCTCCTATGCCACAACTCACCCTGACTACTGCTGTTGACTAGAGCCTTTGCAAGCTCAAAGCGTAGTCTATACACTTTTTCGCTCCCTCTGCCAATCACCCGATCCAAGCTCTTATCTGATCCCTTGGGCCTGATACATACTCTATGGTCTCGAAACTTCACCTGATATCCCTTGTCCTCCAGAGTGGAGACTGATATGAGGTTCTTGGTCAATCCTGGAACATATAACACATCAACAAAACTGAGGGATTTGCGAGACTCCCTCTCAAATGAAACAGTGCCAACTCCTTGCGCCTGATATCGCGCATCATCATCTAACTCAACATGGATCCTTGTTCCACCCTCCTGCAAGTCTCTGAAGAATCTCTTCTGTCTAGTCATGTGACTAGATGCTCCACTGTCGATGTACCATATATGCTCTCTGTGGTGCTTGCCATGCAAGCTATCAAGCATAACTCCTCATCGAAGTTCCTGCTGAACTCATCCATATCTGCAGATCCAGCCATCTGAGTGTTACTTTTCTTCTTTCTGTCTGGGCACTGGGAGGCAAACTGTCCCTGCTTGTGGCAGAGAAAACACTTGACTTTTGACACATTAAGGTTCTTCTTACCATCCTTCTTCCTCTTTGCCTTCCCCTTGCTCTTCCCTATAAGGCCTAGAGCCTTCTCTTCCGTAATCTATGGGGCACTGTTGGATGAGCTTGATCCTTGACCCATTTGTGTCAACTCTTGCACAAAGTCATCGCATAGTCTCTGCCAATGTTGCATGACTCGGACTTGGCAAAGACTCGGGAAGACTCAGGACAGACTCGACAAATGGGGAAAAAATTAAAATATGGTACATTTTGAGCACACAATAGAGATTAATGGCATTTCCAATTGTTTAATGAATTTATAAAAAATATGTGACCCTGTGTGCTGAGATACTCAACCCATAGGCCCCACACAAAACACAAAATTGATTTTTATTGTTATTTAATTTTTAATTTTTTAACTGAGGATTTAGATTTAAATTTGAAAATGGATGAGCCTCTTGGCGAATATCTGGCATGTG
This sequence comes from Pseudotsuga menziesii, assembly GCA_001517045.1. Taxonomy (NCBI): domain Eukaryota; kingdom Viridiplantae; phylum Streptophyta; class Pinopsida; order Pinales; family Pinaceae; genus Pseudotsuga; species Pseudotsuga menziesii. Next base: position 145,510 of record LPNX010218071.1, on the reverse strand, counting down.
GCTGAGTATTTGTTTTGTGGCTGAGTATATCAGCCACAGTCGCTGTGTGGTTGAGTATCTCAGCCCTTGAGATAATAAGCCACAACTCATCCATTTTAAAATTTAAAACTAAATCCTAAGTTAAAAATAAAAAAAAACAATTAAAATTTAAAATAAAAACTAAATCCTAAGTTAAAAATTAAAAAAACAATTAAAATTTAAAATTAAAAACAATAAAATAAAAAATTAAAAACAATGAAATTTAAATAAAAAACAATAAAATTTAAATAAATAAAAATAAAAACAATTAAAATTTAAAATTAAAAACAATAAAATTTAAATAAAAAACAATAAAATTTAAAAAACAATAAAATATAAATAAAACTAAAAAACAATAAAATCATTTTAAAGTTTTATAATAGAAATAAAATAAAATAAAAAATACAAATCAAACTTGGAGTCGTGACCTCCTTCGAAGTTGAATCAGTACCCGCAAATTCGGCCACGAATCAGTACCCGCGGGCGACAACCTCCACGACCTCCACAACAAAGCAGTGAACATAGTGCAGACCACTTGCGACCTCTATGACGACCTCCACGACCTCCATGATGACACTGCAGACTTCCGCGACCATCACGATACTGCAGACGACCTCCACGATGACACTGCAGACCTCCACGATCATCACAATAGTGCAGACAACCTCCATGATCATCACGAATCAAAAACTGATTGATCAACTAGTCGGCATCCACGGGTCTAGACGAGTTCGTGTTGAGTTAGACGATTTTATGCCGAGTCATGCGAGTTTAGGGGGTTTGTCAAGTTCAGGCGCGTCTGTGCCGAGTAGGCGCCGGTTACTCGGGATGGGGTTCCACTCGCTAAGACTCGCGAGTACTCGCGAGTCTTAGTGAGTGGAACCCCATCCCGAGTAACCGGCGCCTACTCGGCACAGACTCGCGAGTCTCTCCTGAGTCATCCTTCACTGGTCTCTGTCGTACTCACGAGTCTTAGCGAGTGGAACCCCATCCCGAGTAACCGGCGCCTACTCGGCACAGACTCGCGAGTCTCTCCCGAGTCATCCTTCACTGGTCTTTGTCAATCAAGGAGCTTCTCCCTAGCCACAATTCCTAGCTCATCCCTGATCTGTGTGAGCCTTGTGAGATAAGCCACCACTCCTTCTCCCTTGGCCATCTTGGTGCTGCGAATCCTCTCTTGCAGCACCATCTTCTGGTTCTTGTTCTTGCTTTGGTATAGACTCTCCAAAGCCGTCCACTTTTTTGTTGTGGTCTTTTTCCTGGAAAGGTGAGGGACTATATGGTCCTTCACTCCATCCATGATAATCAACATGGCTCTGGAAACAATCTTCTTCCAAGCTACTAACTCTACCGGATTTATGGGCTTAACTTTCGTGGAGTTGATGTGCTCCTTTGCATCACTGACATCGAGGATCCTTGTGATCCTTTCGTTCTATGTAGGAAAGTTTTGAGCCCCCTGGAGTCTATCCTCAACTCTCAATTGCACGGCCATACTGAAGTGTACCTGTCAAACCCTAGATCTCCAATCTAGGTTTGTGTCTTCAATAGATCTGCCCCTGATCTATCACTGCTGCTGCAAATCTCTCAGCGTTAGCTCACCAGAGCTCTGATACCATGTAAATTTTCCTTTAATATTCAAACTAGGGCTAACAATGCGTGCAAAATCTCTACTGATAACCACACATGAATATCTTTTACAATTGTAGCGGAATATAAAACTGAGAAATAAATCACAACATCACATCACAATAATGACACTATTATTTTGGGTATGGAAACCCCTGGAAAAACCCAAGATGGGAAAACCAGTGCAGTAGTCAGATATAGATTTTATTATGAGAAAATATGGAATGTTTACAACACTCCAAATTCACCCAAACCTGGCGAATGCAATTACACGACAGAACCACTGGGCAAACCCCCAGCTAAACCTAAACAACCTCTTGCAAGAGTGTATGACCAAGCTGTACAGCCTCACACGTGCAGATCCATACAGCCGCACGACTGGTGTATGGAATCCGTACGGTCTGTACGACAACTGTATGAAGTCCGTATGGTCTTGTACGACTTCCTCTGCAACTGCTTCTGTCGACTATGCGGGCTCTGTCCTGCATGGTAGCTCGGTGATCCTGCTTTCTCGCCCCTTTGTCTTCCCAGCTAAATCCTTTGTCTGACTTTCTCTCCCTGTTTGTATCCTGTCTCTGTCGGAATACAAGTGTGTGTGTGTCCTCTCAACCAATTGACCTCTCTTATATAATTTTAGGTAAAGCGAAAACCCTAATTTCATTTTCACTTAAAGTCAATAATTAATTAGATCACTTTAATTATTTTCCAAAGTAAACTTAGGAAAAATAATTAAATACAACTGGTTTCTTGTTTTAGAGTCTTCTGCATGCAAGGACCTTCCTTGTTGCTGCTAATCTAACACCATGAACTTCCAATAATCATCATCTTCAAGGATCTTGTTATTTTCCTCCAAGAGGATCGAGATATCATAAGAAACTTTGCCACGAGGGTAAGGAGAACTCACCATTACTTTGTGTTATTCATTTTATTTAACTAGAGTTTCTTGGTCTTCATTTCGCGGAACGCTATCATCTTTGTCTTTTGAAGTACCTTCAAACATAAGGCCTAAAATGTTATCGACAAGATCTTGATCCATGGTTTCTTCTAACAAGCTTTATGAGCCTTGGTCTTCATCAATTGGTTTCTTCGATATTTTCCTCAAGGACTTGGTCTTCTTCTTGGCATTATTTCTTAAATAAACTCTTTGCTTCTTTGATATAGGGAATCCATCTCTTGCATATTTTTGGGCATCGATATCTACAAAATGTCTTTATCAATTATGCAAAAGAGGATAATTTTTCCTTTGGCTAGGTTTGCAAACCAAGCATGGGCCTTTCCTTCCAGGTGAAGGACGAATAACCTCATATAGACATCTTCTTCCTTAATAGCATGTTCTAGACCCAATAGCATAACCTTGTAGACATGGTCTTCTACATCATCATCATAATCATGAAAAGCTATCCAAAATATCTTTGTTAATTCATTTGAAAACCTTGGAAAGTTTGATAGGAGCAAAACACATTTCCATTTCTGCAGCAGTTGGCGGGAAAACATGCTCCAAACCTAGAGTGTCATTTTCAACATGCTCGTTTTTTGGAAGGGAAAACATGGCCTCAATAGTTTCTTTGTCCAGACTAGGACTCCTCCTTCCTAAATGCCTTTGACCAATTGCAAGAGTGAATGTATCCCCTTAGGAGGAAGCTCTACATACTAGTCTCCCACATCCTTGTTATTCTGCAGATCAAGAGTATTACAAATAACTTCATTTTGAGATCCTCGTCCATGATATCCCATGTCACAAGAAATTCTCTGAACGTTGTAATATGCTGTGCTACTGTATCTTCATATTCATGAAACCTTGGGATGGACTTGAGACAACCAAGTTTATCTGACCCATTTGGATATCCTCGAATGTTTGAGAAATCCAGTGGAGCAAAGGACACCATATCATCTTCCTATTAATAGTTGAGGTTGGTTGTTTTGAATTGCACTTCTTTTTGCTGACTTTTTATTAGTGGAGTTGCTAGATAGGACCTTCAGGGTTAGCCTTTAACAAAAATCCTATCAAAGCACATTGCAAAACTTACCTCTTGGATCAACCTAGTCCTTGTATGGTACTTCTATTTTCTTCAGTCGGAGTCGCCAGGAGAGATCCATGTAGTGGATGTTGTATGTGTCTCAATGATTCAACCTGGGAATCCCTCTTCAGTAGAATGTCGTCACTTTTCTTTGAGGCCCCGACAACGGCGCCAAAAGTGTTACCATCACTAGCACAAGGCATACTTAGTATGCTTTGAAAGGACTGCTAGTTTGAGTGGTAACACTAGGCGTTCTACTGAGACTTGAGATTGGACTTGAAAACATTGTCTATTTTGATTTTCTACTTATGTTTTGAGTTATGTGGTTGAACTTGGTACTATTTGTGAATTTGTTCAAGGAATCATCTTTCAGTTCACTATTTTACATATAAGTATGGAATGTCAAATGTTATATTACAAAGTTTTATGAGATGATGCAATGAATTTCTGTATAGAATGTGGTTTTATAACTTATATGGATTAGAAATGTCATTAGTATATTTTTTTGTGCACAAAATTTACTATATTTTGAGTTTTTTTTTCTTCTATTTGCCGAGTCGGCTGAGTTCCAATCCAGCCCAGTCTTTGCCGAGTCCGTGCCTGACAACATTGATGTGGACACATGCACAACAATGCCTCAACTGGAGATGGTCCGAGGCATGCAAACATGCATCCTCTTTGAGATCTGCGCCTTAACTACTATGCTGCATGCACTTTACTAAACTGAGCTAGGCTGCATACGGCTTACATTACTGTTGTATGCAAACTTAAATTAGAAACTTAAAGCATGCAAATGACATGTGCCTTCACATGCAACCTGACACACAAACACATGCACATGCAAACTGACTAACACATTATTCCTTCCTATCAATGCTGGAACCTTACAAAAGTGTTGGTGTATCTTCAAGTCTACCTTGCTACTGCGCCCTTATTTTACAGACCATCGCGATGTATGGAAATCAATGCTGTATGGATCTGTGGAGACTTCCACACGTGTCTGTACAGACCTGCAGTACCTGCTGTACATTCTGCTGTAGTACAGACCTGTTCCAGCACTTCCTTTGCTAAACTGTTCCATGTCCGTACCTGTACCTTTCGTCTGCCACATGTGTGCCCAAGAGTTGGACAGACTTTCCAAGGTACCAAAAACCAACATTCCCTCTTACTGAGTAAAGTGTTCTCTGCCGAACTCAAGATACTCTGTCTATATCTGGAACCTCCCCTATGCTAAGGGCTGGTTCAAACAGTTAACCACCAACAAACCTGAAGAAACATGAATCGGGATCACTACTTCCTTTTGTATTCTGAACTATCTTCCAAATCTGTCAAGGGCGAAACCTTTTGTACAAGGAACACTGCATTAGCAACCTGCCATCCTTCTTTGTCCTTCATACCATCTTTAGTGGTCAGTATCTTCTCACACCATATCATGCACTGTTTCTGATTTCTTGCAATGATGAACTCATTTGCATAAAGGTTCATGACAAGTGTATTACACCTATCGAATAATGAATTGAAATCTGTACTAAACTCAGAAAATCCCAACATGACTACAAATTCATTGATACTGAAATCCAAAATTGATGGTGCATGCATCAACCCATCTATGGCAACTCTCTCTCCTTGGGAGAATCCTTTGACAACTGGAGTAAGAGTCTCGTCAAGTCCAGTGCCCTCCCGTTGAGAGAATCCTTCTGTAACCACCTTATTGTGGCACTCCATCATACTCCTATCAACTGTAATCAAAGAATTAATCATTGATTCCATAGTTGGTTCTTTCACTGTCTCCTCAAGGTTGTAGGTACACTCCATCATGGCTTCCTACCATACCTACTCAATTGGACCTATGAGTAGCCTATAAAGGCAAAAACATGACTAGATCCATGGCTGCTATCTCTGTTGGTGACTTGCTAAACATCAAACTCAGCCAAACACTGTGAATCTGTCATGCAAGAAATTGAAGTAAGACTCTTTGTTATTTTAGGAACATATAAGACATAATCTATCTCAAGAACAGCACCTGAAGGTTTCTAGAAAGATATGGAGCCCAATCCCTTCACAAGATACATGGCATCGTCATTCAATCCACATGCAGTCCTTTCCCTTGCTCTTTAAACCTGCTGAAGATCTTTTAGTAATAAGCCATATGTTTGGAAACTCCACTCTCCACATACCATCCAACATCTGAAACTGTGTCGTGGAAAGACATGACACCATGGTGAAGGTAGGATCAAGCTTGGCAGTTAACTCATTCACACTTAAAGGACATTGAGAAGTATAGTGACCGTGCTTGTCACACCTTAAGCATTGGATATGAGTCAAGTCTCTCTTCCCTTGACATGAAGAATTTGGTTCTTCCTCACTTTTCTAACCCTTCCTAGGTCCTTTCCTACCTCCTTTCCCACCTTCTTGATGAGGGCTAGTTCTAGGACATCATCCTTGTCCTTGTAACCAGTTGAGACTTGTAGTCTCATCTTATCTGCAATGAAAGCTTCCCACATCTGCTTGAAGGCAGGTAACTTCTCTTGACCATAGATAACTTGGACAAAGTTGTGCCATGGTTGACTAAAGCCATTAAGACAAATCCGAACTAGCTCATTATCCTCAACTGTGCCCCCAACTACAGCAATCTGATGTCTCAGCTCTGCTATCTTCATGAGATAGCTTGCTACTATATCTGTTTTGCTCATGTGGGTGGTGGTGAGGATGTTCCTCAAAAGCGTCTTCCTGGCTACATTCACACCTTGGTACAGGGTTCCCAAGGCATCATACATGTCTTTAGTGTTTTTTTCCCAGCGATACAAGGGATTAGGTATTCCTTCACTGAATCCAACAGGATTAGCTTTGCACTCTTTTTTCCCAACGATACAAGGGATTAGGTGATCCTTCACTGAATCCAACAGGATTAGCTTTGCACTCGCTACTTTCTTGTTGTGTTTTGCTAGATCTTTGGGATCTGTAGGTGGTACAACCACCTTCTCTACGATGTACCATAAGTCTGCCATTTCTAGGAGGTTCTGTAATCTCAATTTCCATGACACAAAGTTAGAGGCACCCTTCAAAAGGTGACTTTCATATATATTGGGAATGGCCATTATTGCAGTTCCACTGAACAAGCTTCAATCTCCACTTACTGGATCAACTATGGTTTCACATCCCACAACCCTTAGTGCATGCATGAAGGTTGTCTCTCAGGGCCAGTCACTGGCACAGATCTGCTTGAGTCACTAAAATTCTCCAACAATTCTCTACTCTAGACAGCTTTTTTTTCCATACACAAAATCTGGAAGATTTTAGAAATTGTGCTCTGGTACCATTCCAGATTTTCTAAATCATGGTAAATAAATTCTGCACTCTAAAATAATTCTACAGGAAACTAAACAAGAAACTTAAAGCTACTCAAAACTGCACTCTGTAATTAATGCTATAATCTATAAACACACACTGTAGAAAATCTGTAACCGAAACATAGGAATTTGACTGTGAAGACCTGTTATTGCTTTTCATTACTTCTGAAAATGAAAACCTACTACCAGAAAACAATTGCCAACTGCTGAACTGAAAACTGAATGAATAAACCTATAACTTTGCCTTCTCTTGTGTAGACTGAGAAGAAAAGTAGGTACAATGATATTTGAGGCATGCAAACGTGCATCCTCCTTGAGTTTTGCACGTTAACTATTAAGTTGCAACTTGCATGCACTTTACTAAATTGAGCTAGGCTGCATGTCCTGTGTCAAATTGATGCAATGCAAACATAAACTAGAAACTTAATGCATGCAAAGTACATGCGCATTAACATCCAACTTGCCTAACACATGCACATGCAAATTGTCTTAACACGTTATCTCTTCCTATCTATGGCTGGCATATGCGTGCATGCACCCTCAATGCTGGAAGCCTACGAAAGTATTGGTGCACCCTGTAGTCTACTCTACTACTGCACTCTCATTTTACAGACCATCACCAATGCTGTAAGCCTAACAAAGTATTGGTGCGCTCTCTAGTCTATTCTACTACTGCACCCTCATTTTACAGATCATTGTGCTGCATGGAAATCAATGCTATACAGATTTCCTGAGATTGTCATATGTGTCTGTATGAAGCTGTAGTACTTGCTATACCTTCTGCTGTAGTGCAAACTTGTTCCAGCACCTCCTTTGCTGAATTGTTTTCTGTCTGTACTATGCCTTCTTTTGCCACATGTGCACCTAGGACTTCAACACACTTCCTGAGGTACCAAAAACTAACAGGTGTGACCTTTCTTCTTTACCTATTGTAGCATATTGCACAATACTTCCCTCTTTACCTTTCCTCAATTGGTTTACACATAATATGTAATAATAACACTTCACCTTGCTGTTGTTGACCATTGACAAGGTCTCCTTGCTAACCCATCGCCCCCTTGTAATGTACCTGGTTGCTTTACTTGGAAAATGAGACACTACAATTCCACTTAGATTGATTTGGACATGTTTTCAATCTAGAAATTCAACATACACCTATTTTAATCACCTAGAGGAATGCCTGCCATCCGAAGTGGTGTAGATTCACATACATGCACTCAACATACTTGCATTTCCTTGTCACCAACTGTCACTCAAATTGCATGCATTTATTTTCTATCAACACTCACCCTAGGTCAACCTTTTCATCATGAAATCTGGCGTTGCACGGGGAACACAACCATGATACAATTTGGTTTAGAAATCTTGGCTAAGGTAGAATCCTTGTGAGGGCTATGATCTGGTAGCTCTGTTCAACAAGGAATACCAACGTTGAACCTTCGATTGGGCAGATTCTGTTGATTTTTGTAGCACTGGACAGGTACTTCTGCATAGGCTAAGTGTCGGGCATGTAGGAGTCGTCCAGATTCCTCTAGGAACTTGCTTGAAGGAGCAAGTGTGTTTTTGTATTTCTTTCCTAAGTCCAACTTAGGAAAATCACATTATTAACTTAATGTTGGTTAATGACTAAAAAGTGATTTAGGGCCCATGGTATTTGCTCAAGGTATTTTGGTCATTAAGATGTTATAAAATGAAGCCTAAGGAGAGGATGGCACACGACAGTCATACAGAGTGATGGGATCTCACTAAGTGGGTAGAGAGGGACTTCCATCCAAGTGTGGGCAGGGTTCGAGGAATGGAGCAAAGGAGCAGCAAGGAAGATAGCAGCCAACCAACAAGATTGAAGGGCTGATCTTGAGGTTTGCAGGCTTGGCTATTTGCTGATTTGTATATTCCTCAAGGGGTCATTATCCCAAGAAGGGAGCCCAAGGTTTTATATTAATAAAATCTGTTTTTCCCCATTTGGGGGTTTCCAGGGTAAATAACTGTGTCAAATGTGTGTGATTTCCTGTTTCATTACGCTGCGTGATTTGTTGTCAACTTAGTGCATTTTCTGTTAATAATTTCCGAAAATTGTTCAAGACATTAAATCAGATCTAGGTTCTGTAAAATCAATAGATTCAAGCAATTGTTCAACCTAGAACCCCAATGGTAGACCTTCTACTGTTCTCAGTTTGAGCAGCAAACTGGCTCAGCTAGGGATCAAGAGTCAAGACTCACCAAATGGTTTTAGTCTCAGCACAGTAGTTGCGTCCCCATGCACTTAAGCTCTTAGCAAACTAAAAGTCTCCTATAATCAACACAGAATTCACTCATCAACTTATGATGGATTCACATGTTGGTCCTAACTCAACAAGCTATTCACTAAGCACATATCGCTTCAGTGCATTTGTCCTTGCTCGATAGTATAATTATTGTGGATACATCTCTTATTACATTTGTCCTCACTTAACAGATTATCATTTCATTTGCACAAGCTTCATACAATAATAAGATATCAGCATTGTCTTCTGAATCACTATTTGAGTCTTATATTGGCTAATAAACACAACCCTGATTGGATAAAGGAGAGAGTTCTCATGTGGGATGACACACATCCATTTTTCAATAATCACAAGAGTCCAATGTTAGCATAGAATTCTATGGCACGGATTGATATAAATACATATACAAAATATCTTTGATGCCATAGTCCATACGAGAGGGCAATTGTCAACTCAAATGAATTTTGAAATAGAAATATGAATGTCCAGGACTATGCATGCCATAACAACAATTGGAGTATAGATATAAGATGATATATTTCACCATATAAGAATATCACATAGATCCATATGCTAGAATGTGCTTACTTCATATATGATACAAAGATTGCCAATATATAAGGCTTCATAGATTACCAAATATAAGGATGCCAACCTGATATGCATATAATGATGTCAAAGATTCCACACATTTAAGTGCTAGCAATAAGCTCATATATGAAGGTCAATAATTCTTCACTTATAAAATTACTAAGGGTGTCCACATATATGGATATCAATAATAATAATATACTTCCCTTTATAAGGACGTCAAAAGCTACCACTCATAAGATTTTAGGAAGGATCCATATATGAATATCCCATGAATGTACACATAAAAGCGCTCATGAATATGATTACCACAAAGGTGCTATGTATATAGAAAAGTTGACAGCAAGCACTTATATAGAGCCGACATTAAGTAATTATACAAATATTAGAGTGTTCATCTATATGCCATATATTTATCTGTGCGTGTGTAAAAATACAATGATGTTCCATGTGTGTGTAAAAATACCATGATGTATTTTTTTTCCCTTTATAAGTATGTTGAGGGATGCAACTCATAAGAATATCACGAAGGATCTATATATGAATATTCCATGATTACACACATATAAGAGTGCTCATGAATATGAATTGCAGAGAAGTGCTTTGTATATAGAAAATCTATCAGCAAGAACTTATGTAGATATTGGAGTGCCCATCTATATATAAAAGTAATAGGATGTGCAACACACACCCACACACACTTTTCCAAGGAATACCTTGCAGGGTAACTCCCAGGCACTTCCTTGCATTCTTGGATGGTATCTAGTGCAAAGTTGCAAACCCGTTGGCATTGATTACAATGATTGACCTAGTAGGTCAGGGAATAGACCTTGAGACATCTTGTATGAAACTCAAAGCACTAACCGCTTAAGCTAGCCCACCTATCTCTCTCTCTCTATCACACACAAACACATAGGATTGCCAACACTAGTAACTTGGGCACTTTTGTTTGCATTAGATAGAGCCTTCAAGATAGCTGTAATGCAAAGCATAGGAATAATAAGTATTGGCATCTGGACACAACCAATCCATATATCAACACATTGCTAATGGGGCAAATCATAAAAAATAGGTCTCCTTGTGTTTGTAGGAATCTCCCTGCCTTGAAGAGGATAGTTGTAAGTATGATATGATGATCATAATACTTGGTGTATTATAACACCCTAATAATATACAAAGGATCTCATGCTTGTCATAATGGCTATGAAATATTATGGCTGTTAAAGATAGTGTAGCTGCGAGACCAATTCCTAGGGAGGATGGTACCCTAGTCAGTTAACTAGGGTAGAGTAAGACCCTAGAAGGTACCCTAGGGCCCCCAATAGTCTCCTAGGGTTCTTGGTCTTGGACCAAGCAGGTTGATGCCATGGCAAAGTCCTGTGGTTAGGGCCCCTATATGCCTCTAGGGTTCCTGGTTTGGGACTAGGTAGTTTCTTGGTTTGGGACCAAGCATATCCTACAAGTTGAGGCAAAGACTTCCTAGTCTGGGACTAGGAAGATTCTTTGTCTTGGACCAAGCAGTTCTTGCAGGTACATTCCTGATCAGTTAACCAGGTGGATCTTGGTCAAGTTGACCAAAACGATGATGTGTGATTCCCTCTCTCCTAATCAGTTATTGCTAGGCTGTTTCTCAAGGGACTAGCCACCCCTTGATGATGTCACTAGCACTTAACCCTTAGGAGCAGTATTGAGAACCAGAGGATTGCATCATCCAGTTTGGATCTTCCTTATATGGTGATGATAAAAATATATATGGAACACACGTGACAATATACCTTGAGAGAGAAAAGATTAAAGTCCTTGGTCTTGTGGGTTTGGGGTTGTCTTACCACCTTGTTGTGACCCCTTTAGTTGACTTATGGTCCTTTATCTTCCTATTGGTCCTAGCGCCCATATTGTGTGTGGTACCTTGACCACCTTTGCTATGATGACTTAAACTGATTATTTTTTATCCTTTTTATTTTGTGTGACCTTATGACCTTTGGTACCCTACTCTAAGTCAACTCAACTTTATTTTATGTTTTATTTTGGTAACCACCCTAAAATCTAGAAGGCTAGAAGATTATAAATTAAGTTCAATTCTCTTTCTTTAGTGTGCATCTTGGTAAAAGAGAAAAGCGTAGATCTGATTCTTTGAGTTTGCTGTTGTAATTTACTTAACGTCTAGGGTTTTTGCTGCTTGGAGTTAACGTCTTGGGTTTTTGATGCTCTTGGAGTGGGCTGTAACTCTCCTGCTGCTAGCTGTGACCTCTTTGTATTTTTGATTGGGCTCATCAATGACCTTTTTGCTGCATCCTTGACTAGACCGTGGATCTTGTTGCTGCTCTCTAGCTTGGGCTGTGACTGTGGGTTCTCCTTCTTGTTGGGCCGTGGACTTGTAACAACCACTAAGGCTGGGCCGTGGACTTGTAACAACCTCTAAGGCTGGGTCGTGACTATGGAACCTACTCCCAAGCTGTGATGTGACTGCTAGAAGCCATTAAGGTTGGGCTGTGACCTTCTCTGGTTGGGCCGTGACTTGCTAGTAACCTCTACGGCTAGACCGTGACTTATTAAACCCTCTTGGGATGAACCGTGATACGTTTAGCCGAGTTGTGTTTGATTGACTGTTGATTTTTTACCTAGAGAAGTGTTTGTTCACTCATGCCTTGGGGTGGACAAGAACACTTTAAATGTGGTCCCTAGCTATTTATAAAGTGAGATTGACTTTATTGATATAAAGTCACCTTATAAATTAAAAGTGAGTAATAAAGTCTTAAGTGACTTTAATGAGATTAATAAAGTGGGTGTGTAATGAGTCTCACATTCAATATTTAAAAAGTCATTAAATGTTTTTTAATGAGAGAAAGATGAGATGATCTTGGCCCTAGGATCTCATCTAATCTCATCCATTGGATTTGAAGAGGAAGTTACTCACACAAAAAGGGTGAGGGAAAGGCAAATAGAGGATAATTGTGATCATTTCCAAGAGAGAATTTTTGGAGTGAACAGAAGAAAAGAGAGAAAATTGATTTGAGAGAGAAAAGACAAACCCTAGTTGACACGTTTTAGCTGAGTTGTGTTTGATTGACAACTTGTTAGGCTGGGCTGTGGTAATTTTCCCTTGGTTGGACTGTAAACTGTACAAGCTGAACTGTGACCTTGGTGAACTACCTTTGACTGAATTATGACTTTGTCAAGTCTGATCTGTGAGTTCTTTTGGGTCTGATTAGAAGGTGTCTTTGCCTTCATGAGAGTGTTGCTGTAGTTTGGATAAAGGGTGGAAGTTTCTCTTCATTCTGCTTAAGAATCTGAGGTCTGTACCCTACACTACTATAACTCTCATATCCCTCTCTCAAGGTATGTCATCTGTTCCTTTGGTGACTTGTCCTTTCAGTGACAAGATCTGAACCTAAAATTATATGAGTATAAGCCTATAAGGCAAATCCAAACTACATCCAAACCAACATTGTTAACGTGAGGTCTGTACCCTACACTACTATAACTCTCATATCCCTCTCTCAAGTTATGCCATCTGTTCCTCTGGTGACTTGTCCTTTCAGTGACAAGATCTGAACCTAAAAGTATCTGAGTATAAGACAAATCCAAACTAGATCTAAACCAACATTGTTACTGTTCTTTGTAACTGTTTATTAATTGCTGTTCATTAGTTTGCTTTCCTAGTACTGCTGTTACTACTTTATTTCTTATACATTGCTATTGTTAAATTCATTTCAAGGACCAACTTTAAACACAATGACCATTGAGGGGTGTTAAAGTTGAAAGGGATGAAAATTATGCTTAAATTTTATTACAACTGTTATATTCAGTATCTAGTACTGATTTAAAGTTTATTTTATGCATTAAAGTAAATAAAATTTGAAATTTTGCTTGCATATCCCTAACCTAACTCAAACTTTAACAATAGCATGGGCTCCATATTTGAACACCACTATTATCATCATTGGTTCCAACCATACCAAGGGAGATATATAAACTGTGTTACTGGATCCGCAAGCCTTGGAGCATGGATCCGTGGATCCCCGTTTCTGAAACGGATTCGGATTTGGATCCGCCCAAGAACCGCTTTGCAAAGTACCAGAGACAGATGAAACGTATTTGAAGGGATTCATCCTCCAATATAATATATGTGCCAAAGGGGGGATTTGTCATGTGATAAGTTTTGCACGAAAACCGTGCCAATAAGTTTGTAGTGAAATAGCATCGGTAATTCCATCAGACAAAATTGACTGCATCGAGATATGGCCCCCTATTTTCCCATCCCCAACTTATTCTCGTGCTGTATATCGGATATCCTTACTCTCATGCGAGGGTTCAAACCTACACTGCAACTGCACCACAGAGAGAGTTTATACTGGAGATGCCCTATTCGGAGATGCAGAACGATCTCCAGAGATGCGGTGCTTGAAGAAGCAACACAATGCGTAATTCATAAACACAACTTTGGGGGCTCTGTTATTTTCCTGCTTGGACATATGGATGATTATGATTTCAAGAGTGGCCGGGACTCGAGCCCGTGGACTGTTGTGCGACAGTGCCCATTTTCCTTCTACTCGTACTAATATATATAATGTTGAAGTATATACTAAAGTTTTAGTTTTCATATTAAGTTTAAAACAATGGTTCATATTTATTATTTATATAATTTAAATTTCATATAAGTTTTGTTTGAAAGTATTTATAAGTATTACGTATTTGAAATTATATATTACCTTTTATTACTATTTTTTTGTAACTATAATATTTAAAATAACTTTAATATACTTAAATATTTATACTTAAGTTATATATTTAAAATTTTATATGTATATTTTTTAAATTTCTATAGAAATTTTATTTAAAAATATATACAAAATTTATTTATATCGTTTGTACTTGCCGTATCCGGATCCTAGCTTTTCAAATATTTGACGGATCCGTATCCGTATCCGTCTCCGGATCTGGATCCTGGTAACTTAGTATATAAACATATACAATATATAAGAACACTAAAGAATACAATCCACAAGAATGCAAACACTTTTTGCATATTCTCCAAGATTCCATACACATGAGAATGTTACAAGTAAGCTCATATGAGAATGCTGAGATTATCTCGAACCTTTGATTATAAAAGTTAAGAGATACTGACTATAAACACATATTTATAGAACCCCTTTAATTATCGTTGAAACCCCTTAATTATCGTATCAATGATTGGAAATGGCTGGGCAAGATGTTTGAAAAGAGAGTTTGTATTTGGATTTCTAGAACACTTTCTCTGGGTGGCAGGCTCATTCTTCTTAAATCTGTCTTGAGTGGTATTTCGGTATACTGGATTTCACCTTTTAAGATCCCGTGTTCGATCATCAAGTCCATCACAAGGATTATGCGTAATTTCTTGTGGGGTGGACGGAAAACTAACCATTTGTCACAACTGGTTCATTGTGATACTATCACCACACCATATTCTTGTGGGGGTGGAACATCAAGAATCTTGACTGGTTTAGTTGTTCACTCAGAATGAAGAGTCTATGGATGGCGTTGAATGGTACCGGTATCTGGAACAAGATCCTCCAGTCCAAATACTTACGTAAGGTTTCTTTAATTGATTGGCTTAGATTGGATAACCATTCGGTTGTGAAGACCTCGGTTATCTGGAATGGTTTTATTAGTCATTGGCTGGGTCAGTAAAGCACTCAGCTGGAAGGTGGGTAACAATGTTTCAGTTCTGGTGGGCACAGATCCTATTGTGGTATGGAAAAGACGTTTTGCTTATCTCGGAGCTTGGTGGATTATCTCTAGGATTTTGGACTGAAGACTCTTGAACAGGTTAGGATTGGATGCGATTTGCCTACCTTTGGATCGTATTGGCTCTCTGCTAGAGATCTGGATCTAACTGGTGAGTGGTTTGCGGAATGGGATAACTATGTTTCCAGCCTATCTTCGGTGGGTGTTCAACTTCTAGAGGTTAAGGACAGGTTGGTATGGTCTTACAATGGCAAATCAGGGCAGGTCACTGCTAAGCTAGCCTATCAGTTCCTGGTTGACAAACATTTGGCTGTGGTGGACTGTTGGTGGCATAAGGAACCTTGGTCTTGCAACTTCCCACTGAAGATCAAATGCTTCACTTGGCTTTTCATCAATAATAAAATTAATACTTGGGATATTTTACAGGTTAAAGGGAGGAGTGGCCCAAATTTGTGTCATCTTTGTGCTATAGAGGCCGAATTTGTGGAACACATTTTCAGAAACTGTTCATTTGGGAAAGCTGTTTATTGTGCAGTTGCTTCACATTTTGGTTTGTCAATTCCGTGGGATGACCATTCCTTATTAGTATTTCTGAACAGCTGGGTGAGGATGGGGTCTAAGCCCCTGTACCTTCCTTTTTTTGCAACTGGCTTATTTGAAAAGCCAGGAATGTTGTGATCTTTCAGGACTTGAGACAGCAGGTACATTTTGTTATGTTGGGTGTCCTACAGCTCATTTTAGATTACCCTGAGCCTGTTAGGGTGAAGAAAACATGGATGATTGGGAATGCCCCTGAGGTGGTTGCGTCCATGGGTTTCTTTCATGGTGCAGCGCAATCTGGTATTGGAGGTGCTGGGATGGTACTGTATATCAGTAAGTCACCTTATTTTCATCTTATGCTGGGTTGTGGTCTCAGTATGAATTCCAAAGCTGAGGTCATTGCCCTTTGGGGACTACTCTTTGTCACTTCTGTCATGGGTCTCCCATATCTGAGAGTCTTTGGAGAATCTAGGGTTATCATCGATTGGGCTAACAAAAGGGCCAACCTGCAGGTTCTAGAACTGGAACACTGGTGTGTTTGCACTCTGTCTCTCAAGGACACCTTCCTTGGCATTGACTGTCAACATATCTACAGAGAACACAATGAGTAGGCAGATGGCTTGTCCAAGGCGGCGTTAAAGATCTCGCTGGGTCTTTTATCTTTTTTTTTTTCATAATTTTTGGATGGGGAATTGATCTCCTCCTCCACACTTTTAGGATTTTTGACTCTTAAAGCTTGGGCTTCATTGGCGATGGATGGATTATGGCTCTATATTTTGTTGTCTGTGCGAGATTCTAGCTAATGTCATACAGTCTTTATCTATGATTGTAAATCATTTGGATGTTATGTTATCATAGGAGGTCAGACTACATAGCAGAGATCTAATACTATAGTTTGAGAGAAATTTGCAGATTTGGTAGTATATCGATTATATTTTATTGATTGTCTGTTGGATGAGATCAGTGTTTTGAGAAAATGCCCCATCTTGTGCCTTACAATGATGTAACCTGTTTCTTTAATATAAAAGAAATGACTTTTTCTGCTTGAAAAAAAAAACACATATATGGATTCCAAGAATACTCGTGAGGATAAGCTATGTGACGAGCTTCTACTTGAGGGATATAATTGATAATAATGCAGTTTCGCTTATGCATGCATATGAATCCCAGACTTATCAGTGTTGAGCTCAGGCCTTGCAACGTTTCCCATGTACACATGTGTACAATTTTTATATGTATGAGGGTACATGTATTTTTGATGTCTGACCTTTTCCTTCTTCAATTAGCTCATGCCATCATGGATTTACAATTTTAATGGATGATGACATAAGATGATTCAAATCAGCCTAAGATTTTGTTAAGCATAAGTCATAGTTTCATTAACAGGAAACAAACTAAAAGACAAGATAATATATCAAGATGGAGTGAAGAAAGCCACATATTCTTTTTGGTTGTGTTGGGTTTCTAGCAACATAGTAATTGCTAACATATTCCAACTCTAATGCATGATCGGAATCACATGAGCTTCCCCTCCACAAGGGTGTGTGATCATTTCTCGAAGCTCCATCGTGGCCTACATGATGTCTTATTGATTCCTTCTATACTCTGCCAATTCGTTTGTAAAGGTCCACACAACAAATCTGTGTCACAACCATGCCTATTACTTAGAAGCTATTGAGTGAAATTCGATAAGTCTTCATTATTCCGTCACCTTGGTAGCGTGATAAACCTTTTGGTTCATTACTATAGTCTAGGTGAACACTAAATTATAAGTTTTTTTATAATAAAGGGTGATATAAATAAATAAGTCATAGGAAACGTAATTATTAGTAGTCAACTCCTTTTTGAAGGTCACTTCTTTATGATAAATATGTATAAAGAAGGAAGACAAACATTTGTATTCATCATCTCATCATATAATAATATATTTTATTAATATTTCCCTTGTGGATTTATCTGTGTTGCAGGGGTACCCGTCCCCAGGGGCTGGGTTCATGTCCTCGTCTTGGGTACCATCCCCAAGTCCCGGATACCGGGTCGGGTACTTCATAGACGTCCCCTGAAGTCCCCACCAAAGTCCCCAAGTATCGGGTAGTTTTGGGCCAAAAACAAAAAACTTTGCTCATTTTGGGGACTCCGTCCCCCGATTTTTGGGGACTTTAGGGAAACTCCAATATGTGAAAATTATTATTTTTTTAATAAAAACTACCTTTACGAAGAGGGATGGGGTGGCGTGGGTCCCTCTACCCTCTTAACACCCCGCGGGCATGTCCACTTCGCCCAACGCAGAGTTGAGTCTGGACTTTTGTTGGAGCCTGCGAGAGGATAGCTTTTGCTGCGCAAAGGAGAGGATATAGGCAGAGGAGAGGCAAGACAAGCTTAGGTTGTCTTAGACTTAAAAGGTTTTTGCTTTTAAGTTAATGACATGGCACTATCTAGCTTGGAGGGGCTGGTATCTATTCTTAGACTATTTCTTCCAAAATATTGCCTTATTCTTTTATGACTCTGGATCCTGTCATTGGATTTTCTTGGCATAGTTTGTGTTTATTTAGATCCGTTGTGCAAGTTGTTCCAATGTTGTTGCACAGACCGTATTCTTTGTCCTTCATGAATGATAGAAAACCTACTTTGTTGATGTTTGTGCAGAAACGCATATTTCTAATTTTGAAAAACCAAAGGCTCCCTCAACTGTTCAAATGTAATTCCCACTTTATATCAATTATTTATGAACTTTGAAGCAATGTGCATGTTAATTGTACTTGTTACTTATTGAAATTGAATACTAATGAAAAATAAATTGATATCGATCTATCTATCTATCTATATATCTATCTATCTATCTATCTATATATATATATATACAGTTTCCCTGACGTACCCAAGTCCCCTGTTTCAAAAATTGGCGTCCCCATCCCCATCCCCATACCCAAGTTTTCTGGCAACTTAGGGATTTATGAATGGCTTGTCCATTTGTTTAATAATATATTTTATTAATAATTTTCTCATGGACTTATTGGTGGTCTGTGAATTTATGTTGTAACATCTTTATTTTAATGGCTGTTCCTGTGCATGAAACACCTTGGATTCATTTAAAGTGGTCTCAGAGCAGGAAATCTTAGCTGCAATGCTGGATGAAATTCGCAGGGCATTTGCCAATTTAATGTGAAATTAGATTCATGCAACTCCAACATCTAGCTCCAACAAAATATCCCTCACCCAAATCAGAGTGATACCCTAATCTTTATCTTTACTATACCAATTACTTAATATATGTAAAAAGAAGGAAGACAAACATTTGTGTTCATCATCTCATCATATAACAATATATTCTATTAATAGTTCCGTGGTGGATTTATTGATGGCTTGCCCATTTATTTAACAATACATATTATTAATAATTTCCTTATGGATTTATTGGTGGCCTGTCCATTTATTTTGTAACAACTCTATTTTAATGGCTTCTTCTGTGAATGAAACCCCTTGAATTCGTTTCAAGTGGTAAACCCTAGCTGCAAGGATGGACCAAATATACAGGGAATTGGTCAATATAATATGAAATCAGACTTATGTTACTCCAACATCCTTTCCATTTCCACTGTTGTTGTAAGGAATAATCCCTTGGTAAAGATTCTTCAGATAAAAGGAATCAAATGAAAGTGATGGATAGATGGCATGTTCCTAGGGTGGAGATTGTTTCATTGAAGAAGATCTGGGGAAAGTGTTTAGTCAATCAAATCAAATAATTTGTAACCCCCTCCATAGAAGAATGCCGTAAAACAGAAACAGGAGGAAAGCAATGACACGGTAACTCATTCAGAGAAGAAGAAGGGATATGAGAATGCAAAAACAACTCTAAAAAATGGTAGACAAACAAATATTTAATAGCTAGACTTGCACATGACATTGTTTTAGATGAAATAATGAATCGGTTGCCATGGTATACTTGACCAATGGTAATGGTGTTGAGTGGATCATGGGCTTATTCCCTAACACACTATTTTCTAGGTTATAACTGCATCCACCAGTTTCATATCAGTGAATTCCTGGTTGTATTATGCACCCCTCTTGGTTATGTGGGTTGTATTCTGCACCCCTCTTGGTTATGTGATGATGATATATATATATATTTGTTCACTCACATTTGTGAAAGCTATGTGAATGTTGTGCATGTACTTGATCTCATAGAAGAAAACAAGTGGAAGAGATTTCCATCCTTGTCCTTGTGAACCAACAAAGACAAATAATTTTATGTCTCTTCCTCCAAGAATTGTAGTTATATTATATGGATGTGAAGCATGTTGGATTCCTTGACAGAACCACATGCATTTTTTTTGTGAATTCTTAGTGAATGAATGACTATGGAAACATCAGTAGTGCCAACATGTTATTGTGCCTCTAATTTAAACATCAACATATATAATGTAGAAAAGAAGTCCCCATCTTATGTTGAGAATGAGATGTACTGAGATCCTGATGCTCTGTCTACAAAATATCTATACCAGAGATGTGAGTCGAGTGAATATATGAGAGTGAGAATCTAGTTATTGGACCAGTATAAATTGATGTTAAAGATCAAAATGGGATACTAGATGTGCTGATCAGTGCCCCATGACAGAAAATCAGACCAAAAACTATGGAAGGGGTTGTCACTATGCCTTCATCAGCAGTAAGAGGGTATTGTTCAGAGGGAACAATTATGGTTGTTCCTTATTCGTCCTCCCTGGATCATATAAAGCCCACAAACCACAAAAGCATTGATGAGTACTAAAAATTGGACAAGATAAATGATGCTACATATAGAGTAGTCCTTAAAACTAGGGACAAAAATTAGTGAGGTTGAAAATGAAGTAATGGGCAATGATGATGTCTTAGGTGAAGTGATTCCTCCAACTCAGCATATTGATATGTACAATATTTGTACTATGGCACTTGGAGTAGAGCCCCATGCAAATTCTTATCCTCCAGGATCTCAAACACTTTTATTGAAAATAGCATGCTTACAGCTCCCAAGGCAATGGTATTATTATGGCACATGGAAAGATGATGGCACTTGATTAGGATTTGGATCCCATGATGAATTACTGTGATAATCAAAGTTGTATCAAATTCTGTGAATCCAGTGTTTCATGACAAGTTTAAGCACATTGAGATCATATAACAATTCATTCGACACATGATTCAAAAGGAAACGGTAAAGCTCTAGTTTATACCCACAGATCAATAGGTTGCTGATATTTTGATTAAGACCTTAGGAAAATGGAAGTTTGAAGCAGTCAGAACCAAACTTGGATTGGCGCATAAGTCCTTCCTTGCTAAGAGGGAGCGTTGAAGAATGTAGCTTGGACAATAATTTTTTGCATGAGTTTATTGTGAATGTGTCGAAAGTAGTTTGGGTTGATTTTATTTTGTAATTTGCTTTAGGAATAAAATGCAAAAGTCTTATATTTAGATGATTAAGTCTAATAAAGTGTATTCATGCATTAGTGATTTAAATTAATCTCAATTGTTCATCTCACTAAGAGATTAGGGTTTTTGAATATTAGGGTTACAACTCATGTATAAAGGCAGGCCAAGATAAAGGGTCTAGAAGTGGTACAACAGTGCCATTCTTGGATTTTTTTTGGTGCACACCATTTTTTTATAGGAGGTTGTACACCTTAATTTTGAGGCAGATTTGATTACCATAGAACTGTGTTTTAGTAGCTGTGGAGGTTTCTTGTAGGCTTCGATTAAGTTAATGATAAGCTAATTCCAAGGAGAAATTTGCTTTGTGTGTAATTGATTTTTATGCTTCGACTATTTACTTTCCCGCTATTGTGTGGTTGCTACTATGTGAAGAATTCTATTTATGCAATTAATCAACATATTTGTTTGATTGAGAACACAAAGACAATAGTCGCCTAGGGTTTGGAATTTTCACATCTTGTTGTGGTATTGATCAAATTGATAATGCGCAGTACAAAGATGATATCCAATGTTCTTGGAATGGGACCAAATCTTCTCTCTATTTACTACATTACTCACACTAATAAAAGATGGAATTTTGGGTAGATAGATGAGTTCCTAAACACATCAATGAGAACTTCAAAGTTGTTGCCTTTGAACATTGTGATGAATTCAAACGTATGTACAAGTTGGGGAAATCTTCTCCACCTCCAATTTAGAATAAATTCATTACAATGGTGGCCAATGCAGGTGATGTCCATAAATCATGGAACTTTTGCCTTGGTCACACCAACTGTAGATCCTTGAGACACGTGAGTCATCTTCACCTTGTTGTGAAGGCCTTCCATAGGTTAACCCTCCCACTGGTCTGCAAGGGATGTGTGATGGGTAATCCTGTGAATATAAGGAATGCTGTGCTATAGTTGTGTGCGTTGTTTTTCTATTCTCCATGGCTTGCTCATACAATACATGAAGAAAATTACTTTTAATAGGAAGAAATAGAAATGAAAAGTCACTCTAGATGGTTGGTGCTTTAGTTGCCAATTCGTTATAAACTAGGTAACAATGCTAACTCTTCATGTTACCTTGAGTATTGCTATGGAAGCCAAGATTGAGGAATTGCAAGATAAGGTTTGTGACAATGCTGAAGCTTCATAGAGGAGCATTGAATGCTATAGATTGCGAGGCTACATATACAATATGAATCAGTGGGAGTTCCAAAAGGGTTTGTGGGTTTGCATAGAGAAAGCTACTTCGAGTCACAAAAGGAAAGGTCCTGCATATGCAAAGTATGCTGATGGAGTTGTAGTATTGAGAAATGAGATTTGATGTGGGTGTGGATGTGACCAAGGTTTGTGGAATCATCCGTTGTGACTTGGAATTAGATCAAAACCTGCAAAGGATATAATACACCATTTACTCAAATCAACTATGCCCCTTACTAAAGTTTGACAGAGCTTTAAGAACAACCCTAAAAGAGCTAGAACATGAGGATTCATCTATTTTTTTGCAGGGATTGTTTTGGTTATTAGTAGCAAAGAAGTAATTTTAGCCTATAGCAATAAGGCAAAGGTTTGGGCCATAATGATAATTCCATTTTTTAAGATCATGCTTGAAGGAAGGAATCAAACATAAGAAAATTGGGAGAGATTACATGCAGACAGGAAACTAGGAGCTCGGGGGCTGTCAAGGGATCAGGAGGAGTTGCCTGCCTGATTAGAGACTCGCTCCGGAAGAGGGTCTCCTTGATTGGCATCGATGAATACGCCAGGTTCATGTGGATTTGAGTAAGAACCAAGATCTCCCCCCCTGAGACACGTCTACTTCGCAGTTTGCTACTTTCCACCTGCATCCTCATCTTTTGCCATCCACAATGGAGCGAATGGGGACCCTTTCACGGACTTGTACATTGACATCACTCAGTACTTTGCTGACAGGGAAATCGTACTAATGGGGGATTTTAATGCTCGCATTAGAGACCTCCAGATTCCTCTGCATGACTGAATTGAAGATGTGTTTTATACTGAAGGATTTGACCCGACCTTGATAGGTCTCCACCAAACCTCAGAAGATGCCTTGGGGCCCACTATAGTTTATGGAAAACATCTCCTGAAGTTAGTGGAATCCCACGAGTTGCTCATCCTAAATGACCTCCCTTGCTTCTTGGACTCTCACTTCTTCACGTGCCGGCCACATGGGGGTGGGGCTAGTGTGGTGGGATTATGCTCTTGCCATCCAGAACTTGCTCCCCTTCATTCAAGACCTCACTGCCTCTCCCATCCCTCTAACCGACCATGCACTTCTCTCCCTCTCCCTCCAGATTGACCTTCCACCTCTACCCCTCCCCCCACTTCCCGCAAACCCCCCCTTCCCACCCTAGACCACTTTTCGCTTCAACGAAGGCGACCCAGACATCTTCCTTGCAACTCTCTTCCAGATGTTCCTCCTAAAGCCTTTTCCTCCTCACTCGAATCGGCCTTTGCCAAGTATTAGTACCTCTTGTCCGCAATATGGGAGGCTGGCAGGCTGCACTTAACTCCTTCCCTCATTCCACTCGTACCTCTTCTACCACCCTTAAACCTGGCTCTTGTCCCATGAACAAGTGGTACGCTGAGGAATGCAAAACCCTCCATCGAGAGCTCCGTTATGCCTTCATCCACTCCTGTTCTACTTACCTCGACATCCAAAGGTTATATCGTCGCCTCCTTTGTCGCAAGAAACAACACTTTGTATCCTAGAGAAGACAAGAACTCTCAACCCTCCTTACCCATTCCCCCAAACTTCTGGCGTACCATCCTCTCTCGGCGCTCCCCTCTCCCTCTCAATCTTGACCCTGCTTCCATGTTTACCCACACCTCCAACCTCTATGACATTTTCGGCCAGGCCAACATTCATGTTGATTCCCTCCCTTCCTCTTGCCACCTCTTCACCAACAACAACGTCACGAAAGCCATCCGGCCGATGAGCAACAACAAATCAACAGATGAGGAAGGGTACCAGGCAGAGTTCTTTAAACATGGTCTTTGAGTTTTGGTTAGCTACTTGGCTGATCTCTTCAATCACGTGGTGCGTGAAGGATTTCCACCAGTCTGGTCTCACCACATCGTCTACTCGATCCACAAGTCAGGAGCTACTTTTGATCCCAACAACTACAGAACGATCATGGTTGGACACACGTTCTCAACGTTATATGCCACCGTTCTCTATATGAAGCTCTCCAGGGATTTTGAGCAAAGAAATCTTAGAGCCCAGGGTCAGGCAGGGTTCAGACCAGCACATTAGACTATTGACCACTTTTTTACTCTCCGAGCCGTGATTGAGGAAGCACGCCACCGGTCCTCCAAAGTCTACTGCTGTTTTGTAGACTTCCAGAAAGCTTTTGGCTCAGTTCCAAGAGAGGATTTGTTGCAGCGACTCAGAGACATCGACATCTCGTTGATTCTGTTGACAGCCATTATGCGCCTCTATGAGTCTATTTGCGGCTGCCTTCGTACAACACGTGGCTTGTCTGAGTTCATTAGTAGCACCATAAGGGTGAAACAAGGTTGCTCACTCTCTCCCACCCTGTTCGGAATCTACATAAATGAGCTGGAGGCCTTCCTCCATGAGAATACCCAGGATTCAGATGGGTGCCTTCTCCACCATGTCCTGATCTCTATCCTACTTTTCGCCGACAATATAGTACTCTTATCTTCCTCCCCAGAGACAGCTTCATGCCTTAGCCCTGTTTTGTGATCTTCGGAAGCTAACTGTGAGTTTGGGCAAAACAAAGGCCATGATCTTCAATGGGATTAAGAAAACCTCGGACTTCCATTTCTTATTTAAGGGGGAGGAGGTCGAGATCACCAACACTTACACTTATTTGGGAGTACAGTTTTCGGGTCCCCGCTTTAGTCTACGACCAACTCTTCAGCCCCGAATCAACAAAGGGTACGAGTCCCTAGCCCTTATCGAGAGACAGTGTTTTCGCCACCACTTTCAGGATATCACATCCAAGATGGACCTGTTAAATACCTTGATTCGCCCCATTGTTTTATATGGATTAGAAATTTGGGGCCTCTCCCTACTTGAGTCGGATTGGGCCTTAACTGAGAGAGTTCAGATCCTCCTTCTCCGACGTATCATCATATGTAAGGAGACAGTACCGCAACACATCATCCTTGCTGAGTTTGGGGGCCAGCGTTTTCGTCTCGAGACGGTTTTCAGATTGGTTTCTTTCTTGCATCGGATTCGGGGGTTAGCCGATTCAACAAAAGGTCGAGACAGGTACACTTATCTAGCCTATTGTTCTGTCGAGACCATTGCCTGCGTCGCCCATTCAGACAGGGCCAAGTGTTGGCTCACGGTGTTGGCTCACAGGGGTCTCTAGCCTTCTCGCTTTAGTGGGGATCTAGTTAGACCGTCTCCCCTTGTTTCAGTACTCTCTGAATGCCCTTGGCCACCTTTTACCAACCCGACAGGAGTTAAATAAGATTATCAGAGAGGCTATTTACAAACAATTCGTGCAGGTTACTTGGGTCAATCCTTTGGGAGGGTTGCATCCAAAGATGGCTTTCTATGTCGAACACTTCTTGGAGATCAGAGACGGGCTAATTGTCCGACCCCAGTACACGCTTCGCCATTGGATGCATGCTCTCCGGACCTCGGTTGGACAGTTGAGAGTTGGATCCCACATACTCCGGGTAGAGGCAAACCACTAGATTGATAGATCAGATAGGATTTGTCAGCTCGATCATCTTCAAAAAGTGGAAACTGAGTCGCATTTCATCTTCATATGTCCATATATACCATGAGATCAGAGGACGCTTCTATTGCTTGTTTAGGGGGCCTCAAACTCTAGCAGCTTTCTTTAGGTACATTGATCAGAGATGTCTAGCACTTTACATTCAGGAGACTCTCGGGCTTCGAGCGCAAGTCCTCCAGCCCCCCATCAGACCAGATACCACACAGAGGATCACGACATTTTTCAGCATGCTATCACCCTCCAGGAGCACCAAGAGACCCACTGACCTAGATATTGACCGAGTTACCAGATCAGCAAAGGTCGATGGACCTTGACACACGAGATCGTAGCAGCCGCCTCGTACCAGGCCTCCCTCCACGAGGCGCCCAGGACCCTCCAGACCTCACAGACATCACCCCAAAGGATGCCCCCCGTCCACTAGCTCCAGTTCGGGACAGCAGACACTACTGAACTTCCCTCAGTTTTCCTCTTTCGGCCTCGGATGTTAGGAGTACTTGCTCCCGGCTCCTCTCCACCTGAGCTTCTTTGCCCCTGTGCAGAGTCTGAGACGAGAGCTCTTCCATGTTTCAGCCCTTCTCGCATTGCACACCTTTACTTCTTCCTTTTACTTAATTAATTCTGTATTGTATCTCTTTTAAAGGACACCGTTTGGTCCTCCTTCATGCATGAACATCATTGTAACTGACAGTCCCGTTGACCTACTTTGTGGTCATTAGTGGACATTAATAAAATTATCTTATCTTATCTTATCTTATCTTGGTTACAACCATATAGGGAAACATTTTTTACTGTAAACAATTGCATGAAGATGATGAGAGACCTTCTCAACAAAGTTGGAAAATGTTGAGATAAATCACATCAATAGGACCAAAATTAATCATCTAGCTTTTGTGGGAAACATTGAAAGACAATGAATTGAGATATGACATGCAATGATTGAACAATCAACTAAGTTGATTGTAAATTATGATAAGATGATTGTTAACCTCTTATGGTAATAAAGGTTCAAGCACTTTCAAAAGTGTGTCTAATCGAAGAACCACATTCCATGCTCAGGAAAAAGATGGGTTTAGATGCACAATGGTAGCAAGCGTTTTGTTATTGTTGGATTGATAACTTGTATCATTTCAAAGAAATCATCTACAGTTGTGAAAAGTGATGAAGGACAAGGTTTGAGGATATTAAGGTGAAATATCTAGCTCAAGATGATGAATTTATAATTCCCTGCACCACTTTGAACTCGTGATATAGTAGATTGTAGTTTTTACTTCTCAAACAGGCTACTAGTTAAACTCAGATTACTGTTTAATACACTATCTCATTCAACATTCAGCTGCAAATGAAATTAACTCATAAACATGTCTGAACTAGAAGCACAAGAGAATTCTACCAATATACTGAGAACATAATTAAAATGACAGCCACACATAAAAATTTCAGACTCACAATCTTTGGGGAAAACCTGTTAGAGAGAGAGTTCTTTTATTATTTCTTCTTCAAAAATGAAATGTACAGCAGAATTTCAATAGTAAATGCAACTTATCTCAACGCAACGAAGACATGAATCCAAATCTGGAAATTTTGGTGCTGTAAATGACTTATTCTCAGTACATAAACAACCTAGAAATTTGAGCCAATCTCTGACTATACAGGCAGTTTACTTGATGACCTGTTCATCGAATTATGTGCCCAAAAAGACTGTTCTACTCGGTAAATGTGCCCACTGTAGCAGCAACATACTACCTCAAAATTCATGCCCTCTACTACATGAAAACTGTACGGAATAGTACAGACTGTACAAAATTGCATGGAATGTACAGAATGCTGCACTTTTGCTTGAAAATCATGCCAGCAGCCTTGGAATTTGTGTTGTTGTACCTTCACCTCAATTTTCTTGTTGCTGTGCTGCTGTTCAACTTCCTGGGAATGTGTCACAGTTTCTCTCTCTCTGCTACTCCTCTCAAGAAGTCGACCTCCTCTCCAACTTTCTTGGTTAAGTGCAAATGAAGAATGAAGTGCCTTTTAATCTTTTTCCCTTGTCTTTTCACTTCCTCTTCCTGGGGTAGCTGAAAGGACACTAAATCAAGGGCCCACTTTTAATCTAGTAATTTCTCATCAATGGATGAGAAAAATCACTTTTCTCTCCATTAATTATTTTCTTTCTCAACTCCCACTCAAATTTATTTAAAAAATCACTTTATTCTCTAAAGTGAATTAATTACTCATCTCAAGTAATTAATACAAGGGTCATGTCTTTTATCCTTTTTAGTGACTTTGGCACAAAGTCACTAGGGGAACACTTCCCTACGTACAAAAATTCAACAATTGGGGGAATCGAATTGGGAGAAGAATATTTTTTAGCAGACTTGGGATGTTCTTCCCTAAAGCTCTATAAAAGAAAGGAGTCGGACGAGGACTTGGTAAAAGAAAAAATTTATGTCCTAGTAGAATAGGCAAGGGAAGGAACCCTAAACTTGCTTGCTAGCAAATGAGAAAAGATTGAGCAAAAATAGGTTATTTGTTGATGATTGTCGCTTGGACAGGTACTTCTGCATAGGCCAAGTGTCAATCATTCAGGAGTCATCTAGAACACCTCTCTAAGTACTTGCTTGAGGAGCAAGTGACTTTTGTATCTCTTTCCTAAGTCTACCTTGGGAAAAGCACATTAATTAACTTAATGCTGGCTAATGACTAAAAAGTGAATTTAAGATTAAGTCACAACTGTTGATCTTAAGTGAGGCTTGAGATCTAATGTTAGCCATCGATCACTTTGGAGATCTTATGGTTTGGGTTTTGGTCATTGAGATGTTATAAAAGAAAGCTTAAGGAGAGGAGGAGACACACAATAATCACACAGAGTGAGTGAGATCTCATTGTTTGGTTGGAGAAGGACTTTCAACCAAGTGTGCAGGTGTAGGGGTAGGGTCAGACGAAAGGAGCAAAGGAGTAGTAAGGGAGATAACAGTCAACTAGCAAAATCGAAGGACTAATCTTGAGGTTTGAAAGGCTTGGCTATTTGCTGATTTATATTTTCCTCAGTGGGCCATTTACCCAGGACGGGAGCCTAGGATTTTATCATATAAAATCATCCGTTTGCTGGTGTTTTTTTCCAGTTGGGGTTTTCTAGGGTAAATTCATATGTCAAATGTGTGTAATTTCCTGCTTTTATTCTGCTGCGTAATTGTTAAGAACTCTAGTGTATTTCTGTTTATAATTTGCTTAATTATTGGAAACAATTATCATATATGGGGTTAAGAAGTTAACATGATATCAGAGCGGGTTTAGCTCTAAGGGAATTCGTCATTTTTTCAGAGTTGTTTAGCTTCGAGGGAAAATTGTCATTTGACAGGATTTTATAGTAAATAAATTATAAAAAAGGGGAGGGTTGTACAACTGTATGGACGTATGGTTGTAGGCTAGTCGCATGTGGTAGCAGGCAATGCAGGGTGCTAATTGTAGCACCAGAGCGACAAGGATCGGGCTGACATAGTAGAAGATTTGCACGTGAGGTGCATGGATCAGGTTGTGGAGCTGTTGCTAAAGGGTCAGGCTGAGCTGTGAGGTGGGCGTGTTGAGATTATTGAGAGAAGGAGCCAATGTCTGAGTGGCATGAGGTGACAGCGTTGAGGTCGGGCTGCAGGAAGCGACTGTTGAGGAGTAGTGGCAGAAGGAGGAGCTTGTGGGGCAGTCGCCGCCAGCCATCCGCGAACACAATGGGATGAGGGGATGCATGGGTGTAGAGAAGGAGGACATATTGACGTTGTGTGGTGTGGTCAAGCTGTAGTCGACAACCACAACATATGCAAAGGAAACAATGCATGTAGAAGCGGTTGAGCTGGGTGCTAGGACAACTGGTAGGTAGAACAAGACGACAACATAAGAGGCGAGAGCGCGTTGAGTATGTTTTGCAGGAAGTCACTAGGTTATGTGTGGGTTGTTAGTTGCAAAGGCGACGATCTAGGAGAAAGTGGCGTAGAGAAGGCAACCACCAATAGCTTCCGCAACTGCAGTAGCCATCGGGTAGGCCCAATAGATTGCGGGCATCCCAGACAACACAGGCGAGCCCAACAGACTGCGGGCAACCCAAAGAAATTGCTGGGTAGATTTTTGGCAATACTGAAAAGGATCGGGCAACGAGCAGGAAACCGAGAAAAGGGTTTGGTCAATGTCTATAAGGACTTGGGCAGCCCAAAAAATAGTCTAGAAGATTGCAGGAGGTCTAGGTAGCCCCAAACAGACCCTGGGAAACAATTAAAGATGGTTGTAGCAGGTATAAGGTATGAAAACATGTTGGAAGGTGCTTCCAACTACAACCCTAGGAAGGCGAGGGTCACTCTGGTTCTCATGGATAATAGGTTGTGGGAGTTTGCAAGCACAACGGTGACCCCATCAATAGATCCCATGGACTTGGCAACTAATAACTTGAAGGATGTGAAGGCTAGGAGGATTATCTTAGATGTGGTGAAGGATCATTTGATCCCTCACATAGCTGAGAAGAAGTTAGCCAGGGAGATGTGGGATGCTCCAAAGGGTTTATATCAAAGTAACAACCACAATAGGAAGATGGTGCTGAAGGAGGAGCTCATAAGCACCAAGATGTCCAAGACTGATACTATGGCTTCTTATCTTACCGAGATCACGCAAGTTTGTGATAAATGGGCAATTGTTGGGGAGACTGTGAGAGATCAAGAGTTGGTGAGGATTTCCTTGAATGGCTTCACCAAACCATGGGCACCTTTTGTTAAAGGGATTGTTGCATGGGAGAATCCTCCTAACTGGGAGAGATTGTGGGATGACTTCATCCAAGAGGAGATTCAGGAGGATTCTCTATACAGAGGACTATAGAAGGGTGATGATGAAGAGAATGTTGCTCTTTGTATAGAGGAATCTCTATACAGAGGCCAACAAAAGTGTGATGATTAGGAGAATGTTTCTCTTGCTAGTTAGGTAAAGAGGAGCAAGGAAAGTGCAGGTGGAGAGTCAACTTCACAGACGGTGAAGAAGGACATGAACAAAGTTAAGTGTTTTGCGTGTCACAAGTGTGGCCATTATGCTTCACAATGTCTAGAACAAAAGAAAGGGAAGAGTAAGTCTTAGCAGGTAGTAGCATCTGTAGAAGCTCAAGTCAAGGAGTTTGTTGAGAGGTTTGAGAAGGATTTCTCATTAGTCTCTTGTATTTTTGGCACAATTTCCGATAGTGCTTTGTTTGTAGATAGTGGGGCTTGTCGACACATGACGGGGACACAGGAGTTGTTCACCAGCTTGTCAGGGACAAACTTAGATTTGCATGTGGATCTTGGCATCCATGCCAAGTTTGCAATGAAGGGAGTTAGGACAGTCAGGTTTCAGCTAGGATCTCTAGAGGTGATAAATGTGTTTTATGTATCGGAGCTCAAGACGAATTTGGCCTCAGTATCGGCATTGGAAGACATTGGATACGTCATCTCTTTCGAAAGTGGTGGGGTTCTCATTCAAACAAAGGTTTCTGGCATAGACTCGGTACGAGTTCTTGGTGTCAGAGAGGGAAACGTATATAGGTTACAGGGAAAGCCTATAGTTGGAGCCAAGGGGTTCTTGGATCATGGATTGATGCTAGTGGCAGAGGTCAAGGAGCAGAAGGCTTCGAAGGGTGAGTAGAGTTCATAGACTTTTAATGTGGGGAATGAACCTTTAAAGGGGAAGAGGGAGTTAGTCCCTTCCAGTTTTTCCATGAGACATAGTAGGTATGAGATGACATTGATGGATGCTCAAGAGCAGAAGAAGGCTCCTAGGAGCACAATGAGGGAGAGCAGGCCTTTGACGAAGTTTTCCAAATTCTTGGCACTGATGTGTAGCGTCATCGATTTCGTGACTTTCAGTCATCAGAGAACAACTGACCAACATGTTTGGAGGGATGTCAGTGTGTAGGATGATGTGTGTGACAGTGCAGGCCTTTGACGAAGTTTTCCAACTTCTTGGAACTAATGTGTAGTGTCATCAATTTCATGACTTCCAGTCATCAGAGAGCAACTATCCGGTAGGGTTGGAGGGATGTGAGTGTGCAGGATGATGTGTGCGATAGTGTGCCAAACCTAGAGGGAGAATCGGTTCTAGGTGGCTCTTCGAGAAGTACCTTCCTCGCTAAGAGGGAGTGTTGATGATTGTAGCTTGGACAAGTGCTTCTACATAGGCATAGTGGTAGGCACACAAAAGTTATCTAGAACACCTCTCTAGGTACTTGCTTCAGCAGCAAGTGAATTTTGTATCTCTTTCCTAAGTCTAACTTAGGAAGAGTACATTAATTAACTTAATGTTGGCTAATGACTAAAAGATGAACTTAAGATTAAGTCATAGCCGTTGGTTTTAAGTGAGGCTTGAGATCTAATTTCAACCATCGATTACTTTGGAGATCTAGGGTTAGGGTATTGGTCTTTGAGATGTTATAAAAGGAAGCCTGAGAGGAGGAGACACACAACAAACACAGAAGGTGTGAGTGAGATCTCATTGATTGGTTGAAGAAGGACTTTTAGGCGAGTGGCGAGTGTGCTAGTGCAGGGGTAGGGTTAGAGGAAAGGAGCAAAGGGGCAGTAAGGGAGATATCAGTCAACCAACAAGATTGAAGGACTAATCATGAGGTTTGAATGGCATGACTATTTGCTGATTTGTTTTTTTTTCAGTGGGCCATTTTTCCAGAACGAGAGCCCATCATTTTTTCTTAATAAAATCATCTGTTCGCTGGGTTTTTTTCCTCAGTTGGGGTATTCTAGGGTAAATTCACGTGTCAAATGTGTGTGATTTCTTGCTTTTTATTTCTCTACATAATTGTTAAGAATTCTAGTACATTTTTGTTTTTAATTTGCTTAATTATTGGGAATAGTTTTTGGATTTGGGATTAATAAATTAACATTATTGTCATGGAATTTTTGGTTTTTATTGTGTAACATATTTTTGAGCCAATGGTTCCTAGTGGGCCCTTCATTCATCATGGGGGCATAGAAGAACAACAAATATTGATTTGCTAATGGTGAGGTGATCTCAAATATATACTATGGAACTAAGCACAAGTTCTAAAGAGTGAATGATGATGGAGAAGTGGATGGAATTATAATTCCCCACACCACCTTGAAGTCATGCAATTTAGTAGAATGAGGAAATAAATTTGGGAGAAGGATTAGTTTTTAGAGGATGTGGGGCCTTCTTCGCTAATAATAGAGATGAGGAAGGGAACCTTAGGCCTACTTGCTAGCAAATGAGAAAAGATTAAACAAGACCAAGTTATTGGCATGGAATTTCTGGTATTTATTGCGTAATATATTTTTAAGCATGTGGTCTCTTGTGAACCCTTCAGTCATCGTCAGGTATTAGAATAACAACAAAGAATTGTTTTTCTATTGGCGAGGTAATCTAAAATATACACCATGGACCTAAACACACATTCAATAGAGGAAGCCGATGGTTACCCTTCACCCTTCACTCATCATTAAGGCATAGAAGAACATTGTAGATTTGTTTTGCTAATGGTAGTGTGCTCTACAATATATACTATAGAACTAAACACAATTTCAATAGAGGAAACAAAAAAAATGAACATGCCATGAGTAGAGAGAAAAACAATAAAAAATAAATAAGGACGCTAAGTTGAAGTTTAAATGGAAGGTTAAATAATGAATGAGAAAAGTTAAGAAATAAATAAAAACTAAGATATGTAACATAAAAAGGTTACTAAAGAGGAAAGAAAAATGGGAATAAACTTATCAAATTAAAAAAGGAGAAACCAAAGAAGATATAGGAAAATGTATTCATCCCCTTGAGCCTTTGTTCCCTCCATTTGGTCATCCTTTGTTGTCTTTAGGTTTGATCTTTTCTCCTTTACTTCCCCCTCGAGGTTCTTGCTTACCTAGTGATACCACGCAAACTAGGACCTGTAGTTAAAGCCCCAAAGATCGTTACCAGTTCACGGTAACTTGAGAGGTGTTACCCACTATCACCACAATAACTACCTTTATGCACTTTTGGTTGGTTCTTGAACTTGAGGGGGTGTCCCTAGATAGGATTGCTAGGCTATGGCAATGAGGGCACAAGGTGATTTGGAGAAGAGAGCATTAGCAAAATGGGGTTGTAGTTTTTAGGGTATTTTGAATAAGTGATGGAAAGACCTTGGAGATCAATGCCAATATCCAACTAGGTCAATGGAGTTGGGGTGAATCAAATGGCAAGTGAGGCCAAGAAGAATGCTCTTGAAGAATTGGTCTATTTCCTTCAAAGGTTAGGGGTTTGGGACACACTAGTCACACCACCCAATTGAGGATAAACAATGGACTTAATGGTCTTCAAGAGGGAGATCCAACGGGAGAAAGTCCCTAGCCACCAATGATTAACTATGGAGAAGGTAAATACCTTAAAACCCTCGCGAAGGAGCTTAAGCACATATCCAGACAAGGTCTAAAACACTCACCCAAACCAAAAAAGGAGAATGTGCAAGCCAATAGCTTAGGACATCGTCCTTCCAACTATTCTTTGATCAATCATGAGAGGCTTGTAGAAGACTTGAAAATTCCAACATTCACACTTGAGAAGAATAATAGAACCAAGAAGAAGAAGCTTCAAGACTCAACAACGCTTTTCACCACATAGAAAGAACCCTTAATAAATTGCACAAAAGAAAGATATATCGTTGAAGCTCCAAAGAGAGGAAGCTTTCAAAGTCAAACCATGAAAATGAAATGAGGAAGTGCCTCTCTATTTATAGGAGAGGCTAAAACTTCTTTTACATTAAAATATCAATATTTTCTTAAGATTTAGCCTAGGGTGGGGTAAAATACAACAAAAGCCCCACTTCAAGCAACTAATAAAATAAAATAAGGTGGTTAATGCCATTGGTACAATGATGAGATACATGGGGCCCTTGAATGAGGGGGAAATCTCGAACAAGCAAAAGGAATCAAGCGATAAGATTATGCCATGTGGCCTGTAAAGGCCCCAACAAGAGAATGTGCTCCAAAAATGGTCCACAAAACTCAAAATTGGTCCTTAAGCAAATGATAATTAAATAATGACTCCCTTTAACTAATCTTTTCCTTCTTAAAATGGTTATATCCATATAGTCAAACCATTGTATAAATAATAACCATGTAATATATGAACCAAGTTACCAACTATCCTTCACAAAGGGCTCCAACGAACTCCGTTGACTCGTCCCATAAAGAAACAACCCACTAAAATGCGGGTATATGCTTGTTATCACATATATTGTATCTCGACTACTATGATGCAACATGCAACATCCAAATTGTTTCTCTTTATTTTTTTGAGCCAGACATATTGATGAGGATACAACATGGATATATAGAGTATTCCCTTGACATGACTGAGATATCCTTGTCCTTTGAGATAACTTCAGTGGTGATCTGGTTCATTCAAGCAGAGCAACGAATATGGTACGCAATTTACAGATGGGCATGTTAGGTAGAGGCATGTAGATGGTGAGATCATGTATATGGCTCCTTGGTAGGATTTTGGTCTTTGATGTATACTAACACCTTTGACTTGTTATGTTATGATGATTATGGTGACCTTTGCTTATATCACATCTTGTACTGATGCTTAAACATGTGTTGAGAATGATTAAAGAATCTGATGTTGAAGACTATTGCTTATGCCATGCTTTACACAATTTTGAAACCTTAGTGCTATGCCGGTTCCATGTATCATTTGTCTCCATCCATTCAGTTCACTCATAATTGATTTCTTCCCATGACCTATGTTGATTGAGACATGTGACATTGAAGATCTTTTCCCCATCTTGACCCCTGTGCATGATAGACTGCATGTTTTTCTGTCTTTGGCTATGAAGTATGTGGCTTGGTGAGTGTGGCCAAGTTCATCGGATGGTTTTCCTTTAGTCCTCAAAACAAGTCCTCTGCCCAACAGTGACTTAAGACAGACATTAAAGAATCATAATGCATAAATGATATATCTAAATGATGCAAAGTATGAATGTTTTAAATTAGTCAATGGCCAAAGGATGAGCACTCATCCATCGTATGATGTAAGGCTCTTTTGCCCCCCACAAGGGCAACAGGCTGAGGCACACCCCTTGGGGCTATGGATGCTCGTTGGCAGCGGGTCTAGGCCTTAGTCATTTACTGGAGCCCAAAAGGCTTTCCATGGCACCTGCTTTTGGAGGCTGGCTATTATCTTATGCGAAATTAAAAGTGATTTGAAAAAGTCAATGGTCAAAGGATGAGCACCCATTCCTTGTATAATGTTCGACTCATTTGCCCCTACAGGGCAACAGGGTGAGACTAGCTTGCAAAGGTTTTATGTCTTTGTCTTTTTGGAAGTCTAGAAGGCTTTCCAGGGCACTTGCTTTTGGAGGTTGACTAGTGTTCCAAATTGTTAAATCTGTTATATGGAAACTTGCTAGAGCCTGAAGGAAACAAGTCCAAGTACTTTATCCATTTGTGAGGCAATACCATCCCCTATTGCTATTTGTCATGCATATGTCATTTCGGTTGTGTGTATTTGTCATCATTTGGAGAGATCACATGGTCAAAACCAACTAGAGGTCATCACCCTTTACTTAACCTTGTTTTTCCATCCTCACCCAACACTAGCAAATTGTTTAAACTTTGTAAGTATGGCATATACAAGAGACTTCCAAAAGATTCAATGATTACTCAAAAACACAGGTATATCTTATTAGTTGTTATTATTATTATTATTGTTATTGTCACCATGATTTCGGATGACATAATTTAAGTTGGGTTTTAATATACATCTTGGAGCATTTCTTACCTTGGATGCATGCAGGTTCAGTTTAGTTTAGCATCTCACATTCAGTTTGGGTATTTTGATTTGGTCAACCCAGTTGACCAAGTCAAGCACGGTTCCCAAGGTAGTGGCTAAAAATTTGACAGTGCTTATATTTGCTCTAGACATGCCCAGGACCAATATTGCGTTTTCAGTTTTCAGAGTTTGGCCTTGGATTTCATGATAAGTGATTATTATCACTTTATTAGTGGTTAGATCATATTTTTTTATTACAGATTGCAGTTATTATGGTTCTCCTAGGGTGCCACAGTGCTCTAGGGGGTATGAGTAGTCACTTGTACCATTCTACTATGTCTCCAAACACTTCTATGCAGTTAGTTTGCCCCAGTTCTCAACCTGAACGAAGTTATGATGATGATTATTATTGTCAGAGGATGTGCCACTAAAAAATGAACTAGGAAATCATTGAAGAAATCGATTTGGCTTGTGTGGTCAAGAAAATGGCAAGGGAATTTCTATGGATGATTTATTATGGCTCTCCGAACATATTTGCATCAGTTTCAGTTAGTTTGATTATTTTTTGTCTCTCTTAGGGAGGACGTCCCCCATAGGGCAAAATTAGACAAAATGGCCAAAATAAAACTGTGTAAATCAAGTTGTATCTTTAGAAATATGAATGGGGGGACCCCCTAATGACCCCCCCCATGTGCCCAAGTGTCAAACTTGCAAAAATAATTATTTATCATGTTGTAAAATTGGGCTTTATGAGGTAATTCATCCCCCTCAAATGTATTTGTCTAAGTTGATCCATGTAATGTAAAATTAAAAGATCTCCACCGTTGATGATGTTTTAATCTCAACCGTTGGATTGATATTGGTTAGAATGTGGACACACTCTCGATCTATTTAAGAGTTGTGATCCCCTCATTGTATCCCATCGGGAATTTTGGCTCTTGGCTTATTGGAATAGAGATTCTTTTGTGAGAAATACTTGTGTTCTTGTGGATCGAATGTTAGCAATTGTGATTGAAACTACTTTTCCTTTGCACTGAAAGTCCTTTGGCAAGCATCTAGTATTATTTTTGTGGATTAATTTTTCGCTGCAGGCAGAGAGACCGTTTGGGAGGGACACATCTTTTGGGGAAACCCACTATTTGTTTCTCTTTTGGATTTGTTCCGAATTGTAGTTTTTTCACTAGTTCCACCTCTGGTTATAAGTTAAAAAATTTGTCTCAGTTTATTGCAAACCCAGAAATTTAAATGCTGGAAATAAACATAAATTTTAGACTTAGTAACACTGCTGTAACTTCGCTTTTTCATGGACAGAAAATAAAAAATATGCACGCCATTCAACACAAAGTACTCAGAAATTTTTGGCCAATGGCCCTGGAAAAACCCACAAGGGGAAAACTATAATGTCCCCTTTTTGGAAATTTTATCCAAATGGCCAATTCTTCAATTCTTTCACAATGTATTCAAATTCATCTTTTTACAACTCTAGTTATATGGATTCAATTGATCCAAAATTCCTCCAATTGCTTTCAAACTTGGTGAGGAAGGTCCTGAGGGGTGATGGGACATATTAGCACATTTATCAGACATATAATCAAATGATATACCCAACCATGGTCTGCAATTTGCAAGGGAATAAGTTTTGGGACAAGACTAGTCAATTTGGGCGGTGGAAATCCCCCTGGGTCCTGGAACAAATCTCTTCACAACACTGTACAACCTTCACTAATGGTGGGTATGATACTTGGTTTTGTTATCAGACATTAATTAAAGTATATTTGAAGCATCATATGTGGTTTTGGGGTCGAATAGGTATCCAAGGGAACTCCATGAATTTACTAGTAATTTTGAGGTTCCAACCCCAAATGGTAGATGACTCCAAATAGCTCCAAATGCTCTCGAATTGTACCAGAAGGTGTATGAGTGATATAATAACTTAATTATAATGTTCAGGGGTGTATTATGGCCTTCCAATTACTTCTGCAAGTCTATATCAAATTCTGAATAAGATAGATGCTTTAACTAGCAATTTTGGGTCTCAAATCCTCCCCCGGGTAGTTGCCGGAATGGCTTCCTAAATGTGCAGAAACTCATTGAATTCTCAAATTGAAGCAGGGGATGTGTAGAAGACATTATTAGAGACTCATATGCAGAACCAAACGAACTCCCATGGCTGTTATCACTTCTTTCAATCAGATATAAAAGACTGGTTTTGGACCCTTGGGGAAATGAGATGTAGCTTGCTCCAATTGCTATGAAATTCGACCCAATGGCCACAAATTCCCATTTACTAAATATGAAACCCCTAATATGCTTTAATGACAGTCCATTCATTCATAAATCATCAATAGTTTACACAACCATTCAAATCTATCAATATTGTAAGAGTTTACAACAAGGAGGTGGGGAAATGGCATTGTTTCTTTATTATTGATCAATAATACATGAGATTTCGTGGCCTTTCGATCTGAGAACTTTCTGAACAGAGAGGGCAGAGCATTTACATCAGAATACAAAATACTGGAGCAAGAGGAGCCCCCTCCAAGAGATAAATAGCTCACCAAGTGCGTCTCACTCCACCGAGCTGAAATACGGTGACAAAACTTGAGATGAAAGGAAGAACAAGCTGAACATGAGATGCCCACGAGCTGCTGTAGCTTGCACCTGTAACTTATGACTCCATTGAAGCTCCTTGAAAGACCTGAGTGGCCTCTCCAAACACCAACTAGGATGGGGATCTTTCACCCTCGAAATTGGCTAAGGCATGAACTAGTCATCCACTAGCTCTCTCTCTCTTCACAATAACAATTTTCACAAATGATCAAAGGCCTTTTCTCTTGGTTGATCTCTGCATTTTATAAACATTATTGGGCTTCTAAGGTTCCACATCCATCCATAAACCAAAGCCAAGTCGAATTGGTGTGGCTGCTCATGCTATGCCATGTGGCCTCTCTATTCATCTTCCATCTTCCCCCAAATTCAAGTAGGAGCCTCTTAGCCTTCTCCAACTCCCTTGAGCGCCCTCTAAGTTGCTCTATTCAGGCCTGACATGTCAGATATGTCATATGTCAGCCTTCAGATTTGACTTGTGTCATAACTGTCATAGAATCTCCATCATTGGTGTCATAGATGTCATAAATGTAAAGGGAATCTAGCCAAGTGTCCATGAAACTCCCATGTAAGTTACAATTCATCCCAAATATGACCTATGAAGTATATGGACAAGTATATTAACCTTGTAATCCGTCCGAAAACATTAGGCTTTTCATAGATTCGAATTTTCAAGAGGAAGATACCATTTAACATAGGAATTCTAGCTTGTGTGGGTTCCACATCCTCCATGTGTCTTCATGATCAATTGCCACTTTGATTTTCCCTTGTATTTATTTATTTATATCCTTTATTAATTATTTATGCTAGTATAATGTTCAAACATCATTTATTGTCCCCCTTATTCTAAATCTCAAGGTTTCTACCCCCAACCTAGGAAACTAGTGATTTTCCTCTGTGGCAATTATTTGACCTTTAGCATCAATTTTACAAATTTCATGAATGTGGCAAATGTGATTTGGCCATTGTGACCCAATGCAAAATTTGGGACATTACAAATCCTCCCTTCCCAATATTGCTTGTCCTCAAGCAATTTCAAACATGGTTGTAGAAGAACCTGCTTTCTGTATGATTCTTTGAAGTTGCCACTGAGCTTCCTACTTTGAGTCTTTGAGATTCCATGAAGATTTTAGAGAGGAACCACCATGCTTGCTGCTGCACTATTCTG
This sequence comes from Pseudotsuga menziesii, assembly GCA_001517045.1. NCBI lineage: Eukaryota > Viridiplantae > Streptophyta > Pinopsida > Pinales > Pinaceae > Pseudotsuga > Pseudotsuga menziesii. The sequence goes on along the minus strand of LPNX010218071.1, from coordinate 104,642 downwards.
ATTAACATCACCTTATTAAGCGGGGAATCCATTTACTATACTTCTTGTTTCCCAAAGAATTTGAAATCAATGGGACTAAAACTTATCCCAGGGTCCCATTGCTTGCATTGCACTCCAACAATTAAGAGTGCTCTCCAACCCATACCATTAGGAAAGAGAATTCTCGGATCCCATTTTTTTGTATGCATTCTTCCAAAAATCATGAGTACATAATATATATCATCAAAGTATATAATAACATAATAAAAATGTACGTCAAGGAGGTGACTCACCAAAAAATCATGAAAGTGCTTATACCTCCTAGTGAGTAGTCTACCATTTGCCAAGTGCATACATGTTTCAAGTGACCAATCAAATCTGCTCCAATGACATAGGGGAGGATCCCATGTCCTATAATTCTTTTCCAAAAGGTTGTGACATGCATCAGAATATTCAGCCATTTATTCTTTCATCCAAGAAGTGGATGAAGAATCTGCACCCAAATCTGAACCAAATAATGATAAAGAAAAACAGGGAGACTTCAAATGACTCAAAGAAGTCTCACACATACATCCATGAATGAGTGAATCATAAATATATAACAATGTATGTGGCTGATAACAATGTTCTCCCATCATAAATCTATTCACCCCAGTGTTGGATGAAGTTCCTCCAACATCAAATGAACCAAGTGTCGAGCAAGAAAAACCATGAGTCTTCAAGTGACTCAATTGCATGTCATAGGTGCATCCATGTAGATGTGCATCATCAGAAAGTAACAAGGAATGCTGCTGAAAATGTGAATAAGAATGTTCTCCAAATGATATGTAATGTGCATCAATATAATCATCCATGTGTTCTTTCATCCAATAAGTGAATGGAGAACCTCCACCAAAATTTGAACAAAATAAGGAGCAAGGAAAACATGAAGACTTCAAGTGGCTCAAATAAGTCTCATAAATACACTCATGAATATGTGCGTCATCATGTAATATCAGAGGATGTTGCTGCCAATAATAATGTTCTTCAATCATATAACTCTTCACCCAAGTGTGGGATGAAGTTCCTCCGACTTCAAATAGACTAGGAAAGGGGCAAGGAAAATCATGAGTCTCCAAGTGACTCAAGTGAACATCATAGGTGCACCCATGGAGATGTGTATAACAATAATGTAAATAAGGATGCTGTTGCAAATGTAAATAATATGGTGCTCTAATAATTGCATTATCAAAAGGAGAAATAGAATGTACATACTCTTCATGTGCCACCATCAAAATGAAACCTTTCACCCATACTTTATTAGGATGAATGCTGCAAAATATGGAATTGTAGGATGTAGGAGAAGGAACTAACTCACCCAAATGATAAAAAAGTGCAGAATTTTCATCATGGTAAGGATCCATATGGGTAGTATCATGCATCTCCTTCAAAAGTGTGAAACCGTTGTCATAGATTGGTTCCAATGTAGAGGAATCATGCTCTTCTTTAAATTTTGCATAACCTTCATCAAGAGACAATTCAAGTTCCTCTTCCACCTCATCAAGTGTTTGAATCTCTTCAAGTTCAACTTCAAACACATCAAGCACTTTCAAATTTCCACATTTGTCATGATCCTCCATGTCATGAGAATCCTCCAAACAGTCTACCCTTTGACAATCTTTGATGTTACACATTGCTCTTTGAATCTTCTCCATGTATTCAAGGAAATATGGCTCCTCCAAGGAAGTAGCTCTCCAACAAGAATTTGATACCAATGCTCGAGTGTCATGGAGTACGCTAAGGGATTCTTGGATATCCCTTTCACTCATCTTCAAGGATCCTTCAATGAAGGATGGTTCATGGGAGTGAACCTCCTCTTCTTCTTCATTTTGGATTTGATCAACTCCTTGAAGCTCAAGTGGTGATGGGGAAGTTGATATTGGTTCTTCATTTTCTACTACAAGGTCTTCATCTTTATGCTAATGAGAAATTTGGATTGCAGCAACATTTTCAGATCTGATCTCTATGTCACCAACATAGAGGTGTGAGAACACATAAGTAGGTACTCCTTCATAGTTAAAGCATCCATCATTAGATTCTATTTGTTTCATTTCCAAGGTAGAATGGGTCCCACATCCTCCATGTGTCTTTATGATCAATTGCCACTTTGATTTTCTCTTGTATTTATTTATTCATCTCATTTATTAATTATTTATGCTAGTATAATGTTCAAACATCATTTATTGTCCCCCTTATTCGCAATCTCAAAGCTTCCACCCCCAACCTAGGAAACTAGTGATTTTCCTCCTTAGCAATTATTTGACCTTTAGCATCAATTTGACAACTTTCATGAATATGGCAAATGTGATTTGGCCATTGTGACCCAATGCAAAATTTGGGACATTACAAATCCTCCCTTCCCAATATTGCTTGTCCTCGAGCAATTTCAAACATGGTTGTTGAAGAACCTGCTTTTTGTATGATTCTTTGAAGTTGCCATTGAGCTGCCCACTTTGAGTCTTTGAGATTCCATGAAGATTTTAGAGAGGAACCACCATGCTTGCTGTTGCACTACTCTGATTAACATCACCTTATTAAGTGGGGAATCCATCTCCCATATTTCTTGTTTCCCAAAGAATTTGAAATCAATGGGACTTAAAACTATCCCAGGGTCCCATTGCTTGCATTGCACTCCAACAATTAAGAGTGCTCTCCAACCCATACCATTAGGAAAGAGAATTCCTGGATCCCATTTTCTTGTATGCATTTTTCCAAACATCATGAGTACATAATATATATCATCAAAGTATATAACAACATAATAAAAATGTGCATCAAGCAGGTGCCTCACCAAAAAATCATGAAAGTTCTTATACCTCCCAGTGAGTAGACTACCATTTGCCAAGTGCATACATGCTTCAAATGACCAATCAAATCTGCTCCAATGACATAGGTGAGGATCCCATGTCCTATAATGCTTTTCCAAAAGGTTGTGATATGCATCAGAATATTCAGCCATGTATTCTTTCATCCAAGAAGTGGATGAAGAATCTTCACTCAAATCTGAACCAAATAATGAGCAAGAAAAACAAGGAGACTTCAAATGACTCAAAGAAGTCTCACCCATACATCCATGAATGAGTCAATCACAAAGATATAACAATGTATGTGGCTGGTAACAAAAATGTTCTCCCATCATAAATCTATTCACCTCGGTGTTGGATGAAGTTCCTCCAACATCAAATGAACCAAGTGTTGAGCAAGAAAAACCATGAGTCTTCAAGTGACTCAAATGCATATCATAGGTGTGTCCATGTAGATGTGCATCATCAGAAAGTAGCAAGGAATGCTGTTGCAAATGTGAATAAGAATGTGCTCTAAATGATGTGTAATGTGCATCAATATAATCATCCATGTGTTCTTTCATCCAATAAGTGAATGGAGAACCTCCACCAAAATCTGAACAAAATAAGGAGCAAGGAAAACATGAAGACTTCAAGTGGCTCAAAGAAGTCTCATCAATACACTCATGAATATGTATTTCATCATGTAATATCAGAGGATGTTGCTGCCAATAATAATGTTCTTCAATCATATAACTCTTCACCCAAGTGTGGGATGAAGTTCCTCCATCTTCAAATAGACTAGGAAAGGGGCAAAGAAAATCATGAGTCTCCAAGTGGTTCAAGTGAACATCATAGGTGCGCCCATGGAGATGTGTATAATCATAATGTAAATAAGGATGCTGTTGCAAATGTAAATAAGATGGTGCTCTAATAATTCCATCATCAGAAGGAGAAATAGAATGTACATACTCTTCATGTGCCACTATCAAAATGAAACCTTTCACCCATACTTCATTAGGATGAATGCTGCAAAATATGGAATTGTAGGATGTAGGAGAATGAACTAACTCACTCAAATGATCAAAAAGTGCAGAAGTTTCATCATGGTAAGGATCCATACGGGTAGTATCATGTAGCTCCTTCAAAAGTGTGAAACCTTTGTCATAGATTGGTTCCAATGTAGAGGAATCATGCTATTCTTTAAAATTTGCATGTCCTTCATCAAGAGACAATTCAAGTTCCTCTTCCACCTCATCAAGTGTTTGAATCTCTTCAAGTTCAACTTCAAACACATCAAGCACATTCAAATTTCCACATTTCTCATGATCCTACATGTCAGGAGAATGCTCCAAACAATCTACTCTTTGACAATTTTTGATGTTGTATGCTCTTTAAGTCTTCTCCATGCCTTCAAGGAATGATGGCTCCTCCAAGGAAGTAGCTCTCCAACAAGAATTTGATACCAATGCTTGAGTGTCATGGAGTATGCTTAGGGATTCTTGGATATCCCTTTCACTCATCTTCAAGGATCCTTCAATGAAGGATGGTTCATGGGAGTGAACATCCTCTTCTTCTTCATTTTGGATTTGATCAACTCCTTGAAGCTCAAGTGGTGATGGGGAAGTTGATCTTGGTTCTTCATTTGCCGCTACAAGGTCTTCATCTTTATGCTCATGAGAAATTTGGATTGCAGCAACATTTTCAGATTTGATCTCTATGTTACCAACATAGAGGTGTGAGAGCCCATCAGTAGGTACTCCTTCATAGTTCAAGCATCCATCATTAGATTCTCTTTGTTTCATTTCCAAGGTAGAATGTGTCTCAAAATGATCTTCAGTATTTTCAATAGAAACTTCTTCATACTTATGTGATGTCTCTTCATAGTTTTCAGAGTCACTTGGGAGTGAATTTCGATCCTCTTCATGTACTACTTTTTCTTCTTCACCACCCACAGAAATTTGTAGCTCCTTGGTCTCCTCCCTAATTGTGCATTGATGATTATTTCTTAATGAGTTCATATTTGAATTATTTTTTATAAATTCCTTCAACCAATCATTAAGGTCTTCAAAATGAATAGTCTTATGTGTCAATTCGAATGCTTGCTTAACCTGCCTTAATGACTTTATTCAATTCATCTATACCATCCATAACTTCAATAGGTGCCAAGACCATGCTCTGATACCACTGTAATGTCCCCTTTTTGGATTTTTTTATCAAAATGGCCAATTCTTCAATTCTTTCACAATGTACTCAAATTCATCTTCTTACAACTCTAGTTATATGGATTCAATTGATCCAAAATTCCTCCAATTGCTTTCAAACTTGGTGAAGAAGGTCCTGAGGGGTGATGGGACATATTAGCACATTTATCAGGCATATAATCAACTGATATACCCAAGCATGGTTTGCAATTTGCAAGGGAATAAGTTTCGGGACAAGACTAGTCAATTTGGGAGGTGGAAATCCCCTGTGGGTCCTGGAACAAATCTCTTCACAACACTGTACAACCTTCACTAATGGTGGGTATGATACTTGGCTCTGTTATCAGACATTAATTAAAGTATATTTGAAGCATCATATGTGGTTTTGGGGTCGAATAGGTATCCAAGGGAACTCCATGAATTTACTAGTAATTTTGAGGTTCCAACCCCCAATGGTAGATGACTCCAAATAGCTCCAAATGCTCTTGAATTGTACCAGCAGGTGTATGAGTGATATAATAACTTAATTATAATGTTTAGGGGTGTATTATGGCCTTCCAATTACTTCTGCAAGTCTATATCAAATTCTGAATAAGATAGATGCTTCAACTAGCAATTTTGGGGCCCAAATTCCCTCGGGTAATTGTCAGAATGGCTTCCCAAATGTGCAGAAACTCACTCAAATTCTCAAATTGAAGCAGGGGATGTGTAGAAGACATTATTAGAGACTCATATGCAGAACCAATCAAACTCCCATGGCTGTTATCACTTCTTTCAATTAGATATAAAAAACTAGTTCTGGACCCTTGGGGAAATGAGATGTAGTTTGCTCGAATTGCTATGAAATTCGACCCAATGGCCTCAAATTCTCATTTACTGAATATGAAACCCCTAATATGCTTTAATGACAGTCCATTCATTCATAAATGTACCCCTACTGCCGCACAATAGTTAGCAACCTTGTTTTCAGAATCATTCCTATGAAAACTTATCTCTCCAAAGTGGAAGTGCTCTAATTCTTTTTCAAAATCTGGTGCACTCTTCACCTTGGAGAACTTGTAACTACCTACACAGAACAGGAGTGGGGGATATACAACCTTCTTCTGATAAAAAAGGAAGTTCCCAATCCCGTTAATGTAAAGCTGCCTCACTACTTCCTTGTGAGCAACATAGTCCGTGGCGTATCTTGGTAAAAGAGAAGGGGCCCTCGTCCCGCCAAACATCCTTAGGTATAAGCCTTCTTCTGTCAGGTAATAATGACCATTATCCTGTACAATCTTCAAGGCTTTTTCAGACATGCAGTCACACTCGGCAAGGAAGATTAGTCAGTATAGTGGCATTATGAAATCTTCACAAATACTCTTGTAATGGTTGAAACATTTGTGTGCCCAAAACAACTGATATGCAGAATGGACAGGGTTTTTTGGTCTTATCCCACTGGCACTTCAGGGCTAGGAACGACTGTGTGCACATAATACAATCAATAAGAAAAGAGCTCATATAGAACTCTGACTTCTTTTGTGAGACTCCTCCAAGCGCTACGCTTATACATGAGGACAAGCTATTGGATATTATATTGGCCCAGTTAAAAATGGTGCCTTGAGTGGCCACAAAGAAAATCACTGGTACCCATCTTAATTTGTAGTTTTTTCCATTTGCTTGCCTGAAGATCCTGTTCAACATTAATGCTATCAACCTATAAGGAGTGCGCAAGTGTGCAGTTTCATATTCCCCGGAAGGCCTTGTACAAAAATGCTTCCCGGGAACCATCATTCTTCGGACACTATCCAAAACATCCAGGTCGAGACCTTTTAACCACTCTTCTGTTAGATAGTTCTGAGGGGTGGGTAGCTTGCAGGCCTGAGTTACATAAGCTGGGCTATAAGCGGCATAACCTTGTCCTTCCGTATTTGACAGAATCATTTTGGTTACATCGGCCCTTGGGAGGATCCAGCCTATTACTTCTGCGCATGGAAAAAGTTATGGTCGCGTGTCAACCTTCATGATTGCTGACCTCTCTATGTTGGCATATATTGGCAAATCCTCTAACCTTGTATTTGGGATGCTTCGATTGGTGATCATTTGGTAGATCTCCCCCCAATTGTACTCAGGTTCGATGCCAGTGACAACCTTGGTATCTTCGTATATAACTTCAACTCACGTTATAATCTCTACCTCTGGATCCTCGTTCGCGGCTTGCACCTTCTTCTTACCTTTTCGAGGCATATTGCTATATAAATGACGAGTCTGTTTAAACCATACGACAACATGTTAGATTCGATCTATTCCAACAACATATAACTGCAACTGATAAATTCTACAATAAACATAACCAGTTTTAACCAGAACATTTACCAAATCATCATAATACATATTAACCCAATCTTTTGTTTCCACCCTAAACCGCGCTCTCTTGAAATGAAAAATAAACAACGGGCTCAAGGCTTTCAAGAGGCGGACTGAAAATGGGTCATAGGCAAGTATACTTTACTACACAGGCCTTAAGGGTCTCATTATGGCAATGCATCTCTCTGAGCATAACAACCCCAACACCATCGACGGGTAAGAGAAAAAATCGAGGATGCCTGGGAGGAAAACCTACATGGATAACCAAGGCTTTCACCCTAAATGAAAATTTCCTCCCACAACAATCCACAAAATGCCCATTCCAACCGGCTAATGGTCGCAATCCCGCCACCCCCGCATCGATGAAACGAAGGAGTGGTGCAGACGACGAAACGTTCGTCTGCCCACAGTCCTCCTACTGCAAACGATTGTTAGAGAAGTTCTCATGGAAGGAGCTGGGCAAACAATGGCTGGGGCAGGTAAGAAAATTGGTGGCCTTGGCTTAAAAGAGAAACAAAGCTTCACAAACAACAATATTGACCTCAATGTTTGAATAACCTCCGCGAAAACAGGAAAAAAACCTAACCCTTCCAAGTTGTTACAACAAAAAAAACCGCCAAGCATCAGGACAGGCAATGAGTAAGGTCCTACCTGGTTGCTTAAACGAGCTGGAGGAAACATGATCCCTGCTGGCTAGATTCGCTTAATTGACTGACAGCTATGTAGACTCAAACGACCAATAATAATTCTAACATGATGCCTTACGGGCTTAAATAGGCTTAACAAAATAAGGCATGCAAGCATATGATAAATGGGCCTCGGGCGAAAAACCTCGTTGGCGTCAAAGGTCGCATCGGAACTAATCCTGGGAGCAACCACGAGAGCTTCGGACGGAAGAATGGAACGGGCTCGATGTCAATCGGGTGGCTACAAATTTATCTGTCGAAACGGGACAAAAGGCTTAAAGACCAATCGGTAAAACAAAACAACTAACCCCGCAAGGGTATCGAAAAATTCTTCGGGAAGATTATCGGTTATGCATCAGACTATGCATCCGAAGCGTCGGCAAGGGATTCGTCATTAGGCTTTTCGGAAAACTCAGAGACAAACAACCGAAACAACAAGTGGGAAAAAACAAACTCTTCCACGGACATCGGAAAATGAAACAACAAGATGACCTGGTGCGTCGGAAAGATTGCTGATAACCAACCGGGAAGCATCGAAAAATGTTTTCCGCTATCATCGACACCATAGACCACAATACATCCGACGAATCGGTAAGCTTTTGTAAGTCTTCCGGAAGCACAAGAACAAAGATTTGACAGGCCTTCAAACAACTCCTTCGATACGTCGAATAAACTCCATGAGTTCATCTGATGCATCGGGTGGAAAAAGAAGTTTTGTTTTTTGCAAAAAAACTAAGTTATGAAGAAACTTTTGTAGGATAAAGGTAGACTTTCAAGGCTTTTCTAAAAATTAGAAAGAGTAGGGGGCCCTAATTTTTTTTGGGATGGTGGTTGCAGCAGCAACATGACCCAATGAGCTGACGGTATAAAGTAGGATCCACCAATTCTCCCTCAGAAGCATGAAGCTTCTTCCAGTTGGTGATCATTGGTGTCAACATAGGCCTGCAATCCTCCATCCTGAATCTCCTCAGAATATCAACCGCATACTTTCCCTCTCCCAGGAAAATATGTCTAGGCTCTTGCCAAACCTCCAATCCCAGAAAATAATGCATCAACCCAATATCTGTCATCTCATACTCTGCTGCAAGATCCTTCTTGCAAGCTGCAATGGGTCTCTCTTCCCCTGTGATAAACAAGTCATCAACATATAGCAGAAGAATAAATAGATCATCTCCAACCATGATAAAGTAGAGATTCAGATCTGCTTCACTCCTCTGAAACCCCATACTCAGCAAGTAAGAATCGATCCTGGAGTACCAAGCTCTAGGAGCTTGCTTCAGCCCATATAGGGCTTTCTTCAACCTACAAACATGAGACTCTCTCTCATGAATCTCAAAGCTCTGAGGCTGCTCAACATAAATCTCTTGTATGATCCCATTGCGAAATGCGGTCTTCACATCCATCTGAGGGATCTTCCAACCCATTTCTGTTGCAATGGAGATCAATGCCCTAATAGAAGTATACCGAGCAATCGACGCAAAAGTCTCATCATAATCAATGCCCTCAACCTGTGAAAACCGCCGCGCTACGACAATGGCCTTGTACTTCTCCACACTCCCATCCGCTGCATGCTTTAGCTTGTAAAGCCATCGAGAAGTCACTACTGACTTCCCCTCAGGTCTCAGAACTATCTCCCATACATCATTCTTCATGATGGAATGGTACTCATCCATCATGGCATCTCGCCAAACCGACTGCTGGGACGCCTCCTCAATAGTAGAAGGCTCAGAATCACGTGTACTAGCCACCAACAACATGCCCAATCTGTCAGGCATCTTGATGACCCTCACTGAATCCCTGGGTGTCCCAATCTTCATAGCTTCCTTCAAAGTCTCTTGAAGCCACTTAGGCTTCTTCTTCCCTGAAGACTGCTCCCACACTAGGTCTATCCTCATATGAAGAACTACCAGAGCTAGTACCCCCAGTAACCTGTGAACCTGAAGCCGGTGTACCTTGTAATCCTGATCTTGATCCCGATCCCTTGTACGGTGTACCTGTAATAGTAGACCCATCACCTGTCCCCGAAGACCTTGCTGGCTGAACCGCTGAACTTGTGCCTGCACTGTGTGGTCCTGTAACCTCGAAAACCTATGATCCTGATTGCTGCACTGATGGAACCTGTGCAACAACCTGAGGTATAGGAACCTGCTGCTCTCCCTGCTCTAACTTTCTCGACTTCTTGAAGGCTCGCTCCTCCTCAAACTTGACATCCCTTCTCACCACCACTTTCCTCTAAGAGGGAAGGTAAATACAGAAGGCCTTCGAAGTCTCATCCTAGCCCACAAAGATGCCCTTCTCTGCAGTGGGATCTAACTTTGCCCTCTTCTTTGAAGGGACATGAGAGTAAGTTAAACTACCAAATATCCAAAAATGGCTAACTTTAGGTTTCTTGCCTAAAAAACACTCCTCAGGTGTCATGTTCCCCACGACACGATGGGGACTCGTGTTCTGAAGATATACAGCTGTGCTGCAAGCCTCAATCTAGAGAAAGAAAGGAAGAGACTGGTCATGTAACACAGCTCTGGCTGCTCCAACAATGGACTTGTTCTTCCTCTCTGCTACTCCATTCTGCTATGGAGTATACAGAACTGTCAACTGTCTCATGATACCCTCCTGTCTGCAAAATCCATCAAACTCCTTGGAGGTATACTCACCCCCGTTATCCGATCTAAGAACTTGGATCTTCCTCCCTGTTTGGTTCTCCACAAGAGCTTTGAACTCTTGGAACCCCTGCAAGACTTCCTCAGACTTCTTGCTCTTCAGAAAGTAGATCCAGGTCTTCCTGGAATGGTCATCAATGAATGTCGCATAATACTCGTATCCTTTCAAGGAAACAAAAGACATCGGTCCGCACAAATCTGAATGTATCAAGCCAAGGACCCCTGCTGACTTGCTATCACTGCTAGGAAAAGCAGTCTTGGTGTACTTTCCCAAAGCACACCCCCTACACACATCACTTTTCCCTGTGCTGAACTCCGGTAAGCCCGTAACCATCTGTCTCAACAACCCTAAGGCTGGTTGATGCAAGTGAGCCATCCTCCTATGCCAAAGCTCACACAACTCACTGCCGCTATTATGTGCCAAGGCATGCTGAGGTTGAAACATGAGCCTATACAGTTTCCTGCATCTAACTCTAATAGAAACTGAAGCAGATGGTCCTGCAATCTTGGGAAACATATGCACATGTCCGTCTAGAAAGGACGCCCCAAGACCTCGATCCTCGATCATGGAAACTGACACTAGGTTCTTCTTCAACCCAGGTACATACAATGCATCTCTCAACACCATGGGACTCATGGACTCCCTCTGAAAGGTAATGGTCCCACGCCCAACAGCTCTGACTGCTGATTCATCTTCCAACACCACCTCCACATCTGTCTCTGTTTGTGAAGCTCGGAGAAGCTCCACAGTGACAGCAGCGGGGCAGTGCTGCTGTCACCCCGTTGAAGTTGCTGTCTGGTGCTTCTTCTTCTTCTTGTTCAGACACTGCCCAACATAGTGTCCCATCTTGTGACGTGCAAAGCATTTTACAGTGCTCAGATCCTTCTTTTGCCCATCCTGTTGCTTGGCCCCACCCTTCTTGTTCTTCTTCTTCCCCTTTGCTGTCAATGCCACATCCTCCTCATCTTGCCTACTAGTAGTAGCATAACACTGCGCTGTAGAAGACCCCTCTGAGTTTCCTCTTGAACAAAATCATCACAGACCCTGTCCCATGATGGTAAGTTCTCTCTAGCCACCAAACCCTATACAAACACAACCCAAGGTGCAATCACCCCATTCAAGGTTGTCCGCACTAGCTCAGAACCAGAAACAACCACCCCAACAACTGCAAGCTCATCTCTCACCTGAGAGATCCTAGTAAGATAAGCCATACAAACCTCTCCTTTGACCATCTTGATACTCTTCAGTTTCTCTCTCAGAACCATCTTCCTATTCTCATTGGAACTCTCAAACAATCCGGTCAAAGCACTCCACATCTCATGTGGATGATCCTTTGCTGAAATGTGAGGTATAACATGGTCTTTAACAACATCCAAGATAATCCTCATGGCTTTAATATCCTTCTTATTAAAGGTTGAATATGCTACCGCATTGGCAGTAGCGGGAATAGCAATGGGATTTGCTGTAGTGTTTTTGACTACCTCCTCCCACAACTCATTCTCCCTTAACACAAGTAATATCCAGGCCTTCCATGCGACAAAGTTTGCTGCCCCATCCAACCTATCCTCAGTTCTCAACCCAATGGAAGTTATTTTTCTCAAAGAACAAGTTTTAGTGAAAATGTACTACTGTCACAAAAGTTTTTTTGAATTCTGGAAATGACTTTCAGTCTGCAAATATTTAGTTTTCTGCCTCACTCAACTTTGATACCATGTAGATTTTTCACAAGTTTCAGCCTTCGGTTATAAGTTAAAAAATTTGTCGCAGTTTATTGCAAACCCATAAATTTAAATGCTGGAAATAAACATAAATTTCAGACTTAATAACACTGCTGTAACTTCACTTTTTCATGGACAGAAAATAAAAAATATGCATGCCATTCAACACACAGTACTCAGAAATTTTTGGCCAATGGCCCTGGAAAAACCCACAAGGGGAAAACCAGTTAGAGAGACTTTTTTATTATCAGGAAATTTACAGCAAAACTCAGAAATTTTTAGACCAACTTATCTCAACCCAAAAGAGAAAATTTCTGCCTCGTTTTCTGTGCCAAATAGGAAAAATCAAACTCGGATTTTTTTCCGTTTTCTGCCTCAATTTATGTGCCACTTTACAGAGTGTACGGTATGGACCTTGAAATCCGTGCCCAGATTTTTTTCCCTCGAAAATTGTGCACAAAAATCCGCCTCGAAAATTGTGCATGTTGCATTGAAAACCGTACCGTACAGATTGTATAGACTAGCAATAAATGCTGTTGTCCTTGATTTTCGTGTCCTCTTTGCTGTTGTCCTTTCCCTCGATTTGCATGCTGCAATTTTTTTTCTCTTTCTCAGAAAATGGAAACTTTCTTTCTCAGCTCTCTCCTTCACTTCAATCTACAAAAGTGAGGAAAATGACCTTCCCTTGCCTTTTTGAGAGAATCCTAGGGTTCATCTAATCTAATGGTGGAGATTAAATTAGATTGGTGGATGAGATTAAATGCTCACATTTATTTCTTATAAATATTAATTTTGCTCACCCACTTAAATTTATCAAAAAGTGACTTTACTCTCTAAAGTCAAATTAAATACTCCACTTAAGTCATTTAATGTAAGGGTCACTTTATTTCCCCTTTTAAGTGACTAAGGTTAAAGTCACCTAGGGGAACACTTTCCTAGGTACAAAATTAACATGGACAGGGAGTGATTTTGTTTACGACCAATTATTTCTCTTATCATTTGTCTTTCGTTTGTAGTGGCCCAGTTTCTTGTTGATCTGATTGATATTTTCTTGGTTTGGCAGTAAGAGGGGTGCACTTGACCACTTGGGCTTTTGGGAACGAGCTAGATCTTCAACAAAACTTTCATTTGATCTCTGTGGGAGTAATCCTCACCTTTCTGACATTTATCTACAATTTCCAGGTACATTTTCACAGGGTCTGTTCTTCTATTTCCATTATTTCAATCCACTTGGTCTTAATAAAATTAAAACCCTAGTCTTTAAAGCCTCATCCTTTAGATTTGTAGGTTCTAGTTTGCGGCGAGCTTTGAAATTGAAATCCCACTTCTTAAATAATTTAGAATCCTTCGATCTAAATTTTCGTGATCATCAGACTCCATTTGCCCACCTAAAGAACTGGTCTTACCCATAGAATAGGGACGCCCTCCGCTATTTTGAATCCCACAAATTGGGTATTGCTAGTTTCACCTTTAATTGTCTTATCTTACCTCTAGCAATCAATCCGAGTGTCTAATTTTGTTTAATTTCACCATTAACCCTTAGATTCGATTTTCATGCTTTAAACCCTGGGGTAAATTGGGGCTTGTCACATATGACAGTTTTTTCCTCTTAGTAACCATCCAAAACTCTAATTAAATACAACACTAAGAGGTCTCATCAAGATACCCTAGGTTATCTACTTGTTTTCCTCATTTTCAGGGTCATCTTAGTCTTAGGGACGCGCTCTAGGCTTAGTACCTTCACTGAGTCTAAAGTGCCGGTATCCTTGACTGGTGTGACATCTGAGTTCTTTCAGAGGTCTTGGATATCGTAGGTCACGACTTTTGTTCCCTTTCCCCTCTGCCATCCTGGATAGGATCACCTCATGGGGCAACTACGAGATTCGTGATAACAATGCCCTAAGTCACAGAAATTCTCCACAAGGATTGCACCCAAGATACCCAACCAGCAACACCAACACATGCTTATACGACGAACAGTCCATGGAATCCTTGCCATTCTTGCCTCAAGCTAGATGCTGAAAACAACCGTAGGGCGCTCCTTCAATCGTCCATCCAATTATTCAATAAAGATCAAAACGATCAAAACTGCTGTGAGTGCACATGCTCGAACTGGTCCTTCACATAATGGTGTTGTTCCCTTTTTTGCAAACCAGTATATTCTTCATTGGACGATGCCGCTAATGCTAAGTTCTCTTCCTTTGTTGCACTTCGCGAACAAAGTGTGAATGCGTGGCTTTTATCTCCTTAGCACGGCCCTTTGCAGCTTGAAAACGAATCTGGAAATGGTGCCATCAAACGCTAATTAAAATTTGCTACTACAGGACGCAAAGGAAATGGAGTGATCTAAACGCTGTCAGAAATGATCCAGAATGCTTGACATCAAGGGGGACTATCATTTTGTTTGATTTTCCATATCAACACGCCAATATCTTTGTCATTTTCGTTTGATTTGTTTGTTAAATCTCCATAAATGACAGCTTGGAAAATACTCCAAAAGTATAAAATGCGTCTGGTTGTAGCTTGCTGATACCTGTTGCTGATTAGGGCTCGCTGCTTTTGATGCAGATTTCTCAAGGGTTTTTACAATAGGCTGTAGTATTTCCTTTTAAGGCTGTAACCTGACCATAACTCTCTGAACTGTCTCCAACAGCTGTGGGTTCTTCAAAATCTTCTGAATTGCTCTTATTCATTAAAATGACATTTCATCTTCGTTATCACAGAAGTCAACAGGTCTGAAATAATCCTACAGATCTGCCTCCTTTTTGACGCCTTGTTCTGCATAGGAGGAACCTTCCATTTGGATATATAAACATCCGTGCTTTCCACAGAAGATAATCTGGGTTTTTAGCCTCTTCATTTGGTTGATGATCTGCCTGGAGATCAGCGTTTGTGCAGTTGTTACATACTCATACAGCATTGTTAAACCTGCACTTTGGTATTCAGCTTGATAATAGCATTGCTGTTATTGGAGAGCACTGATGCATGACTGCTACTCATATGAACAACCCTTATGACACCTAAATTGTCTCACAGTAGTGTTCAAAACTGCTCAGAAGTATCTTCAAGGCTGCAAACAAACCCAGGACTGCTGCAGGAGGGCCTGTCAAGCCATTTTCACCCCAAAACTGCCTTAAAACACAAAGTTACCCCATGAAGAGTGATTAAAATCACATGTGAACACCTATACAAAAATGAGGGTAACACCTAGTCTTCCTTCTCTTCCATATGTGAGATTCTCCAGACTTCGCTCAGTGAATTACTTCCTTTTTTATTGTGCTCCCAACAGCTAGGGGCACCAAGCGATAGACAGATAGTAGTATCATCTCTGACTCTAGATCAGTGTGGACCCGAGGGACCATCCCTACATTCCAGAGATCTCAACGACATTGCAAGTCAAGGTTTCATAACAACAAACATATGAGATCATTGAAGCCATAGTGGCGAGTGACATCCACCAGACTGCAGCTTACAACGGAGTCTAGGTCCTCCCCTAGATCTTCTTCTAAACATATTACTATACTAAGTTTTCTTGATTTGGGCTTGGATGTTAGGATAGATGGATCTAGCAATCCTTGACATACCTGCATCATTATTTGTATTCCAGTTCCTAGATCCATCCCAGAACGGCAGCCTGCTATCATAGTCCAGTGTTTCTCAGACTTTAGCTTAGATTGATAGTTCACTTTATGTCTCTTGCTTCCTTTTTATAGGATCTGTTTTGACACTTCTACTCTGTAATGACATCATTGTACCCAGCAGTCCCATTGACCCACTTTAGTGATCATTTGTTGGACATTAATACAATTATCTTATCTCATCTTTCTATTCTCCTACCACTCCTCTCCAACTTTCCTTTTTTTCCTTTTTTTATTCTTTGTTTCCACTTATCCTGCCCCTTTCTTCTATCCTTCTCTTGCTTTCCTTATTCTTTAGCAGTCATCTTTCCCTGTTGCCAATATGCTAAACCTGCACCTTCCCTTTCTATGTTTTTGTTTCTACCCAGCCTCTTTCTATATCCTCTTCTCCACCATTAACCCTTTCCTAAAACTGGGCGCTTTGTTCCCTACTTGTTTGCTTACTTTTTCTGCTTCCTTTCTATTTGTCCCTTTTGTTTTACTCACGCTCGTAGGTTCACCCTTTACTTTTCTTCACTAGATCCAGCCTTGGTACTCTTTGTATCTTGTGTTTAGTCCGTTACTTGGTATCTGTCTCCCTTTTTGGCCTTTCTAATATTTATTCCCATGCAAGGGGTACACGAGACTGTTATTGCTCAAAGATTCACATTTCTTTTTTCTTTGTGAAAAGATTCCTTTTTCAAGTAATTCTTCAGAATGTTTGGATAGTCCTCTATTTCTCTATTCACATTGATAGTGAAAAACAAAAATTGTCCAGTGCTTTATTTAATATTGTTGCCAGTGTATGGACTAACCATACTTTTAAAATAGATAAACGTTAAATTAATAACTTGAATGGCCCACGAGACAAGCNCAAAATGCAAGAAATGAAGTCTACCTAATAATTTATTATTAAAAAAAAAAAAAAACATACAAAGCCCATTCATATTGGGCTGTCTTTATAGCCAAATGATACAAAGACTAGTTTGAGATTCGAACATGGATGATTTTATATGTTTGTGTGAGTTGACACTCCTAGGATTAGCTGGCATTCATTGTGACTTCACCCATCGCATTTAAAGTTCAGATTTTATCTTTTTATGATTGCCATTCATTTTGTTCTTTCATTTTCATTCTGCTCTTACGTATATACAAGGGAAAACTTAGCCCCAAGGGATAGCTCGGTTGGTTCGACCCTTTCCACCAAGGCATAATGACCAGGGAGGTCATGGGATTCATTCCCACCAAGTCATCAAGGTTACCAGCCTCTATTGAGGCTGGCAGTTAATATGGCCCTCCATTTGGAAAACTGGTGCAGGCAAATCCTCAGGGTGCTGGTAACGTTACCATCTTATGTGGAATGCTTAATACGTGTGTGACTGAGGGGAATCTTTTTCTCCATGTAAAAGAGAGCGAACACTGATTTTCTTATTCTCTTTATTTGCAGCAATGTCTTCTATCCCCGCAACCACAGAGTCTCTCAGTCATGCCTTGGACATCAAGGACTCTGACCCTGCAGGGGCTATTTCTTTTCTTCGTCAGATAATCGAGAATCCTTCATCTTCATCTGAGTCTCTTCGGATCAAAGAGCAGGCCATTTCAAACCTTTCTGATCTTCTAACACAGGAGAAGAGGGGAGAGGAGCTGAAGAGTCTCCTTACAGTTCTACGCCCCTTCTTTTCACTGATTCCTAAGGCAAAGACTGCTAAGATTGTCAGAGGAGTGCTTGATGCCGTTGCAAAGATCCCGGGAACATCACAGCTTCAGATATCTCTGTGTAGGGAAATGGTGGAATGGACCCGTTTAGAGAAACGGACATTTTTAAGGCAGAGGATTGAAGCAAGGCTTGCTGCTTTATTAATGGAAAGCAAAGAGTACTCTGAAGCTTTGACACTCATTTCTGGTCTAGTTAAAGAAGTTAGGAGGTTGGATGATAAACTGCTTCTTGTTGATATTGATTTATTGGAGTGTAAGCTTCACTTTTCTTTGAGAAATCTTCCAAAGGCTAAGGCTTCCCTAACTGCAGCCAGAACAGCTGCTAATGCGATATATGTCCCCCCTGCTCAACAGGGGACAATTGATCTCCAGAGTGGAATTCTTCATGCCGAGGAGAAGGATTATAAAACAGCGTTTAGCTACTTTTTTGAGGCATTTGAGGCTTTTAATGCTCTTGAGGATCCCCGTGCAGTGTTCAGTTTGAAGTATATGCTTCTCTGCAAGATCATGGTTAACCAATCAGATGACGTTGCAGGGCTCATTTCTTCAAAAGCAGGGCTGCTGTACATGGGAGTAGAGTTAGATGCAATGAAGGCTGTTGCAGATGCACACTCAAAACGATCTTTGAAGGATTTTGAAGTTGCACTAAAAACATACCAGGCACAATTAGAGGAAGACCCCATTGTTCACAGACACTTGTCTTCTCTATATGACACCCTTCTGGAGCAGAACCTGTGCCGTTTAATCGAACCTTTTTCAAGGGTTGAAATAGTGCATATAGCAGAGTTGATTGGATTGCCCATGGATACTGTCGAAAATAAGCTGTCCCAAATGATTTTGGAGCGAAAATTTGCTGGGACACTTGATCAGGGTGCAGGTTGCCTTATTATTTTCGAAGATCAAAAGCCAGATGGCATTTTCTCTACTACTTTGGATACTATTTCAAACATTAGCAAAGTTGTGGACAGCCTTTACTTAAAGTCAGCCAAGATTATGGCCTAAATGATACTTTGCATTACTTGTTATGGATTTTATGTGAACTAGGTAAGGGCTATAACTTCCAGTCTCATGTGACTATAATATAATTGCAGTCTGTCATTGATGCAGTAGGAACTCCTACTCAGTTACCTTTTATGTTTTCTGAGCATCATCTCCATATCGGAGTAATTTTGATTGTTTAAAAACTGAAAATTAAAGTGCAAGAATTATTTTAGAAAATCTACTCCTTGACCTGAGCGGGAGTCAGAAACTGTGTTGTTAGAAACTAATACGATTACCATGTTCAGTTGACGGATTGTGTTATAAAAAACTAATGTAATTTGTATAATATGGGATATGAAGGTTGTAAATTAATTCACAAAATGATCAAGTACATCATGTTATTTGCTGTGCACATTAGTTTTTTGATGTTTACATCCATGTTTTAGTTTGCAAACCATACTTTATTTTGAAGTCTTGGACTTCTGAAATATTCATAATGTAAAAATAAGTTTTCTTATTTTGGAAAAATGAGGTCTTCACCATGACTTTTTTTAAGGATTCTAATACTATACTTAAGTATAGTATTATAGGCGATTGATTTTGGTGAATATTAAATATGAAACATAAAATTAACACTGAAATGTGTAAATTTTGGCGAATATTATGATAAAAAAACATAATTTATGTAAATATAAACGATATTAGACACAAAATGACCAAATAACAAATTTATTTTTTGAAAAAAACCCCAAAAATAGTCAATTGGCGAAATTTCGCCCCTAAAAATTACCTTGGTCTTCACATTTCACAAAATCAAAATCATGGAGTAGATGTTGTCCTAATAAATAAAGTCTTAAATATAATTTTAAAACTTAAAAATTGAACTTATTTGCACATCAAGTTTTAAATAAAGTAAAACTTATTTGCACTAATAAATAAAGTGTAAAACTGTAAAATTGAACTTATTTGCACATCAAGTTTTAAATGTCGTTGTAATATGATATTTTACACTGAGATTTATTTGAAAGTGCTTGGGTTTTAGAATGAAATATTTATAATGTGAAATTTATTTATCTTATCTCAAGGAATGAGGTCTTCTAATCATGTGAAAAGTGATAAGTTCTCAGATCTGTTTGAAGTTTATTTTATTCTTTATTTCTACACTGAGACTTATTTGAAAGTGCTTGGGTTTTAGAATGAAATATTTATAATGTGAAATTTAATTATCATATATCTCAAAGGAATGAGGTCTTCTAATCATGTGAAAAGTGATAAGTTCTCAGATTTATGAGAAGTTTATTTTATTCTTTATTTCTTTTCTCCATAAAGTATTTATGTAAGAAGTTTAATTATTTTTATCTTAAATACTATGGTCTCCTAAACATGATGTTTTTATGCTTGTTTTTATTTGACCACAAAAGTTTATTTTATTCTTTATTTCTTTTCTACACAAGTTTTTATGTTAGAAGTTTAATTATTTTTATCTTAAATACTATGGTCTTCTAAACATGATGTTTTTATGCGAGAAGTGTTTTTATTTGAGAAGATAAATTATTTTATCTTGAAAACTGTGGCCGTCTAAACATGTGAGAAGTTTATTTATATATATATATTTATTTTTTATAAAAAAAGTTTAAAAGATGGATTGATAAAATGCTTATAGGAATAGGCAAATGGTAAGAATGTGCAAATGATAAAATGCTCAAAAGAACCTATGATGCTTGCTAGCTCAAGATCTAAGGATGTTGATAGGGATGCTATTATTGATTTGTTTTGGGAGTCATTTTGTGACCAAATTGATGCTTCAATCGTTAGGGATAAGACGAGTAATTCTACTCTCTATCACGATGCAGTTATCAAGTTGTTGAACAGCTCGAAACCTTCTAATGGTGAATCTTTGAGTAATGATGGGTTGTGGATGTTTTTATGCGTGTTTTTATTTGACCACAGAAGTTTATTTTATTCTTTATTTCTTTTCTACATAAAGTTTTACATATTTTTTATTTCTTTTCTACATAAAGTATTTATGTAAGAAGTTTAATTACTTTTATCTTAAATACTATGGTCTTCTAAACATGATGTTTTTATGCGAGAAGTGTTTTTATTTGAGAAGATCTCTTGAAAACTGTGGTCGTCTAAACATGTGAGAAGTTTATTTATATATATATATATATATATTTTTATTTTTTATTAAAAAGGTTTAAAAGATGGATTGATAAAATGCTTATAGGAATAGGCAAATGGTAAGAATTGCAAATGATAAAATGCTCAAAAGAACCTATGATGCTTGCTAGCTCAGGATCTAAGGATGTTGATAGGGATGCTATTATTGATTTGTTTTGGGAGTCATTTTATGACCAAATTGATGCTTCAATCGTTAGGGATAAGAAGATTTATTCTACTTTCTATCACGATGCAGTTATCAAGTTATTGAACAGCTTGAAACCTTCTAATGGTGAATCTTTGAGTAATGATGGGTTGTGGATATTACAAAATCAAATTGAAGAGCTGACAATGAGTTTTGACTAAGAAAGTGTATTTAAAAGCATTCCGAGCATGGTGGGCCTATTAATAAGTAAAGAGAAGATTACTGCCACATGCAAGTGATAAAATAAAATGTTTAAATCATAGATAAAATAAAATGCCTAAATCATTGGATATACGTTGCAAATTTAATCTCGTTATACAGAAATTGGAAGGTGGTTGAAGTCAAGTTATCATTACTGATATACATTTAAATTATTACATCACTACAAACTGAAACAATTTTTGAATGTTATGTTAATGTGATGAATAATAAGGTTTTTATTAAAAATAATATATATTTTTAAATTATTTCATAGTATGATTGTTGCAAGGATGGTAGGAGTAACAATTTTAATTATTTCATGGTATAATCGTTTTTGTTTTTGGATGTTAGTTGAATTTAGGTTAATGTTAAATTTAATACATTTAAATTTAAATTATTTAATATGACCATTAAAATTTTAATTTAATTTTCAACCATCATTCTCTAATTTCTCTAATTTTAAATAATTGAGTTAATTTTCTATCCAAACCTAAATTTAGTAATCCTTATTTTATTTTCAACCATCATTCTCTAATTTCAAAGAACTGAGTTAAATTTTTAAATTTTTTTGCCAAACATAATTGTAGGAATTATTATATGATTTTATAGAGTTGAGTTAATTTTTTTTTAGCCAAACCTAAATGGGAGTCGGCTTTCTAACCGACCATTTGCATCGATCGGATGACCGTGCTCGCGTGAGCGGTCACGTCCGACAACTGCGGTCGTCCGATCGGTGCAAATCGTCGGTTAGAAAGGGTATACCAACCTAAATGTAGTAATCCTTATTTTATTTTCAACCATGATTCTCTAATTTCAAAGAATTTAGTTAATTTTTTAGCCAAAGCTAAATGTAATAATCCTTTATGGTAGTTTATAGTTAGTTTAATATTTGGTTTTGTTTGATAGCTGAATGTAGTAATACTATGCTAGTAAAATATTAGGTTGAGTTTGATAGCTAAATGTAGTAATCCTGTGTTGTGGTCATTATTAGTTAGTTATTTTTTGGTGAGTTTGATAGTTCGGTTGGTTAATTTCTAAGCTAAACTAGTTAGTGTTTTTGAATACTATAAATATTATTATAAAATATTTATAAAATAATGTGGGGAAATAGATTTGATTGAAAAGTATTATCATCATCATGAAGGAAGAAATTGTATTTCTTTTTTGAAGAAAAATGAGTACATTTAGTAAGTGCTTCTCTTATTTAAAAGTAGCCTATATATAAACCTATATAAGTTCATTTAAAGATCCATAGAGGTATTGCTCAATTGACATTTTTTTCCCATGAGATTACGATTCCTCTTAACTATTTCATGTTACTATTCTTTAACCCTAGCACTAGATAAACCAATATGTAGTGATTTTCTTGCTTAAAACTTAATTTTCAGCTCACTGATGATTTTTTACTTGTTGGGATCTTTTAACAAAAATAAATAGCAGAAGCAATGTAAGAAACATATCAAAACACATGCATAATTTTCTGTCCAAAATCAGTTTTTTATTACAATATTCCAAGCTTACAAGGGCTCCCCTATTGGGAAATGGCATTGAGAAATTGGAAAGTAATGCAGAGAACAAATGACTCTAATTGACTCTAGAAGACAAATGACAAGTTGGCTTGGAAGTTAATTAAAGATAAAATAAAGAATAAATAAAGTGCTTCCACACTTCATTTTGAGCATACACAACATATCTTTCTCTCAAGTGGTGCACATTTCTCAAGGAGGACAAGTGAAGATCAAGTGAAGCAAAATTTGGGGTTATCTTATTATCTTATCTCTCTCGGGGTTCTTGTGGAAGAAGAGCACATTTTTGTGTCGAGGCTTAATCTTTATGATTGATATTGTTCTTGTATTGGATTGATTATTTCTTTTGAGAAAAGTTTGTTGGGTTTTCCCCCGTTTGTGTTTCCTAGGATAAAAGTGTCTCTTTGTGTCTGTTGTGTAGGGCTATCTTTTAGTGATCCTTGTTTTTACTTGAATTGAAAATGAAACAATGCTGTGATCGTGGGATGAAATATATAATCAAAGTATACTGCTAAAGTTACGAAAATATAACATGGTATTAGAGCAGTTATGAATAGAGGCCATTGTTAGAGACTGTTGTTGCCTTGATCGAGAAACTAGGGAATCCGAGGTTGAACCCTTCTATCCATAGAGCAACTTGAAAAAGCACTTGTGCAAATCGCCATAGGAGGGCACATACTTGTGTAAGAGAAATCCAATTTGGCGAACTTCTAGTTTTGACCTAAATTTTGTTGGGGTCAAAAAATAGGGCTCCATGTTTTAATCCGTTCTTCCCACTAATCGGGTTCAACCCTAACATTCTCCAACTTTCCCTAGGAGGGTGTACTGATCTGTGGAAGTATATTTTAGAACAAATAATTTTCATTTTTGACTTAATTTTTGCCTAGACCAGGAAATTAGTGTTTTAGTTTTTGAGTTGTTCTGTCCATAGATTTGGGAGAAAATGAGGTCTATTCAACTCGCCCTAGGAGGACACATTCATATGTTGAATAAGATTTCTAAAGTTCCAAACTTCAATTTTGACCTAGCTCCTGATAGGGAGATCTTAGATATCAGATCTTCAGTCAAGATCGTTGTTAGTCTCAGAGTAAAAGACAAATTGGACGGAGTTTTAAACTTTCGATATTGGAAGAGTAGGATGCTCATGCTCCTAAATGAACATGATATCAAGGATCGTATACTAAAAAATACTTCATATCCAGAGGGAGTCTGAGGGAAATCAAGATTCAAGAAGAATGAAGTCACAACCATGATGATTTTGATGGACTCGGTGAATTTTGATGGACTTGGTGGATTTTGAGGATCTTGTTCCTCTTATTGCAATCCATGACATTGTTAAGAAGATGTATGATGCCTTGAAGAATGTATATGAGAATGAGAATCCCAACAAAATTTTGGCCCTAAAAGATCAACTTCATCAAGTGACGTTCACAAAGGATGACTTTGTTTCTTCTTATTTTTTGAAGATTTTTCAGATCAAAGATAAGCTGGCAGTTGTTGATGAAAGTGTCCCTGACAAAGATCTTGTGTTGACATCTATGGGTGGACTTCCTTCAGAATGGAAGCCATTTGTGAAAGGGATATGTGCTCATGGTCAATTACCTACTTTTGATAAGTTTTGGTTAGAATGTATTCAAGAGGAAACAAGGGAGCTTGCCTCTACCTCAAAGGAAAAGGAAGAAGAACCCGTCCTTACAACTAGAATTGGAAAGAAGAAAGTAAAGTGGAACAAGGGCAAGAAAGGAATCAAGTCAATTCAAAATCCAAAGATCAAGAAGGATAAATCCAACCTCAAATGTTTCAATTGTGGAAAGCTACGTCACTTTGCTTCATAATGTTGGAAGAAAAGAAAAGGCAAGCAACATGCCTTTACCGCTAATGTTGATGACGAGACTTCACTAAAGAAGTCAAGGAATGTAGAAGATGGTGACCATCGAAAGTAGTATTTCCTATAGTGCACCAATGATTGCATGATCTCTAGATGAGGATATTATCATTGGTGATGTATGAAGATTGAAGTTGTAAGGAGCTTCCAAGATAAAGATCCAAGGACTCCATGATAATCCCTGCAAAGAGGCAGAGATCAAGAGGGAGCCCACAAAACAATAAAAGATAAGTATTTATATTATCAATTGATCTTGTAAATCAAATCTGAATGTTAAAAGTAAATCACATTTGAATGTTTTTTAACATATTTTTCATTACAGTTGTATACAGATCTATACTCTTATGATCAAGAAGTATGTTATAGTGTAGCATGATGATCATATGATATAGTTTTCTTTTATTGACGAGCAATAAGCTCATGTAGTGCATGTTATGATTGAGTAAGTAGCTTATAGTGCTAAATAACATACCATGAATGGATGGATGTTGCACTGAAGCATTGATTAAGATGCTTACATAAATGTGTGAACTATTGTTATTGCATTGAAATGTTCATATGATTGAATTTCAAGATCATGCAATGTTCCTAACTATCTGATTGAATTTGACTTGTAGGAAAAGATCATATGCTATGAACTACAAGAGGAACATGATGAGACTTGTTCGAAAGGACAAGTAATGGATATGTAGATCCCGTTGATGTTCAATGTTCAAGAGAGAGAGAAGGAAGCTTATAGGAGCATGACTCTCAGCTCATGCTCTAGATCCGGTAGTAGGATGGATTATGTGACATAGAGAGTAGCTAAAATAGATGTGATGCTTGAAGAATAAGAGATGACAGTTCAACAACAAATATACGTGGATCTAGTACATTTAGTCATATGTGGACACATGACCCATGAGTCCATAGTATCTCATATATAGATTTTCACTGTTGAGAGTATAAGGCTCCAACGAATATCAGTCTCTCTACTACAGATGTTCATTCCTTCGATGACGATGAGGAACAATTGGCTTCCGGTTGGAGTCATGGAAGATTCTAGAAGTGGTTTCAACATAACTTGTGCCAAAGAGGAGAATTAATATGCTCTCTATTTTTAGTCCTAGAGGACAAGTGATTCAAGATCAAGTATGCTGTAGATGGTAGCATCATAGCCTGAGTCTTCTCTCAAGAAGAAGTAATAGATTACACTAATACATTTTCTCTAGGGGGCGAGAGTTTGATCGTTATGTGCAAGAGGGATTTGACCCGTGAATTTGAGATGAAAGACCTGGGTTGATGCATTATTTCTTGGGTTTAGAGGTGTAGCAAGGACCCAATGAGATCTTCCTTGGATAAGGGAAGTATACCATTGGGATCTTGCATAGATATGGGGACTGTAAGTCCATGGCTACACCCATGGAAGAAAATATGAAGAAGTTGCATGATTATGCCATATCTACAGATTTTGTAGAAATGATCATGTTGTACCTGGTTAATACCATGCCAAATATCTATTATGCAGTGAACACGTTGAGTCAACACATGGTCAAGCGGAGACAAGTACATTGGGTACTAACTAATCATGTGCTGAGATATCTTCACGGTACAGTTAGGTATGGATTGAGATATACCTCAAGTAATGGAGAGAAGCTGGTGGGCTTCATAGATTTAGATTGGGCTGAGAGTGCAATTGACATAAGGAGAACCTTTGGGTGTTGTTTTTATTTTGGGATCAACTATAGTTTCTTGGTTTAGCACTCAGTATAAATAAGGCAGAGTACATTGCAACCAATGCAGTTAGTAAGCAAGCCGTGTGGGTTTGGAAGCTCCTTACAGGTTTGTATGGTCATCAACTTGATGTGACAATAATATTTTGTGAAAACTAGAGGTATGTAAATCTCTTGGAGAACCCTATGTTCCATGATAGGTCCAAACATATTGAGATATGATATCACTACATTAGAGACATAGTTTAGAAGGGAGCAGTAAAGCTCCAGTATATTTCCACAGATAAGTAGGTTGCAGATATCCTTACCAATCCTTTGTCTAGAGTGAAGTTTGCATACTTCCGTGAAAGGATTGGAGTGGTGGAGATTCCCTTCCTCAAGTAGGGAGATTGATGACCAGTATGGCTGTTGATGAGGCACAAGCTAAAACTTGTTCCCGACTCCTTTGAGGAGTGTATCCTTGTGAAGGATGGTTCCAGTGAGGAACAATTTCCAGTGTGGAGAGGACTCCTTCGAGGAGTGTATCCCTATGAGGGATGGTTCGAGTGAGGAACAATCTCCAGTGCGGATAAGACTCCTTTGAGGAGTGTATCTCAGTGTGGGATGATCCCTATGAGGGATGGTCTCCTATGATGAGTGCTCTAGTTTGGAATGTGTGGGCCTAGAGGGGTGGACTAACTGTAGTTATCACCACCTTCCTGTTGTAATGACTCCTAAATTGGAAGAAGAGTCTTCTAAGAGATTGGCATTAGAGAAAATTTGGGGCCCCAAATGGGCCTCCTAAGGAAAATAATAAAATAATAGTTAACATAATAAAATAATATTTATGAATTTTGAAAGAAGAGAGGAAAAAACTACTTCTTTTCTTTCTTTGTATTTTCATCATATCTCCCCGCGGTTTTAGTCAAATTTCAAATGGGAGCACTCGTTGGATGCAAAATTCAATTCCACATCAAATGAGTACCAACATGGCGTACCTTTTATGGACCCCACCCCACAAAAAATGATAAATACATTTAAAAAACGTGTTACTTCAAAGTAACACATTTTTTTAAATGTATTTTTCATTTCTTGTGGGGTGGGGAAGTAACAAATTTTTAAATGCATTTCTCATTTTTTGTGGGGTGGGGTTCATCAAAAGTATGTAATATGGGTACTCGTTGGATGCCAAATCGAATTATGCTTCCAACGAGTGCTCCTGCTTGAAATTTGAGTAAAAAAATAGGGAGATATATTGAAAATATGAAGAAGACAAATAGTTTTTTTTTTTATGACAAAAATACCAAGTCAACCATTATGGTTGATTTTTTTCTTGAAATTATATTGATTGGCTCTTTCTTTTTATGAGGCCCATTTCAGATCCCAAATTTCCTCTAATGAGCCTCCTTTCGATTTGAGATCGATAAAGTGCTTGGAAGAAGAGTCTTCTTGGGGAGTACAACCCCATTTCAATTTGAGATTGATAAATTACTTGGAAGAAGAGTCTTTGTGGAGATTGTAGCCTCCTTCGGATTTGAGATCATTAAAGTGCTTGGAAGAAGAGATTTCCTGGGATTGCAACCTCCCTTTGATTTGAGTTCGATAAAGTGCTTGGAAGAAGTGTCTTCTTGCGGATTGTGGCCTCCCTTCAGTTTTAGATTGATAAAGTGCATGAGGATGTATTCCTCTGTGGTCTAGGATGACCAAGATGATCATATATTATCTTTGGAAGAAAATGTGGTTCTAGTGGGGAACAAGGTTCTAGTGGGAACAATTGTTTTGGTCAAACATACTTGATCAGAAATACCTTTCTTATGATGATGAAGTGTTCGAGACAAATCATGTTGATAATATAATATCCAGATGTGTTCGAGCGTGATGATGCCTCCCTAGTTGAGAGAGAGTGTTGATGCTTTTATGAGTTCCAACCTTGATTAGTCATGTGAACTAATTAGTAGAGGGATCGAATGCTTAGCGTAGTCCAGTCATATGGACTAGAGTGATGGTAGGATAGAGGTCACATTGCGTATTCAATGTGTGAGAGTGCTACTTAGTTGGGGTGATCTATTCTTTATAGAGCGATATGACTTGTCTACTTTACAAGGAAATTTTATCTTCTTGTATATTAGACAAAGTCTAATTTAATGTTGAAGTTGACAATTGGCTCTACGAAGTGTCCGAGACTTCTTAGAGTATGGTCAAATCAACATTAGAGCTATTGGATAAGAATGTGACTGCATGTGATGAGACATTAACAAGGATAAATTTTCTATGATGAAGAAATATCCAAATAAGTCAAGGAAATCCATTGAAGAAGTCCTAAAGAACGCTGAAGAAGAACTTCCAGAAGACAAGTAGTGTTGAAGAAGAATATCTTCCTCCATAAGAGGGAGTGTTGATGTTAATGTAGCATCGAAAAATATTCTTAAGAAGTCCAAGAGAAAGTGGAAAGCAATGAAGAGAACATATACCCCAATGAAAGGGGTAAATTGACCCTAGAAGAAAAAATGACAAATTGTCTTGAAAGATAAAATAAAGAAAAATAAAAATACAAGACGACCTAATTGTGGAAACTTTTAGTGAAAAGACGAATATAAATAAAGTGTTTCCACACTTCATTTTGAGCATACACAATACATCTCTCTCTCTCTCTCAAGTGGTGCACACTTCTCAAGAAGGACAAGTGAAGATCAAGTCAAGCAAGTTTTGGGGTTATCTTATTATCTTATCTCTCTCAGGGTTCTTGTGGAAGAAGAACACATTCTTCTACTAAGGATTAATCTTCATGATTGTTCTTGTTCTTGTATTGGATTGGTTATTTCTTCTGAGAAAAGTTTTCTTGGTTTTCTTCTGTTTGGGTTTCCCAAGATAAAACTTTGTGTCTCTTCGTGTCTCTTGTGCATGGATATCATTCAATGATCCTTGTTTTTACTTACATTGAAAATGAAACAATGTTATGACTGTGGGATGAAATTATATTGCTAAAGTTATGAAAATCTAACACCCAAGAGGTAATAGTGACGATTGTTGGATATCGGTACAACCTTCTCATGGTGTAACCGCCGCACCTCTGGGAATATAAAACAAGTGGACTAACCGCCACTCTTGGTGATNATCGATACAACCTTCTCATGGTGTAACCGCCACACCTCTGGGAATATAAAACAAGTGGACTAACCGCCACTCCTGATGATAGGGCCTTGTGTTGGGTTTCAAATGTTCATCAACATCTGCAGGTTTTGGTGTAACGGAAAAACTTACAACGATTCCCATGGGAAAGACACAACCCCATCCAAATACTTGTCTCAACACTCCCTCTCAGCGAGGAAGGTATTCTCCACCACTCATAGCTTATATTCGAAGAGAATGAAGTTCACTTTCACCAAGGGCTTGGTGAGAATGTTTGCAATATACTCATATGTGGAAATGTATTGGAGCTTGATTTCTCCCTTCTAGACCCTTTCTTGGATGAAGTGATACCCAATCTCAATATGCTTGGACCTGTCATTGAACACTAGATTCTCAGAGAGTTTGATACAACTTTGATTATCCTAGGGGTCATCGCAGGCTCAAACTCTTGACCAAATAATCTTGTAAGCAATTTGTGAATCCAAAATGCTTCACAACTCACCATACTCCCTTCCATGTACTCTGCCTCTATTGAACTAGTTGTTACAAAAGTATGCTTTTTACTAAACCAAGAAATCATTACCGAGCTCAACTAAAGCAAGACCATGAGGTGCTCTTCCAATCTACTACACTCCCTGTCCAATCTAAGTTTGAGTAACCCTACAACTCCACTCCATCACCTCCAAGGAAATCCATACTTCACAATGCCCTTCAATTATCTAAGCACATGCTTTTACGCTACCCAATGCACCTGCCTTAGCTCCACCATGAATTGACTTAATGTGTTCACAACAAAACATATATTTGGATCAATTTTGATCAAATAGATCAAGGATCCTATCAAATTTTTGTATACTTTGGGATCCACCCACTCTTAACTCCGAAGATTCAATATTCTTAAGATTGGATACCTCAGGTGTGGCCACGAGTCTACAGTCCTCCATCATGAATCTCTTTAGAATCTCCATTGTGTACTTCCCCTGTCCAAGGAAAATATCATCCGATATTTTCCATACCTCTAACCCCAAGAAGTAATGCATCAAGCTGATGTCCTTCATCTTGAACTTCATGGCCAAATTGGCCTTGCACTTCACTATAAACTCCTCTGCACCAGTGAAGAACAAATCATTCATTGACAATACCAATATGAGTGGACTGAATCCAACAAGTATGAAGTACAAGTTGGGATCCACCTCACTTTTCGTGAATCCCATGCTCTACAAATATCCATCAATCTTGGAATGCCATGCCTTGGGTGCCTACTTGAGTCCATACAATCCTTTCTTAAGCCTATACACATGAGACTCCATGCCATGTGACTCAAATCCTTGATGTTTCTTCTATATATACTTCATTCTTAACGATTTCGTTGAGGAAGGCGATGAATCCTCCACCTCATGGCCGAGGAAAGGAATATCACAGCCCAAATGGTATCATACATGGAAATCAGAGCAATGTATCCTCATAATCCAATTACTATATATGAGAGAATCCTCTCACCACAAACCTCACCTTGAACTTATCGATGCTTCCATCCGCAACATGCTTTATATTGAAGAGCCACTTGGAAGTCATGACATACTTCCCCTCTGGGATATGGCACAATGTCCCACACATCACTCTTCATGATGGAGTTGTACTCCGCCATGGATTCCCTCCAATCCTGCAGGTCAACTACTTCCTCATAAATAAAAGGCTTAGAACAATGATTCTTCTCATCAATGCCATATAGTTTGGAGACTTCCTCGAAGACCTGCTCTCCATGAATGATATCTTGGGAACATCAACATGCTCCCAAGAATTTCTCAATGTTTTCTCAAACCATCTGGGTCTCTTGCAAGAACAAGAAGGAATTAAATCCTCCTAATCACCTGAAGGATGACTCCCTAAACCGAAAATTTGTGAACTATGTTCTCCTTTCTGAGGCTCTTGCTCCTCTTTCTCTGCCAACAGAGGCAACACAAGAATTCTTGGATGCCAAGTTCTCCTTGAACTTAACATCTCGACTGAAAAAGTTGTCTTTTCTATGCTGACATGAAGATCCTGTAAGCCTTTGAGGTCTCACTGTACCCTAAAATCACACCCTCCTCTCTTGAAGACTCAAGCTTCATCCTCTTCTCCTAGGCACATGGATGTAGACTGGATGACCAAATATCTTCAGATGACTAATATCCGATTTCACTCCTTTGAGGAATATTGTTATGCAAGTACACTGTTGTGTTACATGCCTTTGCCAAAAGAAACATAGGAAATCCATGATCATGAATAATAGTCTTTGCAATATTGATGATGGACAAATTCTTTCTCTCCATACCCCATTCCACAGAGGGTTGTATGAGACTGTCTTCTCCCTCTTGATCCTCGCCTCCTTGCCGAAATCCTTGAAGTTATTTGAGGTGTACTCTTCCCCATTGTACGACCTCAACACCTTGATATTCTTTCCTATGAAGTTCTCCACCTAAGCCATCAACTCCCAGAATCGACCGAAGACCTAATCCTTGGTTTTCATGAAACAAATCTAGGTTTTCCTAGAAAATTCCTCAATGAACGCCATGTTGTATGATGCACCTTGCATAGATACCATGGACATATGAACACATACATTTGAATGAATGAGATCCAAGATCCCCTTGAACTTACTGTCATTATTTGGAAAACCGGTCTTGACATTCTTTCCAAGTGCAGACCCTTTGCATACTCCCTGTGTAAGGACCCCTGTGAGCCACCTCACAGGTCCTTATAAACTAAATATAATTAAAACTATTACGAATTTCTAAGTAATCATGTCTATGATATTCATCCTATATATTCACTACTGTGCGGATAAAAATAAATAAATGATTGTTTTTCTACAAGTATCATGAAACACGATATTATTCAATGCTAAATTTAAGGAGTTAGAACTTCTTACAATTTTTTATATCCAATAAAACTAAAAAGATAAAAACAATATTACATGTAGAAAAGTAGTAACAACATCACTAGCTCTCTAGCTATAAAAAACTATGTTTCTTGGTCCTCCATGCCCAAATCTTGATAACTAACATTCTAACATTATTTTTTCCAAATTCTCTAACACAATTAATTTCTATTCCTCTTGCCTTCCTAAAATAGAAAATAATCCTTCCCTTCTCCTCTTCTTTTGAATCTCTATTATCTCCTTATTAATGTGCCCCCATTCCCAACTACACTTGTTATCTGTCTCTTTAATATATTTTGATTTCCCAACAAGTACGTGGATCATATTCGTTCGAATAATTATTAATAATAAAACAATGGCAATAAATTTTAATAATAAAATAATGGCAATAAATTTTACATCTGTTCAGTCAATTCATTAAAGATAAATTTTAAGTAGCATAAATAAAATCATTTATCAATTAAAGACTCGAGTTAACATTTGTCAATAATTCAATAGTTATTATTTAAATCTTACTTTAACATTTATAGACATAATAGCCTTCTAAACTTGAATTAACATTTATTTAATTATTACCATCTAACCTCCTATCATATTTAATTGGCTATTCATTAAATTCAAAATTAACATTTATTTAATTATTACCATCTAACCTCCTATCATATTTAATTGGCCATTCATTAAATAAATTTAAGTAAATGCATCAATGCCTAATTCCTAATTTAATTAGCCATTCATTATATATATAATTAGATTAATTTAATATTTAATTCCTAACTAATTATAAAGTAATTATTCACAATCATAATGCATCAATTTCTACTTAAATTAGTTTAATATTTAATTTATGATTTATTTTTAGAGAGGAAGGTAATTTTTCTATTATAAATCAAATGAATATTATACAAAACTAGATGTGAGGCTCTTTAATGAAGAGGGAATAAGTATAACAGATCGTGTGTCTTTGGATGAAATAAAAATAATTTTATTAGTTTTTTCCACAGACAAAATTTCTAGCTTAGAAGGGTGGATGGTTGATTTTTCTCTACTTTTTTTTTAATCTCGTGGGTCCAGACTTTTTGGTTGTGGTGGAGGAATCAAGGACACAAGCTAGATTAAGTGGATTTCTGAATGCAACATTCATTACTTTAATCCCAAAGAGCATAAATGTCTGTATATTACGCAACTTACTGTATAAAAGCATAACACAGGTTATTGAAAAGAGGATTAACACAAAGTTATTTTAGATTATTTCAAAGGAACAATTTGGGTTCCTTGATAATTGATAGATTATGGACTCTATTAGTGGCTCAAGAATGTATTCATAGTATAAAGGTCAAATATCTAAAAGCTATGGTGTTGAAACTGGACTTAGTCAAGGAAAATGACAGGGTAAACTAGGATTTTCTGAGATTGGTACTTCTTCGAATAGGGATTAGCTTGGATGACACAAACTAGATCATGGGGTGCGTTAGTTCTGCAAATTTTGCAGTTTTAATTGAGAAAGGGAGATCATGAAGGGGTTCCTGTTATTTCCTTTTCTTTTTCTTCTAATAGTTGAAGGCCTTAGAAGACTTATTGAGGAGAAATAAATGTATATTGAGTTGAATTAATATTTCTTCACTTATCAAAATCACTCACTTCTTATTTGTAGATGATGTATTATTGTTTGGAAGGGTTTCGTTGGATTATGAAAAAATTATAAGGAGGTGTTGGGATAGTTTTGTGATTCTACAAGTATGTTAATTAGTGACACAATTTTTTTTTTTTTGAAGAATAAAGTAGAGGAATATATCTTGAGATAGATTAGCCATTTTTACCTTTTAATATGAATCATATTGATAATGGCATGAAATACTCGGGTTTCTTTTTGAAACCAAATAATTACTATTATGTTGATTAGCTATGGTTGCTGAAAAATTTCGAGAAGAGGATTAGTAATTGGTATTAGAGGTGGATCTCATTCTAGTTTATATATATTACAAAAATATTTTTTTAGTTTTCTTTTAATGGGATATAAAAAAAGGAAGGTGTTTATTCGATGAAATGGGAAAGATTGGATATACAAAAGAAAGACGATGAATGGGGCATTAAAAATATATATTTATTTGGTCAAGCCGTGGCTATAAAAAGTATTTGGAGAAGTTTCTTTTTTCAATGTTTTATGGAGTGTTTCATTAAAGTAAATATTTGAAATAGGATTTCGTAGAGGATTGGATTTGGTAGAGTTTTAAAAGCTCAAAAGGGATATCGAATATTTGGTGTTTCCTGACAAATTATTTCTACATTATGAGGGATTGGATGGCATGGAAGCCAAGAAATGGATGAAATATAAAAATTGGATTGGATCCTTTTATCGAAGGTGCTTCTCATTCTACATATTATCATATGGTCTAATTGTTGTTCTTAAAGATAAAGGTTATCATGTTCTTGCTTAGGTGGGAAATATGACAAGTGGGAAAAGGGTTGGTCAAAGGTGGGAAAAGGATGTTGATTTGGGTCTTTAGGGTGTTCATATTGAGGAATGGAATGAATACATCATTACATTATAGCATTGCATAATACAATTATTAAAGGAAAAAAACTTAGTTTGTTCATGGAATGATAAGAATGGTGATGATTATTGCAAAACTTGCTTATGAGGCCATTTTTTTTCATTTAAGGAGATATTGAACAATAATGGTTGTTTTAGGGATTATGGAAGTGGAAAATTCCTCTAAAAATGAAATGGTTTTCTTGGGTTTCTCTAGAAAACAAAATTGAAACTTGGGATAATATTTTGAAGAGGGGTGGAGATGGTCTGAACCTTTGTTTTCTATGCAATAAGGATGTTGGATGCTAGAAGTGTAGACCATTTGTTAGTTCATTGTAATTTGTAAAATTGATATGGATAGAAGTTAAGAGACTTTTAAAGTCTTTACAAATATGGGATACTCAATCGCTTAACCTCGTCTTTCAAAAATGGATTGAGGGATCAAATGTTCGGAAAGAATTACCTTGATTCATCTCTTGGGAGATATAGAAACATAGAAATGAAGTTATTTTTTAAGGTTATCAAAAGAATGCATAAGGCTAGTTTAAAGGTTGTTGGCTCTTTTCAAGAATATCATAAGGACAAGGTTGACAAGTCTAATAGAATTATTATTGTTCCTATATTTAATAATGATTGGCTGATAGGGTATTATGACGGTGCATCTCAAGAAGGACGATTGAAATGTGGAGCAAGTATATATATCAAAATGGGAGGCACAATAGAATACACGATTTGTATGTTCTGTGGCAGGGGTTCAAATACTCGTGGAGAATTGCTTGCTCTATGGGTTTTGTTATGTTTTGCTAGATCTCAATATATTTCTCAATTGCATATAGTTGACAATTTTCAAGTTGTCATCGATTGGGATACTTATAAAGGTCTTTTACACGGTAGTAGCTATGGAAGTATGGTGATAGAAAATACGAAATCTTCAATTTAAATTTGCCAGTTTAAAATTTCAGGATGTTTTTCGAGAACTAAACGGTGATGCTAATGATCCGTTTAAACATGCTCTCCAACTAGAAGAAGGTTACTTGGCATTTGAACAGTTTGAAAATGCATGCTTGATTTGGGAAGGAAGGAATCCTATTTTTTGAATTTCAGCCTTGTTTTATTTATGTTCATTTCATGTATGATTTTTTTTAGAATAGTTGGTTGATTGTATTAAAAGTGGGAGAAAGATTGAGAGATATAATATTTAGTCTTGTTATTGATGGATTTGGACAGGTGGCACTTAGAGTTTTTTTGTGGGGGTGGTTTGATTTTGTTGGAGCTATGAGATGTAAATTTTTAAATGTTTTCTTCTATGAATTCAAGTATAGCATATTTTTTTTGTT
Organism: Pseudotsuga menziesii; assembly: GCA_001517045.1. Taxonomy (NCBI): domain Eukaryota; kingdom Viridiplantae; phylum Streptophyta; class Pinopsida; order Pinales; family Pinaceae; genus Pseudotsuga; species Pseudotsuga menziesii. Next base: position 68,322 of record LPNX010218071.1, on the reverse strand, counting down.
AAAAAGAAGAGGAAGTATTATTCGCTAAAACATTAAATATGAGGATTTGTACTTTAGAGATAAAGAAATAAGTAGAAAGATAAAGGTCCAAATTATAGAAAATCTACTTTATCAACATTATGTGATTTTTCATAATTAAGAAAACCCACTTTATTAATATTTTTGAAAAAAAACACCACATTTTAATTTTGTAGTGATTTGCATAATTAAGTATAAAATATTGAATGTGTTTTTAGATTATATATCAAATAAAGTTTTTTTTTCTTAGTAAGTTAAAACATTATATTACAGGGTATAATATTTAAATATACAATGTATGATTTGGCCATACGTAAGACCTCCCATTCCTTTAAGCACGACATGACATATTACAACATATTTCTATCTATTTAAAGTTTGTCTTGAAACCTTGCCAAAAAGATAAAGACTTGAGCTATATGCTATTAGACTCAAAAATTATTACATTGAGAGTTAATATCTCTACTTAAAAAATATGAACGACTACCTTCATACTCAAAAAAAATGCTTGTAGATTCAAGCCATTTTCTCAGTTAAAAAAGATGATTGCGAGACATTGTTATAGACCCTATGTCTACAGAAGACCGCAAATGACTGATAGATGGCATACAATTCATATATAAGAAATATATAATTTCCAACTAAAATGTGATCCAATACAAAAACATGTGAAAATTTAACATTTTGAACTCACCTTAGGATGACTTTTGTCCAAGTGGCGACAACAAGGTGGAGGCTCCAAATCCGTGAGATTTTTATCCTCTTGAACAATGGTTGCATCACCTTCCTAAATAGCATGAACAATGTATACTTCTTTATTTACCTCCAATTTTATGCCTTCAACGTTGTCGAATTTTACGCCTTCAACGTTGTCGATGTTCTGTTACATGGGTGTCAAGGGTTCTGTCACTGGAGGGACATTGGAAAATCCATTGAACCGAGGGAAGTGGATGTGGAGAACCTTTGCAACCTCCACTATTATGTTGACGGTGTCTTTAACTCGGAGGGCCAAGGAACAAGCTTTCACTTGTGTCTCATCCCTCGAAGATTTCGCCTCATTTCATATATTTAACAACTCATCAATCATGATGATGAAACATTCTTCCATCGCATCCCCCACCACCGTAGTGCGATCATGATAATGGATTCCTCGTTGGCTAGAAGCACTCAACCTTTCCCGAACCATTTTGCAAGTGAGAGATTGGTGGTTTGTTAATAAATTCGTGGTACTTCTACAACACCTCGAAATCCACACAACTTGAGAAATCAACAAAATTTGTTCCCCCTACTAGTGGATGAGCCATATAAAACCCTGCAACATTCATTCGAGCACATCCCATCGTCATAACTAACACCAACTTGGTCTTGTGCATACAAAGTGCAAATAGATGAAGATGGAAGGGATGGGTTGTATTGCACTTCATCTCAGTTCTATCCCCCACTGGCATCATTGTCCTTTCGTCATAATGCTGATTTCTATAAGCATACACACGATCTGAGGAGAAATTAAAAGTATAATAAAAATAAATTAAAATATAATTAAAGTTTGATAAAAATATTATTAAGAAAAATACTTAGATAAATAATTTTCAATTATGAATATTATTAAAACAATAAAAATAAAAATAAAAAAATATTAAAATTTAAAAATCAAAAGTTTAAAAGAATCCATTAAAATTATAAATAAAATTGAAATTATCAATATGGAAGATATTAAAATGGAAAATGTTAAGTAAAAGTAAGAGTTATAAAATAAAGTTTAAAAATTGTCAACATACAAATATAATTGGAAATTTTTTTTAATGAATAGTAAAAAATTAAAATAAAATAATTATATTTTTTTAAAAATAAGGAAAATATTTATTTATATTTTAATTAAATTAAAGTAATTTTTTTATAATTTTTTATTCATAAAATTTTATATAAAATATTAATGAAAATTTTATGTTAATTCTTTTATGCAAGTTTTTAATTTCTTTATTTTTTTATTAAATTTTTTTATCATAACATTAATTTTATCTCATCATTATTTTTTTTCAATTTCAATACTTTTTAATTCCATTTATTATTGTTATTATAATATAAAGTTTCTATTCAATCATCAATTTTATTCAAAACTTTAACATAACATTCATTTTATCACATCATTCCTCTATTTTAATTTTTTTTGTTTCGTACATATAAACGTCATACACTAATTTTATTTTAGGACCCATTTGATCAATCTAGATACGATTACGTTTATGATGGGAATGTTTTGGTTATTGAATATTATTATTTATTATAGTTTAATATAATAATAAAATTAATGATGATATTTTTATATTATTAATTAATTATAATTTAAGATTAATTGATTTAGAAATTTATAATTAAAAATAATTAATTTTTTTTTCATTCAAAATATGTCAATCTTAAAAATCTAAAAAAAAACTTAATATTTTAAAAACTTTCAAAAAAATTTAAAGGATGACTTAATATTTCAAAAACTTTCAAAATTTATGAAAATGATATAATTTATTATTTTGATGAATCATTTCCTTTTAACACACGGTTTCCTTAATAATATAAAATAGAACTCTACATTATTTCATAACTTAATTACTTTGGATGATATTTTGACTTAACAAAACCATATTCACTTTGATACTTCATTTGAACCTAATTTAAATATAAATATGATAATTTAAAGATTTTATTTATTTATTTATAAAAATTAAAAATATATATTTATTAAATGATGATAATAGTTATTAAAATTTTAATTTGTAAAATATAGAAACCAAAAATTCAACCATATTAAAAAGTTGATGTGATCTAACCCCAAGTAATAATAGAGTTATTTAATTTTTGGTTGTGAATAATAATAAGCAACAAGTAAGTAATAATATATTTAAGTTTTGGTTGTGAATAATAATACGCAACAAGTAAGTGTTAAAAGGCAAATAAATTATTTGTTATTTATTTTCATCATTAAATACAATAAAATTATATTATTTTTTTATATTTGTTATTTGTTTTCTTAATTAAATTTAATAAAATTATTTTCATAATTAAATATAATAAATTATTTTCAATTTTTTATATTTATTATTTATTCTCACGATTAAATAAAAAAAATATTTATTAACGTAAAAAAATTATAAAAACAAAAACATATGTATCAAAACTAGGACACGAAGACACCAGACTTGAGATGACGTACAACTATAAATTACATTTCGGAAGGAGCGACAAGAAATCGCACCAAAATTCATATGACCAACAACAACAACAACAGAAGATTACACATCCGAAGGAGCATTCAGGAATCCCTCCCATATCAGAACGAGGTCAAGCCTTCTGAACGTTTAGGTACTTATAACTGCGTTGTTTCATATTTTTCAATAAGATGCCAAGTGCTCGTCGTGGGATTATCTATTTTTTAAACAAATGAATTAGTTTATCCCACATTGTCATCTCATCACAAGATTGAAGACGCCATTCAACCCTGCGTACGCAAGATGTTGAGAAACTCCATAACCAAAGAGCTCACAGGACCAGAAGCTCGAGAGAGGAGAAGCAACAGAAATGCAGGGACACTGAACAATATTAAGGCCAAAGAAGCGAGGGCAATGCTTGGTCTGGTGTTAATCAATTTGTTCTGCAACCATCCCACGGCTTCACAGACATCTGAAGCATAAGTAACGGACCAATCCTTTTCCCACTTCATCCAGTGCTGGGGAGGAACGTAGTTTCTTTCTAGTCTTCTCAGCTCTTGTATCCTTTTTCTTAACACTATTAGCTCCGAATCCACGCTGCTTCGATCACCTGCAAAGCATAATTTTTAAATTACCGTTTAACACACTTGAATTTTGTACCAGAAACAAACATTTAGTTTATGGAATGGGTTAATAATTCCACAAAAAAATGATTCTGGGTATATTTTGGCAAAGTTTCATTGTTGTAATCTGGGTTGTCTTAAAATGGTTCAAATTCTTAAGCAAAGTTTTAGGGTTGAGGCTCTTTTAAGAACACTATAACTTAAGCAAAACTCTTGAGAAAAAAAGAAAAATAAATTTCAGTTAATTAGCTTAGTCGATTGGAAACTGCAATTGATGAAATAAGTAATGTACCTGGCCCAAATTGGTTGCCCCCAGAACTCGCAGCAGCTTTGACAGAAGCTCTTTTCTTAATCATTCGAATTTGGGAATTTTGTGACTTACCAAGTAATCTTCCTATCTTTGTTTCCAGAGGCAAGAGCCCGCACAGACTTGCTGCCTGGACAGCCTCGCTAGCTTTGGCCATTGCAGCAGCAGAGACCCTTACATCCATTGTTGTTGTGAAGTTGTGAATACTGCGTTGCACTATAAATCTGAATATCCGACGCTTAGAAGTTGGAACGAATGAATGAGACGTAATAGGATGCCTTGAAGCGGCAAAACTAAATGACGTATTTCTAAGCCACCAGTTTGCTTGCAGGCAATCGTAACTGCATCTCTGCATCGTAATTTCTACCCCCGGCACGCTACGAAACTCTGATGTGGATGATGTGGATGATGATCCACGAAACTGCGGGCCCCTTGTTGACGCGTGCTTAACACGAGACTCATGTATAATATACTTACAATCAAGGTTGCTGCCATTATTCACGGCTCTAACAAGATCAAATTTATACATGTATCTGAAACACGGGATATCGGATTTCCTCTTTTCGTGAAGTTTGAGTAGTCGGTCGATAGCTTGGCACAGGTAAGAAGGAATGGACCTGGGTGCATTTTTCTGCGTACAATTGAATTCAAATTATGATCATTAATTAATTCTCTGTCTCACCAGTTGTGTAATTTTTAAATTGAAATCTATTTACCATGCATGTGGTTCATTCAGTGTCATACAATTTCCAACTCCAACAATTATTTTTGAATTTTTTGGGCACACGGGAAGAATGCCAGTTGTAATTTATGGGCGAGATGTTCACAAGGTGTTGCCGGGTAGGCAAGGGCAAGGGCAAGGTCACCTCAGAATTATTTCGAGATGCCAGTATTGTAGCATGTTAAACGTGCTAAACGTTTTCTAACTGATGGCTGAGTTGTAGGGAGAATATTGTTAATACGAGACGTTATTGGTGAAATTAACGATGATTGGATAACCTTCATGTAAAACACATTTAGATTGTTTAGGGATTACGATGTGATTCCACGTGCACCACCTCGAAATCATAAACGTAGGCTCCAGTGAGTATCAGCTAGGCACGCAAGCTGATACCAGGGCGCGAGGTTAGCAACTTAGCACGCGTCCAAGGACTTCGTCTCGCTCCACAGTTAGCATATATCTCCTAAAATAATCCTGGGGAACAGCCTGATTCCGGGCTCTAAATGCGTCAGACCATTGTGTGAATTAGGATTGGGGGGTAATGTCGTATCTCATTCGAAATGGGGAGGGGATGTAGCGTTTGTAGCCGAATTACGAGGCCACGCCATGGAAATTTTCAAATTACAACGACATAGGTTTGCAGACAACAGGCGAATTGTGTCTCTTTTGGGCCGATCGAAATTGGTGTTTGGGCTTGTGTGTGCTGAGCAGTCTATTATGATTTGGAATTTTGTCATCTCTGTACTCCTTGAGCTGGAGTTTCTCGGCGTGGGTTTGGCATGCCATTGACGATTTTCCTTTGAGAGAGTTAACCACACTTGGAACGAGATTGATGATAAAATATATAACAATCGTCAATCACCATTGTTATGGCATACCATGATGAATTAATTAATTTGATTGAATTAGTTTTGTGTATAAGCGAAACAATTGATAGTAAGTTATTTGCCATACATGACCATATACAACATTTGTTGAGAGGTAGAGGAACGACGTTGAGCAGTCGAGGATCAGAGTTTAGCCAACTTGATAGAGATTGCAATACGATACTAGAGAGAAGAGCACGCAATAGAATTCTAAATAGAAGAGTAGATTTAGAGTACAACATTAATTGTTGGTGTCTACTTAAGACTTGGTTTTTTATAGAATGGCTAACAAAGCTTTGCTAGATTCTAGGTGGGTTGGTATTTTCAATCTTACAAGAGGAAAAAAGGTCTCACCCAAAGCACATGCTAGACCTTGTATTATCTTATTAACCAAAATTTCAATCTTCTACAAAGAGATAACATGCAATAATGATTAAATAAATACATAGGAGGTAACAATGATTAAACAACAAGGAACATATATAGCGGGGAGTGCAAACTAATGAGGATCTTTCAACTTACTTGGATTTTTTGAGACACTTACACAAAATATCTTGCCTTGAGTTAAAAACATGAAATGTAGGAAATTGAATCAAGTTTCCTAATATATAAGTTTTATGTATTGAAAATTTTCATAACTATGTCAAGTTTCATTTTTTCTAATTGTCATTTTTTATTTTTGAGGCAAGTGATAAGGTATATGTTTTTGTGGGTGTAGCCTTTGAGAGCCTAAATGATGGTTTCACATTTTTTTTTTATAATATGTAAGTGATAATTCCTAGAACGTAGAGGTGCAGCCTTTGAAGGTCTTAATGCAAGAATCATGAAATGAGTTTTTTTATAGAATGTAGAGGGTCAATGTCTTTTAGTGCACCATATTTTTTTTTGAACTTTGAAGAATTGAAAAGGTTATGGAAAAAACACTAAATGTGTGTGTTTTTTATTTAAAGGGTTAAGACACAATTGAAATTGCAAAAAATAGGAAACACTATATTTTTAAATAAAAATTACATATTTAGAATCTGCAGAAAAAGTGATATATATGTTTAAGATTTCGTAAAAAATAATTGTGTATAGTGTACTGTAACGAGTGGGTAAACACAAACTTCTTCAGAAACTAAAAGAAATGTTCAATTAGCTATGGTTTATCATTTATCATAGCACAGGCTTGGTATTATGTTATGTATCTCAATATTTGTGAGCCATTATTTTAAATATTAAATGCAGAATTAGTTAAACTAACGTAGGGTCACACCATTTCATCAAAGCGGTGTGTTTTGACCTATAAAAGGTATTCTCCATTATTGCAAAAACCATCATATTATTCAATTATCATTTCATTGTGGGTTTAAATTTGAATCATGTGGCTTTAGAATTCTTTTTTGCTCCAAGTGGTGTCAGAGCCATCAACTCCTCGACACCGTCCACAACTCGATTCTTCTCCACCACCACCACCTTCCCCACTGCACCACCTCTCCCACGTGCTCCACTGCTCCACGTTCTCTTCCCCACCGAACCACTTCCCCCCATCTTCTCCACGTCCTCCACCATTATGCGCATTCCCTCCTCGACACTCGTGCAGCTCCATCCACCACCGCACTGCCCATCCTTCTTCCGCTACCCTCCGTCGTTGCCCTCCACCTCCAACCACCTGCACATCCTCGACACCTCTCCTTCATCCATCCTCGATGCCGTCCATCTTCTCTGCGCGCCCTCCTCAACGCGCGGTCATCTCACATCCACGACCTGCAACAAAACAAAAATTAAATATTATACTATAATACATATTTCAAATATATATTATAATATATTATATTTATAATATTTCAATTTATTTTATTATATTAAATAATAAAATAAAATTTTTATTATATAATAATTAATTATTATTTAAAAAAAATCTCACCATCCTTAGTAAACAAAAAACATTCCTCCCTGCACAAGAAAAATGTTAGAGATGAATGAAATTAAATAAATAATGGCGAAATTAGAGCTTAACCAAGTCCAAGGTTCTAAACATCTCGAAGGAGTACACTTAAGGCTCAACCAAATCGAAGTAGAGCTACACAAAGGAAAAAATGAATTGTCAGAGACTGTCAGAAAATAAGTCAACGAAGCGGTATCTTGGGAGATGGAAGGAGTAAAAAGGGAAATATCGGTATTGTTCGAATTCAGATTAAGAAAACTCGAGCAAAATTTAGAAGATACAATTGCCACATTAGTTAGCAAGGTGTCAAAGGAGGACCAACCATCCTCAAGTTCAATCCATCATAAGACAAAATCTCCCAGAAGGGAAATTCCATAAGAAGAGTTCAATCACGATCACTCTCCAAATCATGAACAATCACTCTCTCCTCCAAAAAGAAGTGGATATCAAATGAAACCCAAGTTAGAATTGTCAAAATTCAATGGCGACACAAAACAGAGCGTGGCGTGGATCAACAAGGAAGAATAATTTTTTTCTATACACAATATCACAACCAACGAAGAAATGATAAAATATGCCTCGAAGCAACTAGAAGATCGGGCTTACAAGTGGTACATGTGGTGGAAGGTTACAACACAGACAACTAAACGCAAGTGGAAAACGTTCAAAAATGATTTCTTTAAGAGGTTTGAAGATTTAAAAGAAGAAGACTTCTTCGCAAAACTCACCAGATTGCAGTAGAAGGGTGACGTCAATGAATACATCGATAAATGGGAAGCCCTAGCGACACGTGTGTCAAAACTCGTAGACAGTCAACGCCTACAAAATTATATGTACAGACTAAAACCCTATATCAGAGATGAACTAGAGCTACTAAATCTATCAACCTTGGATAAAGCGAGATAGAAGGAAAACATCATTGAGGAAAGATAAAAAAATCGTGGAACAGGAACTGTTGGGCACCATTTTGACCTCTTTTTGTCGTCTAAATATCTTCCAATTCCCTCCATAAAACCTTCATACTGATTTATAAAGCCTTAATTTCACCCACAAACTTTGGTCAAAGGTATAAATGTCATTGCTTTTTAACAAATTGAATTTTGATATTTTTAAGGCATTTAAACTAAGGTTTTTATTCAGAATTACAGGATGTGCTAACTTCCCGTAATGTCTCGTAGGTTGGATACTTGTAGGCCAGCTAGGCGTGAACTAAAAGATGGGGAAAAGATCCTGAGTGTCCAAGGATGGTTAAACTTCTAACGAATAGATGATGTGGCTCTCACAGGTGTCAAGTCAATGCCAGTCAAAGACGACCACCTGTGCTACCACTCGGCACAAAAGTAGGGCAGTTCTGATTTTGTTTATTTTCATGGATCTGATAGAGGATCTCGAGGACTGTATGTCATTATTAGCTTCCAGATTAATAACATTTCTAGTTTTTTTAAAAGTTGTATAAGTATTTGATAAGATAGAGGAGAAACGTATCACTATTTTTGAGACAGAAAACACATAGTGTTGTTTGATTACTGTGTATGATCGATTTACTATCGTGAATATAATTGAAGTTTAAGCTCTGTGATTCTCTCTGCGTGTGTAAACGAGGCATTGGAGGGCCCCCTTTGTCAAGTCTGCACACCCTTTTATTGCCAGTGAACGATTTGGATTGTTGCCAGTAAACGATTTGGATTGTTGCCAGTGGTATGTTTTTAATTCCTGTAGAATTCGATTTCTTTATTGCAGAACGAGTTAGAATGTTTTGAATTAGTTTTATAAGCTCTGTTATTTCATTAGTTATATATTGAAGTAATGGTTCATTATCCTATCTCACATTGCTGTACATTGCTTGCCTATTCGATGATGGAGTATTAAGAACAATTATACATTATGAATGCTTTCCTGTAAGGGAAATTGATGGTTGATTGCTTATTCAATGTTGGGATAATAGATAGAATCTCGTAGTTCAAGATTAGGTTTAATTTGTTTTTTTTTTTATCTCAGAAGATTCCACATATAACTGTTGTGTACTTGAAAGAGCAAATGAAACTGCTTTTGTAAGGGAGTTTTTGTGTTTTCAAGTTACAGTATCTTAATCTTTCAATAGGTTTATTTCATAAGTAAACTAGAATTCTAGTTAGGTCTAGCTTTGAGTCCTTATACTTGGATATGCCTCTAAGTCTACAAACTCCGGATTGACATTAAAATCAAGGTTTAATCTACATTAGTGGATTGAAGCCCAACATTTGGCGCCGTTGCCGGGGAGGCATTTTAGAAGCAGGCTTAGGAACTTTAGTTCTTTGATAAAAACAAAATTTTCAAACAAAACATAGAGTAGATTTTAGTTTTATGTCAAGATAAAGAGACGAGAAAGGAAGATTTATCAAAATCCCCCCAAAAACAGAAGTAACAGGAACTTCTTTTCCAAAAGGATTCATTACAATAGTTGGTACTTTTAAAATGGTTGAGGAAGAAACATCAAAAGGACCAACTGCAGAACAGAGAAGGGAGTATGAGAGAATGTTAGAAATAGAAAATAAACGAAGATAAGAGAGAAGAGAAGAAGAGAGGCGACATGAAAGGGAAGAAGAAAGGAGACAAGAGAGGGATGAAAGAACATAAGAAGATCAGGAAGTCACCTTTAAATTTCCCATCTTGGACACTAGCATTACCCTAGGGGAAGAGGTAAAAATGAATAATATTCCACCATCTGTCCTACCAAATTTCTATGGTATGACTTCTGAAGATCCAGATTCTTTCCTATTCAATTTTGATATCTTGTGTCGAACTTATGGATACACTGATGACGCCCATAAGCTTCTTCTTTTCCCTGCTACCCTTAAAGCAGCTTCCTTGAAATGGTTCCTGGGCTTAGGAGAGAATTCTATAACTAGCTGGGATGAAATGAGGATAAACTTTCTTAGAAAATATCCGGCATATTGTAGATCAAAGGATTCAAAAGATGACATTTTCAGAATGTCTCAACAGGAAGATGACAGCTTGGAGGAGTACCTAGAAAGATTCTCATACAACCTGCAGAAATCCAAATACAATTCTTTGACACCTGAGATCATTCGGACAATATTTTTAAAAGGAATAAGAGAAGAATATTTGGATATTTTGAATGTTATGGGTAAAGGTGACATTTCCTACTTACCCTTTGATGAGATACAATACTTATGTCAGAAGTATTCAAGAGGAAAAGCTAAAACTGGGAAAAGGGATGTCACTACCGAAGTAACTAAATCTCCAAACAGTGGTATCTCCAGAGCTGAGCTAGGGAATCTGTTAGAAGACTTTAAGACTGATTTATTGAGTACCTTAGGCACACAAGTCGAAAAATTAAAGACCAAAAAAAGACAAGAACAACAGGACCAACAAGACCAAGCTTTGTCTGTTTTTTGTCCTAAATGCAGGAAGAAACACCCATTAAAAGAATGTCCTTTAAATACTGTTGAAATTTGTGGCTTATGTACTTCAAATCAAAAAAATGATGATTTCCCCAGATTGAAAGAATTGCAGGCAGCTCGAATGGAGGAGAATCAAAGCATGGAGTCTCTCTATTTTATGGGACAACGAATACCTTAGCAGCCACGATTTTCAGGTATGTCTCAAGATCCTATGCAGCAATTTCATACAAATTATCAAACTCCTATTCAGAATTCATGGACTGCACCCATGCCTTGGCAAACTTGGTCTCCTCCATTAGCCCAATCTGTTCCAAATTGGAGAAGATATACTCATGGTAACCAGACATATCAGCATGCCTATTTACAGCCCTATCAAAAACCTTCTACATATCCCCAATACCAGCAGAATCAAATTCAAGTCCCATCTTTCCAACAACCCAATATGGTTCCTCAATTGGGTCCACAACCTCAACAGCTTCAATTGCCATCTAATCAGCCTCCACCTCGGCCTACACAACTGCCAGTTCATCGAATTCCAAATCCCAATAATAAAATAGACAAACCCATGTATAATGTTGATGATGGAATGGCACTCCCCTACTCAATCCTCCCACTTCAAAATATCAATTTAAGATCTGGGAAAATCTTACAAAAAGAATCTCCTATTATCTTAGAAGAACAAACAGAAAATGAGAAAACTCCAAAAAAATTAAATATAGAAAAATCACAGTCAAAAAGGGAAAACATTAGTATCTTATACACCTCCTTTTCCAGAAAGGTTGGTCAAAGAAAAAATTTCAATCTCCCTACCTGATTTTGATGTTTTGAATGAGCTAACTAATGTATGTGTCAAAATTCCCCTACTGCAGGCTATAAAGGATATTCCAATTTATACTAAAGTAGTTAAGGAATTATGTCTTAATAAAAGAAGGAAGGACCCATCAAAAATTCATGTGGTAGGCAATCTAGCAGGATTAATGTCTAACACTGTTTTTATTGAAAAATATGTAGATCCTGGAATCCCAATGGTTACAATTACTGTTAACAATTTTTCAATTCCAAAAACATTGATTGATCTAGGTGTTGCCATTAATGTCATGACACTAGAGACAATGGAATACCTTCATTTGACAAATGTCAGACCAACCACAACAGTCTTGGAATTAGCTGATAGGTCCAAAATTACACCAGAAGGGATCTTGGAGGATATCATTGTTTCTTTAGACTCCTGGGAGTATCCTGTCGATTTCATAGTGCTACAACCAAAGTCTAATCTAGGAGGGCACCCATTGATTCTTGGCAGACCCTGGTTGGCAACAACGGATGCTTTCATAGGATGTAGGTCAGGAAGTATGCTTATTTCACATGGGACAGAGAGAAAACAAATTACACTTTATCCTTCTGCCCAAAGACCTTCTACATTAGATCAGTTGTCATGGATTAATGAGACTAAGGAACAAGAAGAAGAAGTGATTTAGCTTGTCCTGAGTATTAATCAATTCTTTGATTTTCAGGAAGAAAACAACGAAGATTTGTTAGATTTTTTCATTGTTGAACCTAATATTTCTGAAGAATTAAGAGACATGCAGTATGCTATAGCAGATCAAGTTTTAGGCTATAATTTTCAGGAAAATTGCACAGTACATTCTCTAGCATTGGCACTTCACGATATTTTTAATGTTCATTCAATCACAGATATTCAAAGCAAAACAGTTGAAATCAGTCCCGAAAAACATTTGAATATAAGTGCACATCTTACTACATCACGGGAAGAACAGTTGATTACTTTGCTGAATAAACATTCCCATGCATTTGCTTGGGAGTACACTGATATGCCAGGTATTCATCATGTAGGATATGTAGGCTATTATCGTAGATTTATTGCAGATTTTAGTAAGATAGCTCTGCCACTGTTTAAATTACTTTCAAAGGATGTAAATTTTACATGGGATACTAACTGTCAATCTGCATTTCAGACACTTAAAGAGAAGCTCTCCACTGCTCCCATATTAAGGGGACCAAATTGGACATTGCCTTTCCATATTTCTACCGATGCCTCTGCTACTGCAATAGGGGCCTCGTTGGGACAAAAAGAACATACCATGACTTATGCTATCTACTTTATCAGTAAAAATCTGACATTTGCAGAGTTGAATTATACAGTCACTGAAAAGGAGATCTTGGCAGTAGTTCATGATGTAAACAAATTCCGTCATTATATAACTGGCTACGAAATTTTTGTCCATACAGATCATTCAACCTTACGATATTTAATGAATAAATCTATCACTAATGGTCGGATAACCAGATGGTTACTATTAATGCAGGAATTCAATATCACTGTTTTAGATCGACCTGGACGAGAAAATCAAGTGGCAGATTTCCTGTCTCACTTACACAATACTGGTGAGGTTGTTCCTGTTTCAGATAGCTTTCCTGATGAACACTTATTTGCAATTTATGTTATCACTCCTTGGTATGCTGACATTGCTAACTATTTATCATCAGGACAACTACCACCATCTCTGTCATCTAAAGAAAATAAAAAGATTATTAAACAAAGTGCTAGGAATATATGGGTTAATGCTGATCTCTTTTATACAGGATATGAACTAATTATCAGGAGATGTGTACGACAAGATGAAGTTTTAGATATTTTGAAAGCATGTCATGATGAATCGTGTGGTGGCCATTTTGTAGAGAAAAGAACATCATACAAGATACTCAATTTGGGGTATTACTGGCCTTCTATTTTCAAAGATGCTAAGAAGTATGTTAGAAGCTGTGATACTTGTCAACGGATGGGACGGCCTGTTCAGTCTAATGAAATGCCACTTCAACCACAAATCCTCATAGAACCGTTTGAAAAGTGGGCCCTTGACTTCATTGGTCCAAATCATCCACCATCACAAGGGAATAAGTACATTTTGGTATGTACAAACTACGTTACCAAGTGGGTAGAAGCCAAACCATTACCAAGAGCCACATAACAGACCGTGGTAAACTTTCTTTTTGAGGAGATATTTGTCAGATTTGGGGTTCCTAGAGAAATTGTAACTGATTAGGGTGCCTAGTTTACTTCCAAACTAGTGCAGGAGATAGCAGCAAAGTACAAGATTAAGCACATAAAATCTACCCCTTACCATCCACAAGCTAATGGCCAAGTGGAATCTACAAACAAGACGTTAGAAGGAATCATCACCAAAACTTCCCAGATGCATAGGAAGGATTGGTCAGCTAAGCTTACTGAAGCTTTATGGGCATACCGAATCACTTGGAAAAACAATACTGGTTTTTCTCCTTATCAGCTTGTTTATGGTAAGCAAGTCCTCCTACCTATAGAGTTTCAAATTCATACCTTCAAATTGGCAGCAGATTTGGGTATGGATCTTTCTGAGGCACAACAAGAAAGAATACTTCAATTGAATCAACTAGATGAGATGAGACAAGCTGCCATAGAACACAATATTTTGATACAACAGCAGAGAGCCCAATGTCATGACAAGTTTATTAAAAAGAAACAATTTCACATCGATGACTGGGCACTATTGTTTGAATCAAAGTTCAAAGAATTCAAAGCCAAATTCACAACTCATTGGCTTGGTCCATATGAGATTGTAGAGGTATATGACAATGACTCAGTCAAACTTCAAACAATCGATGATGAAGCACGTTCATTTGTGGTCAATGGCCATCGACTCAAACTTTATACCAAGCCTATCAACAAGGAAGATTTCATACAACAGATTTCACAGCAACAGGAAATGGAAGTGCTAGATAGACACATTGGCGTCTCTCCTTCCCTTGCTTCTTAGCTGATCTGATATAGAAAAAAAAACAGAGAAAAAAAAAGAAAAAAGAAAAAAGAAAAACAAAATATATAAAAAATACAAACAAGAAACAAAAAAAAAGGGCGTTTAGTTGTGAAAACAGGCCACTGGCACACCATAAACTTGAATTTTCCATGGAAAACCAGGTTCGCTTGGCCATTGAAAATTCATAACAATATTTTTTTCCAAATTTCCTGTCTTTTACATAGCTTTATTTTCAATAATGAAGTTTTTGTTTGACTTGAGGACACGTCAATAAGTAGGCCTGTGAGGGGGATAATCATTTTTTGGAACCCTCCAAGTCTTTTTCATATGCAGAGGGACCTGATTTCCAGTAATACAATGATTTCCAGCAATACAGAGGGACCTGAATTCCAGTAAAGCAGAAGAAATCTACAGAGGGACCTGACTTCCAGTAAAGTAGAAGAAATCTACAGAGGGACCTGACTTCCAACAAAGTAGAAGGGATCTAAGATAGCAGACATCTTTAAAAGAAGACATCAGAAGGACATATATGAATCAGAAATAAACTGCAAATTAGCTACATCAAGCAGCAAGCTCGTCATAAAGGGATATCAAGCAAAGTCTGTAAGGATTTTAGTTTTTGTGCTTTAAAAGTTGCATGATTCTTTGTTTCTAAGTAATAACATGTTTACCTATCCTCATAAGCTTGACTTCCTATCTCATTATCCTCATAATCTCTGCCAGCATTCCATTTACTTTTCATTATCCTACCCTAGGGGTCAAAATGGTGGTCAGAATCAAACCCAGAAGCAAAATTTTAATGGCGAGAACATATACTGTAATCTACAGGCAGGGTTTCCTTCTTAGCAGAAAGTAAAGTGTTTTAAGAAAAATAAAAAAATAAACTAGAAAATGGAATTTCAAATGTTTTCTTCTATATATATACCTTAGTGCATCATGCATTAAGTAAACATATAGAATATAGAGCATTGATGGCCGTGTGTATTTCCAAAAGGAGAAAAGAGTTCAGTTCAGCTGAAGAAATCCCACATTACAATTTGTAATCAAACATTGGGGCATGCAAAGAAACTAAAGTATATGGAGATTAATTAAAAACCTTACCTTCAATTTCTTTCCTGAGCGAATAATTGAATGAAAAGTGGCATGTTCATGTAATGATGACAAGAAGCGTGGTTATATGCCCCACGACGGTATACAAATATGCCTGAAAATTGCATGAACTGGTGATATTGGGGATTACGATTTGGTCATTTTTCTTTGGACCAAATCTAACTCTTTTTCTTTGCAAAAGCCCGATTGCTGTGGGTAATAGTTTTCAGTGAAAGGAAGTCGTGGACTATAGGAAGGACGCAGGCACTAATTTGCTGTGGAAGTATCGCGCAGGAATAATTGAAGGCAATTACACCAGGAGGGAGGTAAAACTTAAACCTTTTTGCCAAAGAATCTGCTAGACCAACATCAATTCTAATTTCAGAGTGTCGTTTTGGGTTAAGAAAACATTTACAGAGTTAAAAATTGAAAGGTTGAAGTTTCCTGTGCATATTTATTTTCCCATCAAAGTTCAAAATGACATCTAGACTAGAACTAGAGAAATTCAACCCCATTGATATTCATGAGAAATGCATGGAAATTTTTGAAAAGAAACAGTGGGTAACTTTTTTTGAAAAGTTTGATGGACATAATGATTATTTTTTTCTAGCTTTTGCTGAATCATTTGATGGAGAAAGGGCTACAGTGGGAAACTTCAACTTCAGACTGTCTGAAGACATTTTAGCACAAATTATTGGCCTACCACAGCAAGGAGAGAGATTCTTCAAAACTAAACAATTCAAGGAGAAGGCATGGATATCCTTTCTGTGCAGATCAAGGGCAGGATCAGTGAACTGGAAGAAAGGAATACCAAGGAGCTGGTTGGTTCATCCCTGGGATGAAGTAGTCTATATTATCCAAAAATCTATTACCTGTGAAGGCCGATTCAGTATTGTATATCTTTACCATATCAAGCTCTTGCAGCATTTAAAAGGTGATTGTGAGATTAATATGCCCTATTTCCTATTACAGAGTCTATCCAAGATGGCTAAGGCTATTCAAAGGCGTGCAAAAGATAAAATGACAAGCCTTTTTCACTGCGGACTCATCAAAATCATCATCAAACATGAGTTACAGAAGCAAAATTTGACATGGTCAGAATTTTTAATTCATAATCAGTTTGAAGAACAAGAAGAGTTGCCTGAAGAAGGTTTAAAATAAGACAAATTATTGATGATAACATACCCCAAGGATGGAGAACAAAACCCTGAAGCAACAAGCTCAAAACCGCCAAAGGGGAAAAAGAAAAAGAAAGAGGTATTGTTAATCACAGATGATGAAGACAACTCTGAGGCAGCAAGTTCAAAACAGCCTCAGAGAAGGATACAGACTAGGAGTGTGATAAGAGAAGAAAAACAGTTTCAAAAGAAAGACCAGATTTTCACCACTTACCAGAGAAAGCCAAGGAAGTATCAGCAAGTTTGAAATAAGTCAGCACTGGAAGAAGATGATGGAATTCAGCAGAAACAATATGAATATATACAGGCCTTAGAAAGTCAAGAAGAAGATCTAGCAGGTGAAATAGGGCAGGATATCGAAGAAACTGATGAAGTGATAAGACAGACAAAAAGAATCAATATCTCCTTGGATCAGCAAGAGAAAGAAAAGAAAAAGCAATCAAAACAGGAAATAATAAAAGACTTAGCTTCTCCTTTCTTAGAGCAACAAACTATGGAAGGAGAAAAGAAAGAAGATTCAGTACAAGAGAATGAAGAATTGGGGATGGACACCAATTATGTGCAGCTTCCAATGAAGATGAAAAAGAAGAAAACTTCCAAAAACAGTAAATAGATTAGGAGGTTGAAACTTGAAATAAAGGAATTAGAGCTAAGGAATGAGAAGTTAAAAGAAATCAATTGGAAGCTTAAATTTCAAAGGACACGAATCTCCAAGCATGCATATAGATCGTATAAAAAAAGAAGATTTATAAAACCAAGTATGAGAGACTCAAAGTTCTTTATGCATCTTGAGCTTCAACAGATGCATCGTCTCAGACAGGACATTAAAAGTAAGAGGGTCAGCAGCAAAATTTTGGTTTTGATATAAACAGGGTCAAATATTTTTGGGCATGAGGACATGCAACAGCTTCCTCTTGGGGGAGATGTTGGGCACCATTTTGACCTCTTTTTGTCGTCTAAATATCTTCCAATTCCCTCCATAAAACCTTCATACTGATTTATAAAGCCTTAATTTCACCCACAAACTTTGGTCAAAGGTATAAATGTCATTGCTTTTTAACAAATTGAATTTTGAGATTTTTAAGGCATTTAAACTAAGGTTTTTATTCAGAATTACAGGATGTGCTAACTTCCCGTAATGTCTCGTAGGTTGGATACTTGCAGGCCATCTAGGCGTGAACTGAAAGA
Source organism: Pseudotsuga menziesii (assembly GCA_001517045.1). NCBI lineage: Eukaryota > Viridiplantae > Streptophyta > Pinopsida > Pinales > Pinaceae > Pseudotsuga > Pseudotsuga menziesii. Next base: position 49,986 of record LPNX010218071.1, on the reverse strand, counting down.
TGGGGAAAAGATCCTCAGTGTCCAAGGATGGTTAGACTTCCAATGAATAGATGATGTGGCTCTCACAGGTGTCAAGTCAATGCCGGTTAAAGACGACCACCTGTGCTACCACTCAGCACAAAAGCAGGGCAGTTTCGATTTTGTTTATTTTCATGGATCTGATAGAGGATCTCGAGGACTGTATGTCATTATTAGCTTCCAGATTAATAGCATTTCTAGTTTTTTTAAAAGTTGTATAAGTATTTGATAAGACAGAGGAGAAACATATCACTATTTTTGAGACAAAAAACACATAGCGTTGTTTGATTACTGTGTATGATTGATTTACTATGGTGAATATAATTGAAGTTTAAGCTCTGTGATTCTCTTTGCGTGTGTAAACAAGGCATTGGAGGGGCCCCTTTGTCAAGTCTGCACACCCTTTTATTGCCAGTGAACGATTTGGATTGTTCCCAGTAAACGATTTGGATTGTTGCGAGTGGTATGTTTTTAATTCTTGCAGAATTCAATTTCTTTATTGTAGAATGAGTTAGACTGTTTTGAATTAGTTTTATAAGCTCTGTTATTTCATTAGTTATATATTGAAGGAATGGTTCATTATCCTATCTCACATTGCTGTACATTGCTTGCCTATTCGATGATGGAGTATTAAGAATAATTATACATTATGAATGCTTTCCTGTAAGGGAAATTGATGGTTGATTGCTTATTCAATGTTGGGATAATAGACATAATCTCGTAGTTCAGGATTAGGTTTAATTTGTTTTTTTTTAATCTCAGAAGATTCCACATATAAACTGCTGTGTAACTGAAAGAGCAAATGAAACTGCTTCTGTAAGGGAGTTTTTGTGTTTTCAAGTTACAGTATATTAATCTTTCAATAGGTTTATTTCATAAGTAAACTAGAATTCCAGTTAGGTCTAGCTTTGAGTCCTTATACTTGGATATGCCTCTAAGTCTACAAACTCCGGATTGACATTAAACTCAAGGTTTAATCTAGATTAGTGGATTGAAGCCCAACAGGAACCATGATAAAGATCGAAGGTCCATCCAAAATACCAAAATTGACACCAAATACCAGCCACCACATCTAAGAAGTGACAATAAACTCACTTTAGAAGTCCAACGAATGAAAGAATGAAAGTGTAAATATTGCTGAGAGAAGTGGGACCCAAGACACAGATGTTTGAAAAAAGTGACCACCAAGAACTTATATCAATGTGAAGCAGAAGAGGGAGACAAGTCAGATAGCGAGGAATTTGATATAGAAGAAACATGTGACATCCAGAATCCTCTGTTAGATTCAGAAGATGAAGAAACTTCTAAGATATCAATTTCAGCCATAACATGAATACACCAACCACAGACATTAAAACTTAAAGGGCATATAAAAAATAACAATGGTGTTGTCCTATTTGACATAGGAAGTACCCATAATTTCATCGACGTAAGTGTTGCAAAGAGGCTTAACCTTTTCATATATCTAGTACCTAACATGAAGGTAATGTTTGCAGATGGAAAGAAGATCGAAAAGTGGGGAAATGCCACAAAGTTAAGCTGCAAATACAAGATTATAACCTTGAATCAGAATTTTACGTAGTACCCTTAGGAGGATTTGATGCAGTATTAGGAATTCAATGGCTGAAAACCCAAGGTACCTACTCAGAAAACCACCAAGAACAATTTTGTCATGTCCCTGCCCCTCATCCCGACAGAGAGGACATGAGTGACAGTAACTAACCTGGGCAATCTAGCCCCATGAACATCATAATAAGATGCATTGAAATATAAACATTGACAGATGCATAAATATTTAGCATACGACGGAAAAAAAATCCATTCATTCAACACATTTAAACATGTTCATTTAAGTTATGAAACAAAACACAGTTGCAAGTATTTAAACACATAGATACTTATCTTAGTAGAAGTTTGTCCCGCAACCAGCTATGTCGCTGCAATGTTCCACCCAACCATAGGCCAGTGTACTCATCAATCTTTCAACAACACTACCACTCTCGAGCTGGGCTTGATTCCACAAGGAATAAGGGGAATAGTAGCAGGCTCACATGTAGCCAAGGATACACAAAACTCAGCCAAGACAACACAGTTGGGTTTATCAGGCTAAAAAATACATGAAAAGGTTGGATTCTAAGTTAGTGAGCTCAATCCAAGAGCTATGAACACCTGCACCAGAACTAGCCTGACTTCTAAAACACCCACACACACCCAACACAAGGAGGCATCCCCTTCTATGATATACAGTCCCTCAGGCTATGCCTTCCCTTCAAGTTCTATTCAGGGGGGTGCAGAGAAGAAAGCCAACCCTCTAGCTCTGTCTGTGAGGCTCCTACACACTAGGTTTATCAAGTAGACTCATACCCATTTCCACTCCCAAAACAGTCCAAAGACCAAAAAGCTAGGTACACACAACAATATCGCTTTTAGGAGTGAAGGTAAACACACCACATAGGAAAAATTGGGTATGGCAATTGGACAACACGGCTCAAGTTGTGACAATTGATCTCCAGAGTTGTTTATGGCCCTAACATGGCCAAAACGACTCAACAACACCCCAAATTCATGGGGAAGTTAGCAATGACCTCCCAGCCTATGTAAAATGATGAGGATGACCCCAACATGAAGGAAAATCACCCACCAAACCAAATCATGAAGGGAAAAACATAACACGACTGCCTAAGGCCAAGCTTTCTCCTGTGCGAGGAAGACAAACAACTGCGTGAGAGGGAATGAGGTTCTCCCTACCCACGTGAAGAATTGAATGCAATCTGGCTCTCTGGGCATGCGTGTGGTCAAAGGACTAATAGTCCTGCCAATCACTGACGGCTACCCATGCATGCATCCCTCAAGGAAATAATTTCCCCAACCAATCTCATGGGGAATTAATTCGGTTGGTGAATAAGACAAGGGAAGTGGTTGACAACTTTCTTGGGCTCTTTTGCTGACATTTGGCTTTTCTCCACTGGCTCAGAGGTTAAACAATTCCCCCCTCACCCTTATCGTTAGGAAATCATGCCCCTTCTCATTATTGTTACATTGATAGGAAAAATTGGGTATGGCAATTGGACAACACGGCTCAAGTTGTGACAATTGATCTCCAGAGTTGTTTATGGCCCTAACATGGCCAAAACGACTCAACAACACCCCAAATTCATGGGGAAGTTAGCAATGACCTCCTAGCCTATGTAAAATGATGAGGATGACCCCAACATGAAGGAAAATCACCCACCAAACCAAATCATGAAGGGAAAAACATAACACGACTGCCTAAGGCCAAGCTTTCTCCTGCGCGAGGAAGACAAACAACTGCGTGAGAGTGGAATGAGGTTCTCCCTACCCACGTGAAGAATTGAATGCAATCTGGCTCTCTGGGCATGCGTGTGGTCAAAGGACTAACAGTCCTGCCAATCACTGACGGCTACCCATGCATGCATCCCTCAAGGAAATAATTTCCCCAACCAATCTCATGGGGAATTAATTCGGTTGGTGAATAAGACAAGGGAAGTGGTTGACAACTTTCTTGGGCTCTTTTGCTGACATTTGGATTTTCTCCACTGGCTCAGAGGTTAAACAATTCCCCCCTCGCCCTTATCCTTAGGAAATCATGCCCCTTCTCATTATTGTTACATTGACATAGCTGGTTGTGGGGATTTAATTAAATTGCATATTTACATGATGATGTAAAAATTATAACATGCCTGGCTTAACAAAAAATACCATCGGCACCGATTTAATCACCGAACGTAAAACGATAATCCATGGAGGGGATTTTTCATTTAACTCCACACCACGATTAATTACAATATATTCATCATATACATTTAATGCAAACGAGGTCAAAACCAGGGTGTTACAACTTTATACAATTTAAGTTGCAAGGGGAAAAATACAAATTATATGGATTCCAACCCCCTAGCACACAAATTATGTCATCCCACAAAATGAAGAAGCTAATTTGAAAGGGATCACCAACGTATGTCTTACAATGCCAAGAGATGGAACGATTAATTTCAGAAGTGGTTAAACGAGTTCAACCAGAGATCCAAGGACTAATCCAAAAGTACCAAAAAGTATTCGAAGATATCCCCATGGAGTTACCAGAAGATTGAGCATGTCATCGAAACCAAGTCTGGATCAAGCCGTGTCAATGTTAAACCCTATCGGCACCCACACCATCATAAGACATATATTTAAATATTAATCCACGATTTACTAAAGTGTGGAGTAATTACATAAAGTCGAAGTCCTTATGATGCACCAGTAGTACTTGCACGAAAGAAGGATGGATCATTTAGTCTATGCATGAATTATAGAGGACTAGAAAAGATAAGTATTAAAGACAAATTCCCCATTCCATTTATCGATGAAATGTTGGACGAGCTGCATGGCGCAACCTAAAAAATCAAATAAATCACTCCATAAAAATAAAAATCAAATAAATAGGTCCATAAAAAATCAAGGTAGATCGATAAAAAATCAAATAAATCACATACTGGCCCAAACCTACTAACATCTCCAAGTTAAGGGGATTCCTCGGGCTAACTGGATACTACATAAGATTCATTAGGAATTATGCGCACATAACCACACCCTTATCCAACCTTCTAAAAAAGAATGCATTCTAGTGGAGTGAAAAAGCGAAAAAATGTTTTGAAGCCTTGAAAGGATTTATGTCCTCCACACCTGTACTAGCTACCCCAAACTTATCCAAACCATTCGTGATAGAATGTGATGCTTCAGGTTATGGTTTGGGAGCAGTACTAATGCAATATGAACACCCGATAGCTTTTGAGAGTAGGAAGTTAAAAAAACGAGAACACTTGAAGTCTACATACGATAAGGAAATGCTGGAAATTATGCAGTCATTGGTAAAATGACGACAACACCTCCTAGGGATAAAATTCATGATCTGCACAGACCAAAATAGTCTTCAATACCTACTTCAATAGAAAACATTATCCACAGAAAAACAAAAGTAGATAGAAAAAATTGCTGCCTTCGACATGGAAATAATACACAAAAAGGGGAAGGAAAATGTATTCGCAAATGCACTCTCCAGAAAAAATGAGGATATTACCTCTTACTCCATCTTAGTCACAATTCCAGAATGGCTAGATGAAATACGAAGTGAATACGCCAAGGACCTAGAAACAAGCACTATAATTAACAATTCAAACTGTGACCCCAAGTTTGAATGGAAAAACGATATCCTTTGGTATAAGGGGAGGATTTATTTAAACTCAAACTCTAAGTTCAAGGTTAAGGTAATGCAGGAATCCCATGATTCACTAGCCGCAGGACATGCATGAATCTTCAAATTTTATTATAATGCAAGAAGTTCATTTTTTTGGAATGGAATGCAACAAGATATCTAGCAATATGTGGCAGAATGCGACAAATGCCAGAGGAACAAAAGAAAAAATGTTTTAACCCTAGGGTTAACCCACCCCCTACACATTCCAAGCCAGAAATGGGAAGAGATATCAATGAACTTCATCGATGGGTTACCTCTGAAGGAAGGAAAAGACAAAATCCTTGTAGTGGTCGATCAATTAACCAAATTTGCACACTTCATGGCAATAAGAAAAACATACACGACAAAACAAGTTGCAGATGTATTTTGCAAAAATATCTACAAATTACATGGCTTCCCAAAATTCATCGTCAGCGACAAAGATGCAAAATTTAATGGAAAATTTTGGAGGGAATTTTTCAAACAAGTAGGCACATCACTCAATATGAGCTCAGCTTACCACCCTCAAACAGATGGTCAGATTGAAGTCGTAAATAAATGCTTAGAAGAATATCTACTTTGTTATGTAACAGATAAACAAAACCATTGGTATCAATGGTTACACTTAGCAGAATGGTGGTACAATTCAACATACCTCACCTCCACAAAAATGACCCCTTTCCAAGATTTATATGGGTATGAACCTCGAAATTGGAAGGAGTTAGTTCTGAATGACACTAATGTTCCATAAGTAAGGAACCAACTAGAGAAATCTCAAAAAACAATTGGCATTAGAGGAAATTTGAGGTCTAAAATGGGCCTGCTGAGGAAAATAATAAAATAATAAAATAATAGTTATTAATTTTGGAGGAAGAATGAAAAAACTACTTTTTGTGTTCGTATTTTCGACATATCTCCCTGCGCTTTTACTCAAATTATGAGTGGGAGATCTCGTTGGATGTGGAATTTAATTCCGCATCCAATGAGCACCCACACTGCATACTTTTGATGGACCCCGG
>LPNX010218071.1:1838-39081 GCA_001517045.1 Pseudotsuga menziesii | reverse complement strand
TCTTCCTCCAAAATTAATAAATATTATTTTATTATTTTAACTATTATTTTATTAGTTCATTTTAGGAGGCCCATTTTGAGTTGAAATTTCCTCTAATGCTCCATAGTCAAATTCTAGAACTTTGTTCCAAGTTTCATGTCGTTGATGAGGGATTCATCATGGCCCTCCTTCAGCGAGACTATTCTTGTAGACTCGACACATTTTCTGAGAGTAGCGTTAGAAACAAGTTGGCACCTTGAGATTTGTATACCTCAATGACAAATTTTCTCGCTTTTGACAATAGGTTTACATCATTGACCTATGATTGAAATATTCAGCCGAGTGTTCGACATTAGTCCATCTATTTTCATTCGGAGGAATGTACTGGGGTACCTTGGGAATCATTAACATTAATGGTGATCTCCCTTGCACTTGTTAACGATTTTCATCATTGACCGATAATCAAGTTGTTTCTACCATGTTCGAATTCATGACATTTATTTGCATGGATAGAATCGCACTTTGTTGAAGATGAGATGAATACCTTGGGTGTTTGTTGAGATTTCATTGCTTTCCCCAGGTTGCGATGGAGTATTTGTATGAGTCATAGCATGGATCCACATTTGTATGTTTGTGGTTGTGCTCAGATTTGCATATGTATGGCATAGATATACATTGTATGTCTGGTATCTATGTCCAAATTTGATTATTTTCCCATGGATCTACATTGTATCTTAGTAGTCATGGTTGTTTATATCTCACATGGATCTGCATTGTATTAGTCAAAAACCATGCAGTGAGTCATATTGATATGTATCAAAGTGTAAATGTACTGCATGATGACCTTTATTGTCGATGAAGTTATGATCTTTGGACTATTGCCTTGAAGTGATAACTTGTTTCTACAAAGCATTTTGCCTATCCTTTCCCTCTATCCTCATGCTTTAGGTGGCATTCTGTTACACCTAATTCTCGTCAACACCATGTTATGAGATACGTATCTCATTGATTTCATTAAATTCCTCAAAGATTGGAGTTGAACAATCAGTTGGGATGAATAATTCATTATTTTGAGCCACCAGTGCACTTTCGCTATGTGCAACCCACAACGCCCATCATAGCAACACGCTTTGTCCACTTACAAGGAGCGGTGCCACCACATGCCTCTCATTTACAAAGAGCGGTGCTCCCTTAGCGTCGCTTGTTTCCCTCATACAAGTCACAATGCTCGACATATGAATGCAAAAAAGAGAGGTTCGAGAGGCTTCTCGGAGATCACCTTCGTGGAGCCTCATATCTATGATTTAGTACATGTGGATATCAAAATACCCTATCCTAGGGATCGTCCCTCCACCTCTCTCATATAATCCTCAACTTATTCTATCCTTTGAATCCTTTATATACTAGCTCACCCCTCATGGGAAAGAGGAGGAATAATGTGTGAAAGAATCTAAATTTTCCCCAAATTCTATCAGTCTCTTGAGTGATCAGTAGGCAAGTTGGAGCTTTGACGAAAGACCCCATTGAGAAGAGTTCTCAACACCAAGGCATTGGTTGTATACTCTCATTTATATTTTAATGCAAATATAGTTTCTTTCCCATAAACATTGTATATCTAGTTCTTATGTTTTGTTTATTGTTTAACTCCTTGGTATTTTACATAGGATTATAAATTATCTTGTTACTTTCATTTGCTTTGTTTCTATTGTGTCTATTGCAAGATCTGCACATAACTCAAGCACAATCAAATATTTAGACGTTTATAGCCTGTAAGAGGTAAAGAGAGCAGTGAACTCACGAAGTTTAGTTAATCCTAAGGAAAGTTTCTTTATTTTGTAGTTGCTTTGTTCTAGTTTTGGGTCTTTCAATCTAGGGAAACAACCTTTGTCAGCATTGGCTGAGAATTTTTGTCAACAACTATTGATGAGATTACAGTTTGCAAAGTGATGCAATTTTCTTTCAAGAGTTAGAGATAGAAGTTGTTGAAATATTTGAGGTAGAGTAATTTATTGGTGTCGATTACATATCTGGACCGATACCTTTTTATTAATTAGTTTTCTTGACAATGATATAACAATATATTCCTTATCTAAGACTTTAATCTATGCATAAGTTTGTTTGGGTTTAGTGAGGAAAGAGTGTTGTTCTAAAAAGATGTGCGAGAAATTGCAAGGTAATTCTAGGTAATTCATGGTATAATGCCACTAAGGTTAAGGAAATTCGGGGTAACCAAACATGAACTCATGTCACGGAGGTCGATGATGTAGATATAATATTGCTTATCCATTTCATGATTATGATGAAGTCTATGTAGGCCTCTATTGTATAAGGACACTTATTGTTATATATTTACAAATTTTAGTTATATATAACATAAGGGTGCTTATATTTACATTTATTACAAGACTAATAGATTTACATATTTACATATATTACAAGAGAATCTAGGAATTTGAGGATTAAATTAGACAATCTTTACATATATTACAAGACAATCTAGGAATTTGAGGATTAAATTAGACAATCTTTCATGTAGGATTATCTATTTATAAGTGAAAGCAATTAGAATATAACCTATTTTACGTTGTGAAATTTTATAGGCGATCTTTCATGTAGGAGTATTTAAAATTTGAGAGCGAGAACATGTACAAATTAGTGCAGGCATGTAGACTAATATTGCCCCTCGGGATCCTTTAAAATTACTCGAGGCATATGTTGTTACTTTAATTCAACATTAAAAATCCTAATCATGATCATCAACATGTTTAAAAATGCTAAAATGACTATACCACTAAAACTCAATTACTTATAGGTAATAAATACTACTAATTCGTATTCATGTAATTGTTATGTATTTTTTATCTGTAGACTAAATTATAGTAAATTAATAGTTTACATTAGTCATTATTTGCTATGATCACTTAAAATTGCTCAAATTTGGCAGTATTTAACTTTATAAAAGCTGTCATGGTTGACTTTTTGTCGTGTAGTCACTAATTACCCATCGTGACTAACGTTTTTGGTAATGTAGTCACTAATTTCCCATTTTTCTACTAATGAAATGCACACATACTATGTAATTTGTTTAGGACAAATAAGCAGAGGTACCAATCTTATGGGTAGTGTGGGGCTTGTAAGAGAACATTGAAACTATTTTGATAAGATAGGGAAGCCCCATGAAAGAATTTGATTGCATGTAACAAATATTAATAAAATATTAAGTAAATTAGTTAACTATTATCCGGAAGGGTGTAACCTTTCATTTTACACACTCAAGCCTATAAAGGCGAGTGTCATTTGTAATATTTATCATCTTCAATATACATTTTTATTTATTACTCAACTATGGATTCCGTGTCCTGAAGCCATATTTCTTCATTTGGTTTCAGAGCCAACAAAACACCGTCGTTGTCCATTATCTCTCACATCCACCGTCTGCTGCAGTTCACACTCCACCTATGCCTGCATCCACTCCTGTCAACCCTCTCCTACTCCATCGTCCTTCATCCTCGCTGCTCCCTCGCGCTTCCTCCGTGCTACATCCACCTCGCGCCTCCATTCGCCACCCCTCCATCCACCTCCATCCACCTCGCGCCTTCATCACCCACTCATCCATTCGCCACCTCCTCCATCCCCCAACTACTCTACGCTCCATGTCACTTATCATCCTCTGCCTCAAAGTTAAATAAAATATAATTATTAACTTTATTCACCACCACACCTTTCAAAAAAAAATAATGAAATAAAGTTAAGTTATATATAAATTATTAACTTTATAAATTACAAATAATAATAATAATTATATTATTATTATTACTATCAATTCATTTTAATCAACCACACACAACAAATCTCGACAAATATTACTCATACTCATAAGCCCAAATTGGGTCTAATTATTCACGGCCACACCTCAGAAGCATGACGATGGAGTTAAAATCCCAAATTGAAAAATTGGAGAAGGATTTCAATGATTGCATTATTAAGAGTCAAGAAGATTTAAAGGAAGAAATTAAAAATTGCAATGCAAAGTTGAAAAATGAAATCAGAGAGGAAGTCGTTTCAGTGTTAGATAGAAGGCTAGATGACAAATTGGACGGGATGAAGAAAAACAAGACCAACTGAATGACAAGTTAAATACTCTCATGTAAATGATGGAAAAGTAAAAGACAAAAGATCGCCGCAAACAAAAAATGATTCAGATATGTCGTGTGCTTCAGCCAGCAATTTAGGATCACCACCACGCAACCAGACAAGAGGCAATCAATATAAACGTTATGTAGTGTATCCCCCCAAAGCAAAAATAGAAATGTCAAAGTTCAGTGGAAATGAGGAACAATGCATTGCGTGGTTAGATAAAGCATAAGAATACTTCGATATCTATAACATCACAACAAATTTAGAAAAGCTGAAGTATGCATCTATGCTTCTTGAAAGTCATGCCTATAACTGGTATATGTGGTGGCAAGGTGACAACTTCGCATACACATGGAATTTGTTCAAAAATGATTTCATCAAAAGGTTTCAAGGAATCAATGAAGACAATTTTTTCTCGAAGCTTACCAGGTTACAGCAAAAAGGAAACATCGAAGAATTCACACACCAATGGGAATCACTCGCTACCAAATTATTTGTATTAATAGACAAACAATGACCATAAACATACTTGGGAGGACTAAAACCTTACATACAAAATGAGTTAAAAATGCACGACATAAAAAATGTTGAGGCAGCAAGACAGAAAGCAAAAGCAACCGAGGCCAAATTTGACAACTTTCGATCAAACAAAGGGAAGTCATATTCACAGAGAAACATCGAGACGACTCCAGAGGACAATACAAACAAATACATCCATCCACCTAGAAGTTGGGACGACAGGAAGAACCTTGAAAATCAACGAATAGGGGAAGGAAAATGTCGATGATGTGGAGACAGATGGAATCCTAAACATAGATGTTGCCCCAACGACAACTCATAGAAATTATATACTTGTGAAGTAGAGGAGAATAGTGAATTAGAAGAAGAAGAATAAGAGCCAGAAGATGAAGACAAGGCGACCGCAAATATGGCATCCAGAAATGACGAGACCCCCAAAATCTCCCTAGTAGCCATGACAGGCATTAGTCAACCATAGACTCTCAAGTTAAAATGGCATATAAAAAATGAAAATGTTACAATGCTAGTAGACAATGGAAGCACTCACAACTTTCTTGATATAAGAGTCGCTAGAAAACTCAAGTTGTTTGTACATCCAGTTCCAGACATGAAAGTGATGGTCACAGATGGAAATAAAATAAAAAAAGTTGGAAAATGTCATAAAGTGAAACTCCAAATCTAGGACTTCAAATTAGAATCAGAAATATACACATTACCATTAGGTGGAGTGGATATCGTTCTGGGATTCCAATGGTTACAAACATTGGGAACATACTCTGCTAATCACCAAAAACATTTCATCAAGTTTAAATGGAAAGGAGAAAATTATAAACTACATGGTTTCCAACCACCGGGTACACAAGTAGTTTCATCTCAATAGATGGAGAAACTCATTCTAAAAGGAGCATCAGCATATGTGATCCAATGCCATCAAATGGAAGGACGATAATGTGAACAGAACAAGCTCAAAGAAGAAATCTAAAAATTAGTCTAGAGATATAAACAAATATTTGAAGACTTACTGATGCAGCTACCACCTGAAAGAAGTATAGAACATATAATCAAGGTTAAATCAGGGTCAAAACCTATCAAAGTTAAACCTTATCGGTATCCCCACCATCAAAAAACCGAAATAGAAAGGCTATTTCAAGACTTATTGAAGTGTGGTGTCATCACCAAGAGTAGAAGCCCATATGCAGCTCCAGTCGTGTTAGTACGAAAGAAGGCCGGATGATTCAGGCTATGCATTGATTATCAACGATTAAACAAAATAACAATTAAAAACAAGTTTCCAATTCCCCTCATCGATGATATGGTGGATGAACTTCATGATGTGAAGTATTTTTCAAAACTTGATTTAAGGTCAGGGTACTATCAAATCAGGGTCCGATTAGAAGATATCACAAAGCCTTCTTTCCAAACTCATGAAGGACATTATGAATTCAAAGTAATGCCTTTTGGGTTAACTAATGCCCCTTCCACATTCCAAGCAACTATGAATGAACTATTTCAGCCCTACTTTAGGAAATTTGTGTTAGTATTCTTCGATGACATCCTTATATATAACAAGACGTGGACAGAACATTTGAAGCAACTAGAAAAGGTTCTGTCTCTTTTGAAGGAAAACCAATTCTATGCAAAGAATTCAAAATGCACGTTTGGGAAGCAAGAAGTAGAGTATCTCGGTCATATAATATCAAAGGAAAGAGTCAAGGTGGACCCAAGGAATATCCAAGTGACGAAGGAATGGCGCCAACCCAAGAATGTTTCAAAATTACGAGTATTTTTGGGAATAACAGGTTACTATCGAAGATTCATCTAGAACTATGCACATGTCACTGCTCCGCTATCAAATCTCCTAAAAAGGAATTCCTTTCTATGGGATGATGAAGCAAGAAAATGATTTGAAACATTGAAACAAATTATGTCTTCTACTCCCATTCTGGAAACACCTGATTTTTCAAAACCATTTGTAATTGAATGTGATTCTTCAGGGTTTGGGATAGGAGCTGTGCTAATGCAAGAAGGTCATCTAATCTCTTTTGAAAGAAGGAAGTTGCACAAAAGAGAATGCCTATAGTCTACCTACAACAAGGAAATGATTTCCATCATGCATGCATTAACTTAATGGCGACAATATCTATTGGGAAGCAAGTTCCTAATCCGAACATACCATAATAGTCTACAACACTTATTACAACAAAAGACGTTAACAACTGAACAACAAAAGTGGATCGAAAATATCTCTACCTTCGATATGGAAATTTTACATAAAAAGGGGAAGGACAATGTAGTAGTTGACGCCCTATCAAGGAAAGATGAAGAGGTATAAGTCTATGCCGTATCAATGGTAATCCTATAATTTTTGGATGAAATTCGAACCAAATATGCTAATAATACAAAGGTTTTCTCCATAATTAACAACATAAAAATGTATACAAAGTTTGAATGGAAGAATGACCTCTTATGGTACAAAGGACGAATCTACTTAAGTGCAAACTCTAGGTTTAATACCAAGGTATGTAAAGAATCACATGACTTCCCGGCTGCAGGACATGTAGGATTTTATAAAACCTACAATAATTCAAGGAAATCATTCTTTTTGAAGGGTATGAATGCCGACATTCACAAGTATGTTGCAGAGTGTGACACTTGTCAGAGAAATGAAGCAGAGAATATTTCAAGTCCCAGATTACTCCATCCATTGCATATCCCAAACAAGAAGTGGGAGGAAATTTCTATGGATTTCATTGTAGGTCTACCCATAATAGACATGAAAGACAAAATACTAGTAGTAGTAGACAAGTTAATCAAATATGCACATTTTATAGGAGTAAAGAGAACTGATTATGCAAAGGAAACCACAGGATCCTTCTGTAAAAATATCTACAAGTTACATGGTTTCCCCAAGATTATCGTGAGTGATAGGGATGCCAAATTTAAAGGTAATTTTTGGAGAGAATTCTGCAAGCAAATTAAAATGACACTTAACATGAGCTCATATTATCATCCTTAGACAGATGGCTAGACATAAGTTGTCAACAAATGCTTAGAGACATACCTTCATTTCTTCATAACTGATAAACAAAATTAATGGGTTCAATGGTTACATCTTGCAAAATGGTGGTAAAATTCTACTTATAACACATCAACAAAAATGACACAATTTCAAGCCCTCTATGGATAAGCACCCCCAAAATGGAAGGATATCATTACCAACCAAGCAAGGGTTGCCTCAGTAAAAGACCATTTAGAATAAAATCAAAAGGTTGTACAAGTACTTAAAGAGAATCTAAACACTGCAAGGAATAGAATGAAGCAGCAAGCAGATTGACATCGAATAGAACGGGAATTCGAAGTTGGAGATTGGGTATTTGTACGATTACAAACCTATTAACAATTGTCACTAAAAAAAACCGGAAATAATAAATTAGCTCCACGATTTTATGGCCCATATAAAATAAAAAAGAAGGTCAGCCACATGGCATATGCATTGGAGGTATCGAAATCAAGTTGTGTCCACAATGTCTTCCATGTTTCATGCTTAAAAAGGATGATAGGTCAACACCAGCAGGAGAAAACACTACTTTCCATGTTAGATGATGAAGGAAGAATTATCTTTGAACTAGAATATATCATTACTACCAGAGAAAGAAGATTAAGGACGAGACTAATTAAAGAGTACCTTATAAAATGGAAAAACCTTCTGGAAGAAGATGCAACATGGGAATCCAAACAATTATGGCAATTACATCTTCCTCTAACACAACTTTGAGGACAAATCTCCCTTAAAGGGAGTGGAAATGTAACAATCATTAAATAAAATATTAAGTAGACAATTAACTATTATCTGAAAGGATGTAACCTTTCATTTTACACACTCAAGCCTATAAAGGCGAGTGCCATTTGTAATATTTATCATCTTCAATATACATATTTCTTTATTACTCAACTACGGATTATTGTCCTGAAGCCAATTGATTCATTGCATTTCAATGGTATTTCATGGAAGTGAGGATTCTAAGGTTATGAAACTATTTTCAAAGTCTAAAGAATGAAGCTATTGATGAGACTACAGTTTGCTAAGTGATGAATTTTTTTTCAAGAGTTAGAGATATAGGTTGTTGAAATATATGAGGTAGAGTAATTTATTGGTGTCAATTACATATTTGGACCGATATCTGTTTATTTTTTGGTTTTCTTGATAATGATATAACAATATACTCCTTATCTAAGACTTATGGAGTCTTTTTAGTCTATACATAAGTTTGTTTGGGTTCACTAAAGAAAGAGTGTTGTTCTAAAAAGATGTTTGAGAAATTGCAAGGTAATTCTGGGTAATTCATGGTATAATGCCATTGAGGTCAGGGTAATTCAAGGTATCGTAACATGAACTCATGCCACGCAGGTCGATGACGAAGATATAATATTGTTTGACCATTTCATGATTATGATGAATTCGATGTAGGCCTCTATTTTATAAGGAAAATTATTGTTATATATTTATACATTTTAGCATGATTAAGGGGGTATATAACATAAGTGTGCTTATATATTTACATATATTACAAGACTAATTTATTTACAAATATTACAAGATTAATATATTTACATATTTTACAAGACTATATTAAGTATAATGTGATATTGGCATATGTGTGTGTGCCTGTGTGATGTAGATTAGGGCATGTAATTTAATGAAACCTTTGAGTACTATTAACTAATTAGGTCTATTATGGATGCAATATTATTGAATTCATATCTAAAGACATATATAAACATATATCTAAAATCCTATAGACATCGTTTCGTGTGTGTAGAAATTTGAGGATTAACTTAGATGGTGTTTCATGAAGGATTACCTAATTATAATTGAAATCAATTATAATATAACATATTTTACGTTGCAAAATTTGATAGTTGATCTTTCATGTGGGAGTATCTAAAATTTGAGAGCAGGAACATGTACAGATTAGTGCAGACACGCAGACTAATGTTTCCTCCCCAAGCTCCTTTAAAAGTACCTAATGTAGATGCCATTAGTTTAATTCAACATTAAAAATCCTAATAATGACCATCAACATGTTTAAGAAAGATAAAATGACTATACCACTAAAACTCAATTTTACTTATAGGTAAGAAATAATAGTAATTCATATTCATGTAAGTTGTTATCTAGTCATATTTTGTATCTCTAGACTAAATTAGTAGTTTATGTTAGTCATTATTTGCTATGATCACTTAAAATTTCTCAAATTGGGTAGTATTTAACTTTAAAAAACTGTCGTGACTAACATTTTTGGTCATGTAGTCACTAATTACTCTTCGTGACTAACTTTTTTGGTCACGTAGTCACTCAGATTACCCATTTTTATACTAGTATTATAGTTATATATGAATTTCCTTTAAAACTTGCACAAGCCAACAATGGTAATGACATACTATATGTGATGGATTAGGGATACACTCTTCTCAAAGTGTAATACATAATATAAGGCTTTAAAAAATCTAGTGCTTGGATTCCATTAATGAGGGTTAGATGCAATTCACTGTTTTTTCTATCTTGTTAAGCAAACAATCCACCAATCCTTTTTTAATTTTTTTTGTGTATGTGAAAACAAGATGATGTGCACCTTACATTTGGTTTTAGTGTGACTTAGAACAAAAAATTGAAGGCATATTCAAAGAATTTGAACAAAAGAAATATTTTTATTATAGGAATTGATACTAGCAGGTGCAAGCAATCATATAAAATCAATGTTTCCAACCTTTTTTGGTAGTTTGTATTAATAATGGTAAGGAATCCTATGAAATAACTATTTATACTATTCTTTGATTGTTTAGGGTAATGATGCATGCATGTATATGTGCCTTGTGAGGTTCAAAGAATAATTAGTGGAAGGACAAGTTTGCTAATTCCAACAAGTATTTTTCAAGTTGTTGGGCCATAATCTTGGATTCCACTTAGAGCAAAAGAAGGTGTTGTAGGAAACATAATTCTATAAGGAGGAGGAAAATAGTATTATCTATCCTCAAACCATGGTCCAAGACTTCAAGCTCATCCTTTCTATAAGAGCCTTTGAAATTACTCACATATTCCACTTGTAGGACAAATATTACCTTTGTAGTCCATGTGTGGTAGTTTGGGGGACCATGCTGTTGATGTAATTGTAACTTCAGAATGTATTCACTTGTATTTCTTATGTATTGTAACCTGATGTTTATTTCAGGATGTGTCTGTAATGTACTTGAGTCATGTCATGCCCCGATGTTCCTATCAGGAGGTTCTATAATGTAAACAAGTCATGTCAAGTCATTGTGGGTAACCCTCCTATTGATCAAGGGTTAAAGTCCCCGTAGTTTCGGGGCACTAGGGTTATTAGACTCTCCTAGAGAAGTCGGCCCTAGTAGGGTTTTGTCAAGTCAGTAATTAGTATAAATAGAGAGCTAGCCTCTCTATTTATAACACACTCACTCACACTCAGTTGTAGCACATAGCTGAGGAAGAAGAAGTCACTGGGGCTAGGAAGAAAGAGGTTACTGCTGTCGGGAGATCATCTTACTGTTTTGGGGTTTTACTTTTGGTGCTGATTCTATCTCCGAGGAAGTTGCGGGGTTTTCTCCATTTATGGTTTCCCTGAGGATAAACATTGTGTTCATTGTCTCTTGTGTTTGATTGCTGTGCTTGTTATTATCTCAGTGAAAAGATCCTAATATAATGCTAGCTTAATGATAAAAATCTAACATGGTATCATAACTAACTTGAGAAGAAGACTGTGCAGCTGCGGGAAGTAGGGCTTCCTACTTTTTGGTTCTCTCTCCACATATTTTCAGCAAAAGAAGGCTGGAATAACTCTCCTCCCTAGGGCGCATATTTCTGTTGAAGCAGAATCCAATTCTAAGTTTTTTCAGTTTTGGACCCGACACTGCTGCCGGAAATTAGAGCTTTCCACAGAAGTGGAAATTTTCAGTGAGCCCAGGACTAGATTGATCTCCTCCTCAAAATAGAAGTTTAGAGATCAAGATCAAAGAATTTGGTTGGACAGAACTCTGAAAAAGAAAAACCCTAATATGCTCTTGAACCAACACTATAGAATTTCAAATCCAAATCCAGATCTAACATCTTGACCTGGTAAGATCTAAATCTTTTGTATTTCCATTTGAGGTTCTCAGTTAAGATGTCTCATCATACCAAGCTTGATGAAAAGCTTGAGGGAGCTGATAACTTCTGAGCCTGAAAGAATAGGATCTCCTTGGTCCTAGAAGAAAATGAGTTGGACTCCTATATCAATGAGGAGGTTTCAGTTCTAGAGGGAGATGAGGCTAAGGCCTTACATAAGAAGAAGTTGGTTATGGAAAAAAGAATTATTGCTGATTCAATCAAGGATCACCTCATAGCACAAGTGTCCTCCCTAAAGACATGTAAAGCTATGTTTGATGCCCTAACCAAACTGTTTGAAGGGAAGAACATAAATAGGAAGATGACTTTGAGAAACCAATTGAAGAATGTAAAGATCCAGAATGCTGAGACCATCCAGTCTTACTTTACTAGGGTATCTCAGATCAAGGAATAGATGGAAGTAGTAGATGAAGAAGTGGAGAATGCAGAGATTGTGATGACCACCTTGAATGGTCTACCTAGGGCATGGGACTCTTTCATTCAAGGAATCTGTGCCAGAAATAAGTTAGTCAAGTTCAGTAGACTATGTGAAGAATTCTCTCAAGAAGAAGCTCGAATAGTAGCTCGAGAAGAAAAGATGGGAAGTGGAGATCAAGCTCTCACAGCCCACACCAAGAAAACCGGAAGGGACCATCATCACTCCAAAGGTAAGTCTTATCACTCTAGAAGAGATTGGTCTACTGTTAGATGTTACACATGTGATGAGAAAGGTCACATATCAAAATACTGACCTAACAAAGGGAACTCAAAGAAGAATAAGGGAAACAAGAGAAGACATCATGCTCATGCTGCAGAGGATGATGAACCTTCCACAAAAAGAATCAGAAAATAAAGTGATTCTTCAAGTGATGAAGAATATGTGCTGATCTCCGCTCTCACAGGAACTATCTCACATGGAAGCAATGATTGGCTCATAGACATTGGTGCTTCCAAGCATATGACAATATTCAAAGAATCATTTGTGAAACTATCTGAACATGAGTCACCTCAGAAGGTGAAACATGGGGATGACTACCAGTATCCAATAAAAGGTAGTGGTGAATCCTCCTATAAAATACACTCAGGAAATTCCATGAAGATGAAAAATGTATTGTTTGTACCAGGACTAAACAAGAATCTCCTCTCCATATCTGCATTGGATGCAAAAGGAATGAGGGTTGGTTTTGTAGATGGCCAAGTTCTTATGTGGCCAAAGGGAAAGACTTTTGACGATGCAATAGTGATTGGGGAACAAGAAGGAGGTCTATACAAATTGAAGGGCCAACTAGAATAAGCTTTGGTTCATGACTCAGTAGAACCAAATGAACTTTGGCATAGAAGGCTTGCACATGTACATTACAGGGCACTACCACTTGCAAGCAAAGTTGTTGAAGGTCTTGAAGA
Organism: Pseudotsuga menziesii; assembly: GCA_001517045.1. NCBI lineage: Eukaryota > Viridiplantae > Streptophyta > Pinopsida > Pinales > Pinaceae > Pseudotsuga > Pseudotsuga menziesii. The sequence goes on along the minus strand of LPNX010218071.1, from coordinate 25,883 downwards.
AATGCAGACAAAACATGATGGTGTTTTCAAAGGATGTGTAAAAGGAAAGAACACAAAGAAGACATTTCCAAGTAGTGAGAGCAAGGCAAAAGGAATCTTGGAAATCATTCACTTCGTTGTATGCGGTCCAATGTCATCTAGTTCATTGAGTGGGTATGTATGCTATGTTTCTTTCATTGATGATTTTTCTAGGAAGACATGGATATACTTCATGAAGAACAAAGATGAAGTATTCAGGAAGTTCAAGGAATTCAAAGCCTTGATCGAGAACCGTACTGAAAGGAAGATCGAGACTTTTCGATCAGACAATGGCGGAGAATTCACATCAAATGAATTCAAAGAGTTATGCAAAGAATTAGGGATTAAGAGGGAGTTGTCCACTCCATATAATCCACAACAGAATGGGATTGCAGAAAGGAAGAATAGAACTATCATGGAACCTGTAAGAGCAATGCTTCATGATCAAGATATTCCTATTCATCTATGGGAAGAAGCTAGCAGAACAACGTTGTATGCAAAGAACTGTACTCCACGCAGAGTACTCGAGAACAAGACACCTGAAGAAGTCTTTCCGGCAAAAAACCAGAAGTCAGCCATCTCAGAATATTCGGTTGTCCAGTATACATACACATTCCAAAAGAGAAGAGAACAAAATTAGATCCTCCAGGAAAGAAGGGTATATTTGTGGGATACTCTGAGAGCTCGAAGGCTTACAGAATATACTTTCCAGGATTCAAGAAGATCGACATCAGCAAGGATGTGACATTTGATGAAGAATCAGCTTACAACAAGTCTAGAAAGAGACCTACTGAAGAACTTGAAGAAGCAGAAGCACCCAAAATTCATGATACAACCATGAATGAAGAAACTCAAGAAGAAGATTGAGAATTTGAAGAACCACAAGAACCTGTAGATCCACCACAGGAGAAGAATCCTCATAAGAGGAAACCTGCTTGGGTACGAGAAGCTATCCAAGGTGCATAAAGATATGGGGATCCAGAAGAGAATCATAGAGAAATAAAGAGGACCATATCCTGCTCCGGGTATGTAGCATTATTATGTGATTTCATCGATAAAGAACCTTCCAATTATGAAGAATCGACAGAATGAAAAGAATGGAAGGATGCTATGATCGAAGAGTATCAATCGATCATGAAGAATGATGTTTGGGATGTTGTCCCAAAACCAGAAGGGAAGTCAGTTGCAACTTCCAAATGGATCTACAAGATCAAGCATGCTGCAGATGGTAGCATAGAAAAATATAAAGCAAGATTTGTTGCTCGCGGTTTCTCCCAGAAAGAAGGAATAGACTATGAAAAAACCTTTGCACCTGTATCCAGATACACTTCCATCAGATCAGTACTTTCTTTGGCTGCAGTAATGAAATGGAAGATACACCAGATGGATGTCAAGACTACTTTCTTGAATGGTGTAGTGGAAGAGGAAGTGTATGTGGAGCAACCGCTCAGTTTTGAGACACTTGACAGGGAGTCTCATGTATGTAGATTGAAGAAATCCCTGTACGGTTTGAAACATGCACCCATGACATGGTATGACAGATTTGATGGTTTTCTATCTAGTTTGGGCTTTACCAAGAGTAAAGCAGATTCCAACCTTTACTACAAGGTTGAAGATGGCAATCCAGTGATACTCCTACTATATGTGGATGATTTGTTTGTAACAGGTGTGAATGGGTTGATTGCGTATACAAAGAGGAAACTTGCTGCTGAGTTTGAAATGAAAGACTTATGTATGATGCATTATTTTCTAGGCATGGAGGTGTGGTAGAATACATATGGAATCTTCCTCGGACAAGGGAAGTATGTAGTAGAGATCCTGAAGAGATTTGGGATGATGGACTGCAAGGCCTTAACCACACCTATGGCATCGAACCTGAAGCTATTGAGTGATGCTTCATCTAAATCGGTTGATTCCACGATGTATCATCGGATTATAGGGTCCTTGATGTACCTGACGAATATGAGACCGGATATTTACTTTGCTGTTAACACCTTGAGCCAGTTCTTGACAGATCCGAGACCAGATATTTGCTTTGCTGTGAACACCTTGAGCCAGTTCTTGACAGATCCGAGACATGTTCACTTGATTGCTGCAAAGCATATTTTGAGGTACCTAAAGGGTACAATTGATTATGGGCTCAAGTATAAGACTGATCAGAGGATTAACCTGGAGGGTTATGTTGATTCAGATTGGGTAGGCAGTGCCATTGATAGGAAGAGCACTTTAGGGTGCTGCTTCGGTATGGGATCAGGTGTGATCTCTTGGTTTAGCAGGAAGAAATCATGTGTGGCACTGAGTACAACTGAAGCAGAGTATGTCGCAACTTGTTCAACTAGTTGTGAGGCAGTATGGATGAGGAAGCTACTGTCTGATTTATTTGATCTCCAGTTAGATGCTACTTGTATATATTGTGACAACCAGAGTTGTGTGAAGTTTTCATAGAAATCGGTGTTCCATGACAAGTCAAAGCATATCGAGATCAGGTATCACTATATCAGGGATATGGTGTAGAGAGGAGCATTGAAGCTCCAGTATATTGCGACGGACGAACAAATAGCTAATGTGTTGACTAAGCCATTGGCTAGGGTGAAGTTTGAGTACTTCAGGGAGAAGCTTGGTGTTCTCCAGATAGAGATTCCTCCCAAGAGGAAGTGATGTGTCCGTGCCGTGCCCTTCCGACATGGTGAGAGGATTGGTTTCTTCCATGGTCAGATGTAAGAGCTGTGATATGATGAGAGGATTGGTTCCTTCTATTGTCAGATGTATGTGATGATTCCACATCCAACATGAAAAAGGGTTGGCTCTGTGAAGACACATCTAGTATGAAAAAGGACTAGCTCTATGTGGATGCCACATCTAGTATGAAAAAGGACTAGTTCTGTGAAGACTCATCTAGTATGAAAAAGGATTGGCTCTGTGTGGATGCCACATCTAGTATGAAAAAGGACTAGCTCTGTGAAGACACATCTAGTATGAAAAAGGACTAGCTCCGTGTGGATTCCACATCTAGTATGACTAGCTCTGTGAAGCTTCATCCAGTATGAAAAAGGACTGGCTCTATGTGGATGCCACATCTAGTATGAAAAAGGACTAGCTCTGTGAAGACTCATCTAGTATGAAAAAGGATTGGCTCTGTGTGGATGCCACATCTAGTATGAAAAAGGACTAGCTTTGTGAAGATTCATCTAGTATGAAAAAGGACTGGCTCTGTGTGGATGCCACATCTAGTATGAAAAAGGACTAGCTTTGTGATGATACATCCAGTATGAAAAAGGATTGGCTTTGTAGATGTACATCCAACATGAAAAAGGGCTGGCTCTGTAGAACTTCCCGTGACGAGAAGAATCATGAGATAGCATCCGTGATGATCCAATGATGATGATCCAGCAGTGATGATCTAGATCAAGTGATGATCCAGATCTAGTGATGATGATCCAGATCCAGTGATGATGTCTAGTGATGATCCAGATCGAGTGATGATCCAGATACAATGATGAAGATGACTTGAAGATGAAGATGACCTGAAGATGACGAGGACTCGATGATGATCTGGATGATACAGAGAAGAAGACTTGTGCTAATAAATTGTGTCGAGAGAATACCTTCCTAGTTAAGAGGGAGTGTTGATGTAACTGTAACTTCGGAATGTATTCACTTGTATTTCTTATGTATTGTAACCTGATGTTTATTTTGGGATGTGTCTGTAATGTACTTGAGTCATGTCATGCCCTGATGTTCCTATCAGGAGGTTCTATAATGTAAACAAGTCATGTCAAGTCATTGTGGGTAACCCTCCTATTGATCAAGGGTTAAAGTCCCTGCAGTTCCAGGTCACTAGGGTTATTAGACTCTCCTAGAGAAGTCAACCATAGTAGGGTTTTATCAAGCCAGGAATTAGTATAAATAGAGAGCTAGCCTCTCTATTTATAACACACTCACTCACACTCAGTTGTAGCGCATAACTGAGGAAGAAGAAGACACTGGGGCTAGGAAGAAAGAGGTTGCTACTGTTGGGAGATCATCTTACTGTTTTGGGGTTTTACTTTTGGTGCTGATTTTATCTCTGAGGAAGTTGCAGGGTTTTCTCCATTTATGGTTTCCCCGAGGATAAACATTGTGTTCATTGTCTCTTGTGTTTGATTGCTCTTCTTGTTATTATCTCAGTGAAAAGATCCTAATATAATGCTAGATTAATGATAAAAATCTAACACATGCATGGACCATGAACCTTGGAGCAATAAAAGTGGAAGATTCCTTCATGATAATGGAAATTGAAAGGGAATAAGAATTTGATTGTGGATGCTTTCAAAGTGATAAGAATCTCCCATCCCCTCCAAATCTATACATGTCGAAGAAGATATGTTGGCATGAGAGCAACATGTGATAGGGATTAAGAGCAACATGTTTTTTTTGTACCACCACAATGTTGAAGGTTGAGACATGTTTATAAGTAGCAGGATTAATACCATAGCGGATTACACAGTGGTTCAATTGTTGCTTTTACTTAACCAAGTGACGTGGCTACAAGAGAAAAAACAAATGCTACATATGGTTTTCCAAGAATAAAATACCATAAAATGCCCAAGTCATCAGTTGGTAGCAAGAAATGCGAAGTGACATATATGAATATATTCCAAAAGTTAAATACTTGGATGAATTCTAGGCAGAAGAAAGTATTTTCAAATTTCTCTCTAGTAAGAACTCATCATTTTCTATAGTTCTGAACAAGTTTAGGTAGATAATCAATGAAATTCGTAATACATAAAGACCAAATAAGGGAAGATCAACAAATACCGACGAAGATTCCTGAAGGGAAAGGTGGATCCGTCTCCTTGTGGGAGGATGATCCATGAATGGCGAGAGACATGCGAGAGCATCAAATGAGGGGTACAGAGACATAAGGTTTTTGGATATGGGAAATCAATATCCAGTACAGAACTGTTAACGCGCCCACTGAACTAAAGCCTATTAATTCGAAGGTGGTTGCAGAGTCCAGCACCTGTGGGATGAGGAGCATCGAAGGTAGGTTGGTGTATTCAGGGTATTGTTTATGGGTAGAAGGCGCCTAAAGTGAATATGTGAAGGGTGAGACTGTGAAGCAGGAGATGGATCCGCCTCGAGGGGGTCTTGGGAAACTAGGGGGAAGCATAGGACCTGCTATTAACTAGGATAAAGGGAAGAATGCAATTCGACTGGGGAAGAGAGCAGCGACTCGGGACCAACTTCAGGCTCAGTCAACTGTGGAGGCCTTAAAGATCGAATTCCGCTTATGGCCCGATTAACGACGGAGAAAGTGGAGAAGATGCTTTGGGATCAAGTGAACTCCATGCCGATCGAGGTGGTACAGGAGGAGGTTGATGGGTGGATTTCTGACCCTAGAACCACTGCGGGGAGAGACTCGGCTCACGACCGATTGGTTATGATTTACTGGGTTATCATGAATTTGGTCACCTAGCCGAACCTTAGCGCAACACCAAACATTGAGGAGGAGATCATGGAGATGATGTCAAATAAGGAAGGTGATGAGGAGCTCGTTAAGGAATGGAAGGAGCACAATGAAGAATGTCGGGACATGCGAAGGAAGCTTGATGCCCTTAGTGCGGATTGTCGACTCATGCACCGGAAGGTGGACCAGATTGCTTTCTGCCTGGGCATTTCCTTGTATTACCCGGGGATGGAGCATAACATGGAAGGGAGGTCTGGTCGACACGTAAGCGGAAGGAGCATGGATGGAACTGATAATGCTCCAGAGGAGTGGCTGACCGATGCTGTTAAGCTGATGGGAGGCTGGCGCCAAAATGCGGGTCTTGGCCCAGGATTCCAGGCTCTGCCTTAATCCCTCAGTGGGGCATCCTCTATGTTTTGCTTATGTCTATGCGGTCTAGTATGTGGCTTTTAGGTCTGTCTGAATATTTAGTATGCATGGTGGTAATTCCGGATGTAACTCAGGGATTGAGATCTCCATAGAGGGAGTTCTCCCATTTTTGGGATGGGAGGGTAACTATCAGATCAAATGTAATGGGGAAGGGAAAGAATCTGGACGGGCTGACAGAGGCCTGAGGTTTTTGGGCTGCAATGTAATCATTTTTTTGCAGTAATACAACTTTTAATTTACAAAAAAAACAAATACCAACGAAGACCATATAAACACAACAATAGCCAAATAACTTATACAAAGTCAAATATTGTTACCTCATTCTCCATCCAGATAACAAAGTCTATCCAAGTTTTGTTTTATAACATATATTTTGGAAAGTGTGTTGGATGACGACCATATTTGTCCTCCTGTCAAAACATGGCACATGGAATAGTTAAACTAATTAATATGCAATCATTTAATTTTTTCTAGGAAATTAAAGAAAAAACCATTTCACATATTTAATATACTTACTAAAGTACAAATCAAGGCATGTTGACCTTTCTATCCATTGTGATGCGTGGCACTTCATTTTGCAGGCCTAGCCTTGGAGGCCTTGTCCTAAAACATATACTAATTCAATTTAATCATGCATAAATAAAGTGTAAAAAAATATTAAGAAATTAGATATAATGTTATGAGAAAATTCAAATACTTGTGTAGTCTACTCATCGGACTTCATCTATGCATCCAACTTCTCATAGGATTTGACAAGTTATTTCCATACTTTTAACGATACATCCATGGTCCTTTTTTGAGCCTTTACTCAGGCGGGAGTTTTTTTATTATCTTCTTTGCTTGATTGCACCTAAATCACTTGCAATTCTGAGACATTTGGAGTTTGACCTTTCTTACGGACCAACCCACATCAAATGTAGTCTCCATGTCGTGAATTCCAAGTTTTTGAAGGTGCATCAGTATCTTTGAGAACGAGAAATGGAGATGGTATTTGAACCGTTGAAGTCATGATTCCTTCAACTTATTCCCAAAGACTTTGCCATCATTTGATCTATGGATTTCTCCTAAAGCAGTGTCATATTCTATTCGTGTATCGTAGCTACCAATGCAATATTTGTAACATGGCATGGTGGAAGAAGAGTTTTGTGTCCCAAGAGTGGCTTGGACATTCGAGGTCTNAGTGTCATATTCTATTCGTGTATCGTAGCTACCAATGCAATATTTGTAACATGGCATGGTGGAAGAAGAGTTTTGTGTCCCAAGAGTGGCTTGGACATTCGAGGGCTATGTTTCCTATTCCAAATTCTTAGAAGTTATAGTTAATGATCTTCTTCTTGATTTTCTGCTCAATCCAAGAGTGGTTAGGGAATCAATTAATTCCCTTAATATGGATTGATGTGCTTGCAATGTTTTAGTGGTTTTAGATGATCTTTTTTCTACATATCTTGCAAGCATTATCAAGTCCACATTGTCAACTTGATTCAATGCAGCAACCCCAATATCGAAGCCAAGGCCTCTTTCTTCTTACCAATCTCATCTCCCTATAAATGTAAAATATTTTTTTCTTTGGAAGAAAAAACAAAAAACTATAAAACCTAATACCAAATAGAAATTGTTGCGTATCTATAAATTCACAATGACTTACCTAATTCTGCACACTCGCAGCTCCCTTTCCTATGTTTGACATTCTACGGCTAGGAGACCAAATCTTATCTGTGGAGGCGAGCTAGGGAAAATCGGCCGCGAGGAGGAACCTATGGTGTGTATGAAAGAAGGAGACAGTATATGAAAGACACAGAGATGAGTTCTTGCAAAGAGAGTGTGAGCATGTGACGCACCCAACGATGAGAAAGATTGAAATAGTCCGAGAGTTCTGAGGTCTCAGATAGCGTATCACCCGAAGCCAAGGTGGTGGAAGGTGGTGTATGTTTGAATATTACCACAACTAAGGTGGTGGAACTGTTTGATGAAAATTGTTTTGGCCCGTAGATATGTTTGAATGAAAATTGCTTTGGCCTTTTTGTTTCAACAGTCGACTCAAATTGCGCTAACATTAGCGTTGACTTAACCCACAAAATGTAATCTGGTTGGGGTGCCAAATTCGGTGTAAACACCAAGTTTAGCGTCATCGAGGCTTAAATTATATATATATATATATATNTATATTATAATTAAAATATATTACCTTAATTTAATTAAAATTTATTCATTCAAAATTATGTTTTTATCTAACTTTGGATTCCTAATGTACGTGCAGGATGAATCCAAAACCAAAAATAAACATAACTAAACACAAAGGTGATTCTTACTAGGGCAAGGAAAGATGTCACCTTATGAGATTTGTCCTATTGTCTTCAATGTTTGAGATCATCTCATGAGCACACTAACTATGTTAATGTTCAACACATAGTCCACTTTCATCCTTGGTTGCTTAGTACATCAATGTATCCCTTAGTGTTTAAGTGCATTAAGAAATCATTTAAGTGTTTGAAACCTTTATGATGGAAAGATGCAACTAAAATTTCAAAACAGGATTTGAATTATGCAAAGGGAAAAAACAATCAAATTTATCCCAACCCAACTTACATACTCCTCTTAAAAGGAGTACAACATTAAGGGGCATGTATAGAGGGTTTAATAAGGAGAGTGACATTCACATATCATGATCAAAGTATACTATGCGATTGATCCAATTAATACTTTTCTTAGCGTTTATAATAAAAAAATTAACTTAGCCTCTTCTTAGTGGCTATATTATTAATGTTAGCCTTTTATTAGAGCTCATTGCAACACCTAATTGGAATGCTCCTTTTACAAACTATTATTTTTGTGTCCTTTGATATCAAGCTAATTTTGACTTGTGTCCCTATTTTCCTGAACTTATTAGTTGATAATTGGATTTGATTGTGCACTAAAAATGACTATCAATGTTGTGTATTATATGATCCAGAGGAGGCCATGGACATAGGACGTGGATGGCCTAGAAGTACTAAATTGCATAGAGGAAAGTGGGTGTAAGAGGATATGACAATAAAATAAATCAACCTCAATTTATTGTCTTTGAGGTCAAACTTATTGGTTGAAAATGTACATGAATGGTGATTAAATGTGATTCTAGGATTAAGGAAAAAGTTTGTAAATTAGGATGGCCATGTGAGATAGGGATGTTGAATACTTTTCTTGTTGAAATTTGGGCTCGATGCATAAATTTCATTGAAATAATATAATTGGTGTAATAAAAATTATTGACATTGTTGTGTATTACAGGAGCTAGATGAGGCCATGGCCACAAATAGTGTTATATCAAATGAGGATAGAATAAATGATGCGGGACATCAAGTACTCAAATTTTGACTTAAATTAGGGATTATTGATCTGATGGCATTTTGTTTTATCTCCATTTTTTATCTCTATTTTATTAAAAATTATAGTGTATTATCCAATCTTCACGTAAATTAATGCATGTTGTCAATTACTTTAGATGGAGATTGTAGCAAATGCAAAGCCTTTGCATTTGACTAGCAAAAGAAAAATATATGTATGTGGACATGGACCGCAAATAGTTAAATCACATAGAGGATAGTGGGTGGAAGAGGATATGACAATGGATACTATAGACACAACAAATGAGTGCACTGAACAAAAGGTTGGCCAATACTATAGTACATGGGATGAATACTTTGAGAAAATTGTTGTTTGTGGATGTTCTGTATGTCACAAAAAGAAACAATTCAAATGGGGGATTGTACAAATACATTACATAAATGATGAGCTTCCAATGGGTAGTATGCCTCCTACAATCAATTCAAATCCAATGCTTGCATGATAAAGTTATTGGTGTAAAGTTTCCCGATTCATTGACTTCCAACCAAGAAGGCGATGATCATTTATCAAATGATATATCTAACAAAAGTATGTGTAAAAATACCAGTTCGGAAGATGAGGAATATATGAAAACAAGTAGCATAAAAAGAACCAGTGTAAAGATGCTTAATTTACTTAAAGACAAGGGGAAGGTGGACTACATACCCCATGTCAATGAATGTGACGGAGATGATGACTTTCCCATTAATTTGAAATCAATTTAAAAAGAGACATTTTATTGTCGACTATATTGTGCTTGGCTTAGTGATCAACACCTACCTAGAGTGTATGAGGTGTTTCAATATTTTGGGGATACAACTATATGATACAACCCTCCAATATTCATGGAGCGAATCTATGCTTCTTTATTGTCCAAAATATCCTTGTGGGATGTAAACATAGAAACATTTCACAACAAACCACTAGGAGATTAATGCCATATTATGGTCCATCATATTACAATGGTGAATGGAGAAGGCTAGAAGAATTTAAGCACAACATGTCAAAATATAGAAAAAATTCAAATATGTATACACATTCTCTCCATTTGTACATTGAAAAGATATGAATAAAGGTCATCTTATGTATATATATGGTCATGCATACACACAAAAAATATTTTACAATTTATAAATAGCAATAATGGTAAGGGACCATATTGTAAGACCAAATTGTCAATTTGGTTAGGTTACAAATGATAAAGATGGAGATATGGAAAGAGAGGTTGATAGATTGATAATGGTTGAGAATATTATGGACCTTACAATTGGGAATGTGTTATTGATTAATTGTAACTTCATAAAACACACTCATGAATGAAAGAAAAAGTAAGAACAAGGTCTCCGTAAGGATGTCCTTAAGGGAAGAAAACCACAGAATCATAAACGCGTGTGGCTTGTTATTTAAACCATGTTGTAAGAAATGTGTTTTATCATAAATTATTGTATAAATAAATGTACTCTAGAATATAATGTTACATACATATATATAGTTTTATTTTTTATTTTATTTATCTTTTTTCTTTGTTAAGATGTATTTGATTATATTTCTTTGGAATTGATACATTTATGATTTATTCAGTTGTTGGATAACATTAAATAATGACTACATTTTTTGATAAGTAGAAGATATCGATGATATACCTACTGATACCCAAGATCCAACTGGGTTATTAAGATTTGGATGGGATGATCCAAACCATCCTTTAAACCATACTAGGGTGAAAAGAGCAGCATTGAAGAGAACACTACCACAGGAGAAATTTAAAGAACTGATGAGATTAGCATACAATGATGGCGTGCCACCTAACCTCAATGGGGATGATGATAGGCAAAATATAGTGCATGAAGAAGGATTGAATGAAATGCTCACAAGTTTCTCTGGGTGGAAACAATGACGGGGATAATGATCCTATGGTTTACAGTAATGATGATAACAAGGGTAATTACCACCAATGTAATCTTGATGATAACAACCTATGTGAATCAATCAAGCAAGTGACGAAGGCACCCGTGTTCAGATCGAGTGCAAGTAGAACCTCAAAACTTGCATGCACATTAATATTATTCTAAATCAAGTCACTATTTGATTGGTTTGACAAAGGATTCACTACCCTACTATTGTGAGTTTAATTCCATTTCTTAATTTGCATTGTCAATTGGTGTACGCAATTTATAAATATTCATTGACTTCTTTTCTACTTCTTTAAGGGGATTTTAAAAACATATATTGTATATAAATAGTGCTAGTATATAATGACATATCAAATATGTTCATCAAAAGTAAAAAAATTAATTGATTCAATGTTTAGAAATATTACAAGGCACTAAAAACAAAAATACTCCCCAAAGAAAATGTGTTGTCATCAATGTGCAAAGAAGCATGCCAGTTGTTGGTAAAGTTGGGGATTGAATATAAGAAAATTCATTCTTGTCAAATTTATTGCATTTTATACATGGATTAATATTAAAACAAGATAGAATGCCTTGTATGCAAAGAGAAAATATATCATATAGATGTACAAGGTCCTATTGTTCCAAATAAGGTTTTATGCCACATGCCAATGATACCTAGACTTCAACAAATGTTTCATTGCAAGTCACTTGCACAATTGATGGTGGACTGCAAAGAACAAGAGTAAATATGTATTCATGTGAATTCTAGAATATTGCAATGAAATGAAACACATAGAGGAAAAAGGGCTAGGAAGATCCAAAGGTGAACCCTGTAGTATTAGGTTTGGGCTTGCAATAGATGGAGTGTGCCCATTATCTTTCATGGGCACAAATCACGATGTTTGGACAGTCAAATTGATAGTATATATTATTCCCCCGTGGATGAGTGTTAGAAAAGAGCATCTTATGCTAACTCTCATTGTTCCATAAAAACATCAAGTAAAACATATGGATGTTTGTATTGCGACTTTTATTGATGAGATGAAATTGCTATGGAAAGGCATAAGTATGTATGACATATCAAATTATCCATCAAATGGGTCCTTCATGTTGTATGGTATGGCGCTCTCGCCCCATCAAGGCATGTGTCTAGTTTAACCATGTCAAATTTCAATGCATGCAGTCAAAGTTTGAAGAAATCTCAACGTTGGCCCCATTCACTGGTCACTATGCAGGGTTGATCGATGACATTAATCTGTTAACCCAATATAGTCCCTAATAAATTAACCACTAAGATAATTTCATATTGGACTCTATAAAATACTTTGGGAATGTATTAACTTAATAAGTTCATGGTTTATTCGTCTTGAAGAATGCCATATGAAAAAGGAAAAGACATGGAAATCGACATCTTCATTAGGTTTTACTGCAAATTTGGGTATGTCGGGTTCGATCTTTGTTGCCTTGGATGGAAAAAGGGTGATGATGATAGAAATGAAAAATATGCTAATGATTATGATTTCTTTGATTCTTAAAACCCTCCCATACCATCAAGGCATGCGCTTAGTCTAACCATGTAAAATTTCAATGCATACAGGTACATTTTGAAGAATTTCAATGTTGGACCCATTCACTACTCACTTTGTGAGGTCAATGGATGACATTGGTGGTGGGAATGTTGGAATTTATGATGACATTTTAATAGAGTTTTGACAAATATTCTATATATGGGAATGATGAAAGTTGATGGAAACACAAACAATGTCAAAGAATATGTGGGGACATTGATAATTCTCGAGTATTGAAACCCTCCCATACCGTCAAGGAATGTGTTTAGTCTAACCATGTCAAATTTCAATGCATAGAGTTGCAGTTTGAAGAAATATCAACGTTGGTCCCAGTCACTACTCTCTGTGCAGGGTTGATGGATGACATTAAGCCCTTAACCCAATATAATCCCTAATCCATTAAAAATTAAACTACCTAACCCCAATTTTCAATTCATATCCTTCTTCCATTGATTTTGTATCAACATGTTAGTGAAGATACAAAACTATGGGTTGTCATGCACATGGGTGTGTTTCATACATAAAGATAGTTAGAAGAATAATTTATCCACCCTTGTAATTAATTTATATTTCGTGTAAATAAACGAAGAGCGTTAGAAATAAATACTTGAGAATGTAACTTTGCGTACTTAGTGCTATAAAAGTGTATTGATATAATCAGAATTGGCAGATCTCTTTTTCTAAGTAGGGAATATAGTAATAAGTTTTTATTGGAATTTATGTTCGACCCTTAAATGTTGAGCACTTAATCCATAATCCCTAATACATTAACCATTCAAATACCAAACCCATAATCCCTTAACCCCTTATCCCTTTACCCTTAATCCCTTAACCCCTAACCCCTAAAACTCTAATCCCTAAAACTCTAATATAAAGCCCCCAATCCATAAAGCCCCTATCCCCATAACTCCTAGGACCTAAACAACTTAACTATTGAGAAAAAGCAAGCATTAAATTGGAAGTTAAACAGGAATCCAAACCAAAAGCTAAAAAGGGCGCTAAACTAGAATATAAAAAGAAAGCTAAAACCAGAGAAAATAAGGAAGCTAAAAATTAAGCTAAACTCGAAAATGAAAAGGAATCTATAAGAGGAGAAAAAGAGGAAGCTAAAGATGAATCTAAAGAGGGAGCTACACTAGAAGCTACACCAGGAGAAATAAAGTAATCCAAAAAAGAAGTTAAACTAGAATCTAAATTCAGTGTTAAATAACGTTGAATTTAGCATCGACTTGGGATAGTTGACGCAAATAGTGCCATCCCGATGAATACCATTGATTTTTTCACAACAATGAAGAAAACTACATTGAAACAATTAGTGGAAGCAAGAAAGGGAGCTAAAGAGGAGGCTAATCATATGGATTTGTTGTACTGCACCCTAGTGTTCTCATAGCCCAGGTTGGGGGTGGCCTCTTAGTAGAAAGAGCATATGTTGGACATAGGCCTATAGTTGGGTGTAAAATCGTTCTTACACAACCAGTTGCTTGGTTCTTCTTTGTTTAAAAATAAGTTTTTTTTTTTGCATCTGATGTGCAATTATATATATTTATATGTCTGTGATAATTATGCATGTAATTTCATGTTGTGTGTGTGTGTGGATTAATTTTATTTCCACCGTGTGTTTATATTTACATATCCGCACATGCATTTTAGATGTTATAAATACATAATTATGGTTATGGGGAGAAATGTAGAGGCCCCGATGTAGTTAATGTCCCATCCTGTGAGTTAGATTGGGTGAAGGGGGCATTACATGAACAACTATTAATGTGCAATTTTAACTTGGAACATTATAAAATATCCATTTTAGAGTAGAACTATTTTAAAATTTCAATATTCTTCCAAAGAGTTAAAAAATACTTAAAACAAAAAGAAAGTGGCTAGATAACTACTCATTCAAACAAACATCTTACACTTGAGAAAACACAATATAAACAAGGATGTCTTTACTATCATTATAACATCTTATTACATTCTTTGTCTTTAACCAACACAACAGTTTGGTTGAAAATAACGATGTAATATTTTTTGCATCCAAATGTTTCAGAGTCACGCAAGGCCAATAATCATATGAAAGCAGTTGATACAAGCTTGGACCATAACAATGTCCATTAAAATACATAAATTTATGTCTTCCATGCAGAGCATTGGAATTGTTCTCCCAATATATACAACCAAAGTAGTAGATGGGAAATTTCCAATGGATTCACAACTGAAAATGCCTTTGTACTCTCTTGTAATCTAGAAAGAGAAAAAAAATATTTTCCATTGCTTTAGTTTCAAACCATTAAAGTTGTTAGATCCGAATAGTAGGATCTGAAACCCTAAGAGAAGAAATCTACAACTAACCTATCATCGAGCAACCTCTTGCAATATTCGAGGGTATCTGTGGAAAATTGCCATTATTACATCCAAACTAATCCTATCTATAAAACTAATTACAAGAATCGACAACTAAGCCTATCCTTCTATAAATCATTACATGGAAGCAAAAAAAATAACATATCTTGCTCAATTAGAAAACAAATGAATTTGACTCGATGCTCCTGCATCATACTTCGGGGGAATAAAATAATTCTTCAAAAGTTCTTCAAGGTGCACATTGTATGTGGAAATCTCTAGTTCAGTCATCCATGCTACATATTCAGAAGGACGATCTTTCCACTTGACTAAATACTGAAAATAATCTTTGTTTCGGGTCATTTTCGAAATTCTTTTGTCAAGGACAACTTCGATCTGTGGTTGTTTTTTCTGTGATAATTGTCCTTTCCAATTTACAAATGGACCATATTTACCTGATATCACTTCTTCTATCTGAACACCTGAATATTTAAAAGGATATAAATATGAAACATTAAAAATTGAAGAAATTTAAAGATCAAAAGGAAGTTATATTTCATATGCATTTGCAGAAAACTTCCTCAAGATTTTACAAGGTCCTATTTTCTTGAGCTTCAGTTTATTGTAAGTCCCCTTA
This sequence comes from Pseudotsuga menziesii, assembly GCA_001517045.1. Classification (NCBI taxonomy): domain Eukaryota; kingdom Viridiplantae; phylum Streptophyta; class Pinopsida; order Pinales; family Pinaceae; genus Pseudotsuga; species Pseudotsuga menziesii. The sequence goes on along the minus strand of LPNX010218071.1, from coordinate 10,187 downwards.
GGAAACCTTTGCTTTCTAAGATATGCCATTACTAAATCTCCAACCTGAAAATTAACTTACCTTCGTTTCAAATCTTCTCTCTATTTATATTGTCCATCACTTTTCTGCAATTTTCCTTTAACATTTTCCTGTAGGTTATGTATACTTGATGCAAAATATTCACCATCTGCACTTCTCCTTTCCTGTTCTCCCAAACTTATAAGTTCATATACTCCTCTTGGAAGCATACCATACACAATTTGAAAAGGACTCATACCTGTGCTCCTATTAGGTGAATCATTGTAAGCAAACTCACATTGAGCAGGAGCTAAATCCCATTGTTTTGGATTTTCATAAACACAAATTAATATATTTACCAAGCTCCTATTTACCACTTCAGTATGACCATCAATATGAGGATGATAAGCAGAGCTAAAACTAAGATTTGTACCAAATTTCTTCCACAAAGTTATCCAAAAATGACCAACAAATTTAGTATCCCCGTTAGACACAATGCTTAAAGGAAGATCATGCAACTTTACAGTTTCTGAAAAGAACAAATTAACAATATTGGTTGCATCATTAGTCTTCTTACAAGAAATAAAATGAGCCATTTTTGAAAATCTATCCACTACTACATAAATAGAATAATTTCCCCTCTGAGTTCTAGGAAATCCTAGAACAAAATCCATACTAATGTAATCCCAAGGCCTAGTTGGAATAGGTAGGGGTTGATATCATCTAGTATTTTGTCTCCTCCCTTTGGAATGCTGACATATCCTGCATTTTTCAACAAATTTCTTCACACCATGCTGCATTCCTGGCCAAAAATAAAAAGCACTCACCTGAGAAAATGTTTTGTACTGTCCAAAATGACTTGACAAACCTCCATCGTGTTTCTCTTGTATCGGATTTTCTCTCATAGAACATTTAGGAATGCACAATTTACTAATCTTGAACAACAATCCTTCTTGTATCACGTAGTCCAATCATTGACTTCTATTGTGGGAAACTTGATTCTCACAGGTTGCATATACATCCTTAAAATCCACATCTTCCTTATACATATTGACCAAATTTTCAAATCCAAAAGTACTGACCTTAATCTCTTGCAAGATCAAATTTACTCTTCTTAATGCATCAACAACCTTATTACATTTTCCACTTGTAAGCTTGATCACAAAGGTAAAGTTCTGCAAAAATTCCACCCACTTAGCATGTTTCTGATTCAATTTAGGTTGACTATTTATAAACTGTAAAGCATGATTATCTGAATATAACACATACTCCTTAGGCATCAAGTAATGTCTCCATTTCTTGAGAGCTTGCACAAAAACATATAACTCCTTGTCATATGAGGAATACTTCTGTTTTTCTTCATTTAACTTCTCACTAAAGTATGCTACTGGTCTATGTTTTTGACTCATAACAACCCCTATTGCTGTCCCACTAGTATCTGTCTCTACTTGAAAAAACTTGTCAATACTTGGTAAAGCCAAAATAGGATTCTCAATGATCTTCTTCTTCAACAATTTGATGTTTCTTTCCACTTGAAAGGTTGTATACTTCCCTGAAGGTGTCTATTATGGGTGCACAAATTTGACTAAAATTCTTGATGATTTTTCTATTAAAACTTGCAAGACCATTAAAAATTCTTATCTCATACACATTCCTTGGAGTTGAACAATTCAAAATTGCTTGCACCTTCTTTGGATCCATTTCTAACCCTTCTTTTGAAACCATGAATCCCAAATAAATCAATTCTTTCTTTAGGAAAGTACATTTTTTTCAGATTTATCAGTAGCTCCTCTTTTTGCAGGGTTTCCAACACCAATTTAAGATGTCTCAAATGTTCTGCTTTATTCTGACTGAAAATCAGAATATCATCCATATACACTAGTACAAATTTTCTAGTGTATTCCTTCAAGACCTCATTCATCGATCTCATAAAAGTGTTAGGTGCATTAGTAAGCCCAAATGGCATTACTAACCATTCATACAGTCCATTGTTAGTCTTGAATGCAGTCTTCCATCCACCCCCTTCTCTTATTCTTATTTGATGATAACCACTTTTCAAATCTATCTTTGAAAAATACTTTGAACCACTCAGACAATCCATCAAATCATCAATGCGAGGTAAGGGAAATCTATACCTGATGGTGATCTTATTGATTGCTCGAGAGTCATTGCACATAAACCATCCACCATCCTTCTTTGGGCTAAGCACAATGGGTACTGCACAAGGACTCAAACTTTCTGTCACCAAACCTTTATCCAATAGCTCCTGTACCTATTGTTTGATCTCTTCATTCTCTTGAGGAGTTAGTCTGTAGGTTGCCTTATTATGTAAACTTGCACCAGGTATTAAGTCGATGTCATGACTAATACTTCTCACAAGAGGTAAATGATTTGGAAACTCATCCACAATAATATCATCATACTCATCAAGCAAATTTTTAACTTCAGTAGGAAAATCATCTAAATTTGTAAAAGTTAAAATTACCTTTGGTTTGCCAATAAGGGAAAAATGTAGTGCTTATTCTTTCTTGATTTCTTGTAACAGTCCCTTCCCAGTGATCAAAAAAATATTTGATCCCTAATGTTCTTGGGTTGCTTCATATTTCATAGGTAACATTGTATGCTTCTTTCCATCCTTCTCTAGAGAATAAGTGTTTTTCCTTCCATGATGAACAACTTTTCTATCATATTGCCATGGCCTCCCTAATAGTATATAGAACACATCCATAGGAATTATATCACATAATACCACATCTTTATAAGTACCCATTTGAAACTCCACATTACACTTCTCATTTACCAAGAGTTGATGTTCTTTCTGCAACCATGACAGTTTATAAGGAGCGGGATGTTTCATCCTCTTCAATCCCAACTTCTCTACCATATCAATGGAAACCAAATTATCTATACTACCACTGTTAATAACCATCTTACAACACTTCCCTTGTGACTTGCAATTAGTCATGAACAAACTCTTTCTCTAGGATGGTTCATGCACTTTCTTCTCTGTTTTCACTAACACTCTCTTCATCACAAGATATTTTGCTTCCTCAGGAGGATTATTCATGTATTCTTCCTCATTGGAATCTTCATGAGCTTCAACAATATTTTCATTCCTCCGAGATGTAGGTTTGTTCTTTAGACACTCCCATGACATGTGTCCAATTTCACCACATGTATAGCATTTCACTTCTCTATTTTTGCATCTTCCTCTAGCATTAAACCCACCTCCTCTGAATCCTCCTCTTTGGGGTGGATGGCTACTAGAACCTTCTGCCTCATATTTAGGAGTCTAAAACTTACCTCCTCTATTTTTATATCCTTTTCCTCTTGTTGTACTTGTCCCTCGATTCTTCTGTCCAGCTCTAATACTTAGCTTAAAGAACTCTTTGGTGCATTCTTTAACAGTTGTACCATTTTGTCTAATATTTTGTAGCTGTCTAATGAGAGTTAACTGATAATCCTTAGGCATAAATTGAATTTTAATTTTATCTAACATTTTATCCGAAGATCTTATTTTGGACTTACCTCTTCATTCTCCGTGGATCTGAAGCTCATCCCACCGGATAGCTGAATGTCCTTTCCGTCTAGTCGTTGCATATTTCACCTTCTTTTTATCCTCAAATTCTTCAAAATAAAAGTACTTTTCTATAACATTGATCCAGTCCATGAGTTATTCAACATTCAAGTTACCTTCATACATGCTGTTAGCACCCTGTATTTTTCCTATGGTTGCGGTAGGAAGTCACATGGGTAACTGTTTCAACCAACGTTTAGATTGTGGCCTAGTCGATACAGTCTGAGAGGGATCTCTCTTATCATAGAAACATTCAGATATACATATGGATTTAAACAGGCATGCATAAGGCTATATTTCTGCTGGTAATAGGGAAATTTGTAAATTTTAAGATTGAAATATAGACAAATAATAAAACCATTTGGAGATGGAGTCACAGTTTGAAACATTTAAGGATATTGCAACAGATAATGAAAAATGAGTTCTTTTCTGTATTATGAGGCAAAGTAAGCGAAACATTCAGTCAAATATATTTAAGCGGTGGTAGTAGAAATGAGAAAAATACCAGCACGACAAGGGGAACCTATCGATGGATGAATCCCTTGCAACACCTATAACATAATTAAAAATTAGGGAAATAAAAGAGATGGAGCATCTAACTAAGGATTAATTCCATAACAACCATTACAAACACATTAACGAATGCTAGATTTGAAAAAAAGAGTGCTTAAAGAAACAAATTCTTCTCGTACAACTAGAAAGCATTTTTGCAGAAAATAACATACATGAAAATGGCATAACAAAGAACACAAACTAAACACAGAAACTGTGATGAATCTCATAACCACCGAGAAGTGTTTTCATTACCACTCCCAAAAATGTTTTCAGAGCTACAATACCAGTGCTGAGGCCTCAAAAAATGAAAGTCAATCCAACCATTGTCCTCTGCTGAGGAGGTTCTATTTATAATGTGAATTACCCCCGAAATATGTCTTGAAACAGGGTATCAAATTCGGTTTCAAAATTGGGATTAACCCGGAGCAATCATGCCAAATCCTAACAAACTACCTAAGGTGGCAGATTCATCATGATTGATGCTTGCAGAGGGAGGTACGTAGTGACAACTATGTTTAGACAAAATATCACGTGGTATATAGAATGCGGGCTCACTTGCTTTGATAGTGACATTGTAGCATTTCACTAATGGTTTGATTCCTCTTGCGGATGTTCTTATGTATAGGCTTGAATTGGTCTTGAAACCTTTCATGTTTCTAGCCCTTATGCCTTCTCTATATTCCAGAAACATGTTCTTCCAGTATTCACCACTGGCTAGAAGGTTTATGTTCCTTTTATGTTTGGTGTTCTGTTCGGTAACTATGCCTCTTGGTAATGATAATATTTGCGTAGCCCTGAAGGAGACATCCCTATCTTTCGACAGTACTGATTCCTTAATGGGCTCTCCACTTTTGTCGGCTTCTTCTACCGGGATTAAATCCTTCTTACAAGACACGCTAGCATAATATATCCTGAGGCTCATCATCATCCTAGATGAAGTTGGAAATTAGAGTCCAAGACAATGATGATGAAGTCCTTCACTCCTTTCTCCCTGCGTTCAAACATTCGTTCAGATTTTCCACCCCTAACAATACTCTGTACCATGGAAATGGTGTCCATGGCCATGTCCAAAGGTTTTGATGGGATGTTTTTAGGACCGAGAGCTCCAGGAACTGCTCTTGTAGAGGTATGGCGATTTATTAGGACAACATGGTATTTACCAACATAAAAAAACCTTTCTAGCGCAATGGACATCTTTACTTCGATGGCTGGGGTTGTCAATGCGTGAAGGCCCAGGAGGGGTCAGGTTTCCAGGCGTCGTCTATCGATCAACCAAACGCACCGGGTGAAGGATATATCAAGCAAAAAAACCGCAAAAGGTATCGTATCGAGATTCCTTGGATCCTGTGCAGAGTAATAGTAGCCATCCCACTTATCAACATCATTCATTCTCTCTGCATCTTAGAACGGGTCAGATGGTGGTATTATAATGAGTTGGGCGGTTGAGCTCAGCTATGATCCTATCAAATATTCACACACCATCTTCAGGTGGCATGATGACAACATGAATGATCACATGGATCCTGATCTGACTCGCTCATGCCAAGATGTCGACTACGGTGCCCTTTTTCAGTGTGACCTCCTAGTATTATTGGTCAAAGTGACCTTTGGTCTCACTTGTAAGTATCCTTGGGGTTTCTTATGATGTGCATCTTTGATATTAGGAATCTCGTTGATTCCTCCTCATGCTAGCATGATACCCCTTGGTTTTCAGTGCCCCCTGCCTCATTGTTGTACGATGTGGAATGTCCATCTCTACCCTCTACTGACAACTTGTCTTGGAGCTTGTCCTTCTTACATGTGTCTGGACGCAAGGCTAGGGTAGCCAATATGTGACCCGCGCCACCGCTATCCCTTGCCATGTTCTCCATTTCACAATCCTTCCCCTTCTTATATCCCCTGGCACCTTCGGACAACGAAACAAATTCTGGTTGTAGATATCCCCTAAGATAGATCTCGACTGTTCAACCAAGTGGTCCCTACCCTGCTTCACACCCCGCCCCCTACTTAACCTTAACTTATGTCCTTATCATGAAATAGATCAGGGTCTTCAGTTGATTATCCCACTAAATCTCGACCGTCGAAGGTGTGAGGCATCACGTGATTTCTTGTCGTGATATTCCCTTAATCGTCATGTAGATTCCTGCTGCAAAATCAGCGAGGACCGTAGATTGAAACCTGGTCAGATCAACATTGTTCAATGTTGCAGGGACCTTCCTCATTTCACATCCCCACCCCAACTTATCCATCGGGAAAGTTCGGGTGGCGAAAGCGCATCTCTGTCGCAGATATGGTCTGCTCAAAATCGAGGCTGTTAGAAAACAAAGTGACCTACGCATTTCACTCGCCTTCATGGTTTAACTCCCACGTATATTTTCCACTGCAAAAACCTCAGCCTCCAAATATTTGAGCTACCTATCCATCCAATGACTGTTATTTCTTATCATATAACCCTACTCTACTTGTGCCAAGATGCCCGCATCGTGGGGAACCCAATTCTACTCTCAGGCCACAGATAAGCCTCCTTAGAGACCTCGACATCGTCAAACACAAAGAGCTCTTTCCTATACCCCCTTCTGCAAGGAAACTACCGCAGGCGCCTATCCAAAATTTAGTATGAGTGCTAACATCGAATCTAACTTGGGGATGCTATCCTCCCTGTGAGGTAGCAAAGAACCTACGTAGATCATGTGCCTGATCCATTTGGCCGGCTTGCGATTATTTCCTAAAAACTTCCTAACGTACTCTGAAAACAAAAACTGAATAGATAATAAAAAAAATGAAATAATTGCTCAAAGGGAATGCTCGCCATGATGATATTATTCTCTCCTAGATACCCTACCTACATGAGCATTGTTTCCCAGTCAAGTGACTTCTAACTTCCAGTGAAGCCAATCAAGGAGTTGATTACATATGCGAATTCTTTCCTTCTGCTTGATCAAGCACAATAATATGGAGCGAAATGGTAGGAGGTTGTTTTTGAACCTATGGTTCTTGCTGCGCATGATCAACCGACCATTCCTACTGTACAACTTCTCCACATGTGTAGCCACTGAGTCATGACAAATTTTTGAAAATTCTGTTGTACGCCTATTGTGACAAAAATGCTCCATGTATTTAGTCACTGGATCATAAAACCCATGAATGTCTTCCACTTCTCTTGTCATTTGCTAGATCCATGACCGCTGCTCTAACGGTAACTCCCCCTGCATACTGTCAAGCTGTTATTTGAAATAATCATGCAAAGGAAGCTCCTGATCACCCGTACTTGAGACCTCAGTCGCCTTATCCCAAATGCCAGAGTCCAAACCCCGCTCTTCCTTATGCGCTTCACTGGGAATATCTTCTTTGAAATAAAGTGAAATGTGCTCCTCCTGATCTAATTCTCATGTAATGGAAGAGTAACAAGAGATATCCCATTTGGGACCCTCATCCTCTGAGTTGTCATCCTCATATTTATCATACAAGGGAGGACTGAAAACTTCCTCCAAACCTCCACAAACAGGGCTCACAACAGGCGAGCTACTTCCTTCAACAAATAAATTATAATACCCCTCCTGTGTGGCCCTGGGTCTGTCCTCTGTGTGCTCAAGAATGGGAAACCTAGGATGCACTGCATATTCAACTTGTTCGCCACCTTCATGCTCCATCCTCACAAATGCCATGACATCGTTCCTCACCCCCATTTTCTGTTCTCGGTTAGAGACCTTCAATCTTTGCTTCAGAAAATCAAATGAGGTGAAGCATAATGGTAGGAAGTTACCTTTGTCATGTTGAATGTATTCTTCACTGGAAGCAGGATCAGGCAGCGAAGAATACCTTAGTTGTTTGTCCTCTTCCTTTACCACCATTAGAGGAGAACTCGTATGTTCATGCAGATCTTCAGGCACCATTTGGGCTTGCGCAACACATAAAGTTCCTCTAAATTCCTGATTTCCTATGGGAGAGGAGTCGTGGTCCATCATGCATCTTTCCATCCACCTTTATATGACCTCCATCAGCTCATTCATCTTGGCTTCTGGTATGTTAGAGGGAGGGAGCTTGGTGAGATCTTTGTTCTTTGTTCTTTGTTCTTCTTCTCTCTCCTTATCCCTGGCAGTAGTCAGGTTGATTTCGACCTCTATGGCAACATTTATTATGTATTCTAGTGATATTGACTTTCTTTCACTCAGCCATAAGGTGAAATCGCTGTCAAAATATTCAGTATACTAGAGTTGGGA
>LPNX010218044.1:50706-139639 GCA_001517045.1 Pseudotsuga menziesii | reverse complement strand
ACACACACACATCCCTATGTCTCCCCTTACCACTAACACCCCCTAACCTATCTCTCTCTCTCTCACACACACACATCCCCATGTCTCCCCTTATTACTAACACCCCTTAACCTATCTTTTTCTCTCACACACACATCCCTTGAATTGTAAAACAATATAGTTAGGTTGAAGAGAGGGGGGGTCTTAAGGCGCAAATACTAAGGGAGTGCTTGTTAATTCCCCCTAAACCTTGAATGACCCCTTAGCCATGCAACTACCTTCTTAAATGCTCGAAAATTCTATTAGAGTAAAACGCGCACTCGTTTTATGTGGTCAAAAAATGCCCCCATTTTTGTTAACAATAACACGTACGTGTTTCCTCTTAGTATAAACAATAGAAGTCCATATCCGAGAAACACTCTAACACATTTCACACAGGTTTGACATTCCACGTGCAATTTTAGGTTGCAGACAGTGCATGGACATTCTCTTCTTCACCATATTATCACTCAAAATTGTTTTTGACATCAAGCATCTCCACCACAAGTGTTTAAATATTGCTTGCAGCATGGTATACATTGAGGAGCAAGAAATAAAGAATTAATTGAGTAAGAAAGAAACCATTAATTGAGCAAGGAGCACCATAGAGCATATCCACCATTGTTTTTCTTGCAACTGAGGAGCTAGAAAAGGAAACATTAACTTGGTCATTGTGGCGGAGTATGTAGACACAATTGAGGAAGAAACAAATTACGCTTGGGGAATTTCCCACTGAGGAGCACCATAGAGCATCTCCACCATTGTTTTTCTTGTAATAGAGGAGCTAGCAAAGGCAACATTAACTTGGTCATTATGGTGGAGTATGTAAACACAATTGAGCAAGAAACAAACCAAGCTTGGGGAATTTTTCATTGAGGAGAACCATAGAGAATCTCTACCATTTTTTCTTGCAATTGATGAGCTAGAAAAGGAAACATTCTTCCCAATATTCCCCCTAACTTGAGTATCTAAACACAATTGAGCAGGAAAGAAACCAAGCTTGGGTAGTATCCCATTGAAGAGTACCATTGAGGAACTAGCAAAGGAAACCATATATATCATTGATCATTGTGGTGATGGGAAACTCACGCAATCGAGCAAGAAAATAAGCAAGGAAGATGATACCCAATGAAATCCTTGAAGAAATTAGGGATAAGAAAAGAAATGACATGACCAATTGAGGATGCCCTATGGACACTCAACCAATTCTGGTTGTTGAGGATGCCACAGTTCTTCCTACCAATCCACATCAAGAAATACAAAAGCATTCACTCGAGGGGCCTTCGGCCTCCATATCAATAGAAGAACAAGCACTGCATGGCACTGATCAAGGAGTAAAACGTAGGTGCACATCAAGGCCACCTAAAACCTTTGCATATTTAATTGAATGTGGGTATGCAAGTGACGAAGTTAGAGAGACATTGAATGCCGAACCTATTCTCAAAGAATGCAATGTTGTTCAAACCACTTAGGAGGATTTCCAATTGCCATTGTTCGACCGTCAAGAAGACACGGAAGGACATGAATCTCATGTTCAAACGCCAAACCGACCGGGTGATATGGTACAGGGTGCAGTTCCAACCTCCCTACCTCCATTAGCAACTTCACGTCGAAGAACTCCAAAATGTATACAGATCGATGAAAGTCTCATTGGTTCGCTTGAAGGTACGTTGTCTAAACGTAGTATTGCATATCAATATCAATAGATGCTTGTCAACTATTTTGATTCTAAATGTGATGGAGATAAATGTAGATTATTTATATCATTGTTAAAATCTAGGTCTATGACTATTGTTAGAAAAAAATTAAGGATAAAGATGATAAATAGTTCTAAGCCAAGTTCTCATGTTGTCAAAAGTTAAGTAGAAGCATTTAGTACTATTGGAAATAAATATCGTTCAAAGGATCGCAATGCAGCTCGTCGTGTGTTGTCACAATCAATCGTGAAAAAAAGCATCAGGGCCCTTCGCCTTCTTAATCCTACATCCAAACTTGTAGGATTGGATATCAAAGCACTCCGTAGGTATTTTTCTAGAAGAGAACAACTTGACTCTGGTGAAATAGATGTCTGGTCCTTCGTTGGAAGGTCTCCATGCTGTGATGTGAAGCTCATTGATGCGGTAAAGGGACTGGTGCAGTAGTTTTGGTGTGACAATAGTAGACCTTCATCCAACCAAAAAGATGTGCTAAAATTGAGAAGGGGTTCAAGGGATCGTGAGCCCCACATTAAACATTTTCTTCACATGAAACAAACATAATTATATGAGAGATTTAGGCATGAACATAATGAACTTAACTTGGTCCAAAGATCCTTCGAGAAATGAAAACCATGGTATGTTAAAATAAACACAACTCCCAACACATGTTGTTGTCGATATCACATTGAGTACGGTTATTATTATGACACATATATACATATATTGCATGTTTTGCATAACACTCTTGTGCAAGAATGCTCAACTAAATTGCCACCAACATCATCTAGAGACTTTATCCATAACATTTTGTGTAGAAGGACAGAAGGTTGCACATTTTATCAAAGGCCTTGCATAGATGGGACATGCCCAAGGTGTGGTGGAATGGCATTTTTGGACAAATGCATACATTTCACCGATGATCATGGACTTGGGAGACATGAAGTGAACTTGCAGTCATTCAAATATGTCACATATGATATCGATGGAGGGAACGAAAGAAAAAAAAGTACAATTTCTCACCTCTTAGGTTAGTAACAAGTTCCTATATAGTATTTTTTTCTTCATCTATTACTACTTCATATGTGTAACAACCTATTTATTTGTACATATTTATTGTTGATCTACCAGGTACTGGTATGCAAATTCATGGAGTAATTATTTGTAAAGACACAACAGTATGTAAAGCATGTACATGTGGCTTGTTGGCAAGATGTGCAGTTTAGAACGTGCAGGGATACATTTCCTATTGGAACTATATTATTAGTGGTTGATTTTGCGGAAAACTACACTCTTCAACCCGAAAACGAGATTTAGATTCAATATTATCATTGAAACCAGGTCAGCATAATGGTCCATATCACCTATAGACATGGGGCAGATAGTATTGAAGAGAAAAGGGTTATATTGAAGGAGTATCACTTTTACATAAGTGATGACATGTGTCATGACTTGGATTTTGTACAACACAGCTTTCAATTGTTCTACAAACACTTGGAGGATAACAATATACAGATGAAACAATATTGGATTTGGTCTGATGGTTGTGTGGGGAAATTAAAAAATTCTCGTGTCTTCCAATGGTTGCGTATTCTCCACAAGAGGCACAAGGTGCCACATATTTGGAACTTTTTTGAGGCTGTACATGGAAAAGGGGAACATGATGGAGCACGTGCATGCATCAAGACTGCATTACTTAGGTAAGAGATGAAATTCACAAATATTTCGCTCATCCGAGATGCAAAGGTCATTGTTGCATGGTGTTCTTCAGTGATGGGGTAGGGAGCTAGAAGGCAAGAAGACCAATCATCTCAAAAACCACATGTACATAGATATTTTTGGGAGCTATTAAATGTAGATCGATCACACCTATATGAGTGCAAGATCATCCAAGGAACTCATGCATTCCATTCAATTCGACGTCAGACAATGCTATAGTCGAAATGTGGACAAGGAAACTCTTTTTTTTTTAATCCATGTAGCAGTGGTGAATGGGGCAACTATGAATCCACGGATTGGGTTGACAGTTGGGATCATGTATCACTCCCCATTGGTCGAAAAATAACTGCAGAATTATCCTAGTTGGAGGAGGGTCACTCAAGTATTTCACATGACTATGACCACATTTTAGATCTCATACAACCAGGTTCGACTATTATGTTGATAACTTTGAAATGTTTGACGACTAGTTGTGTTTAGTTAGATGACTCATAGGTCTGCACTTTATTTTATGCAAGGAACATATACGCAGTGGTTTCCCTGAGAGGCGATGAATGGCACACTAACTAATAGCTGGCACGTTGCTTGGATGGGAAGCAGACCCTCATTGCCTCATTAAGTGAATTCAAGGGCAATGATTTTCCAATTGGGTCAATGGTTATCAAAGGAGAATATTTGACACAGGTTTCTCGGGAACGAAAGAAAAAAGGTTATGTATTTGAAGATTATAGACCAGGTCAAATTGTATACCATTATACAATCTTAGTTATTGGCACAAACATCTAGCTACAAACAATTCCAAACAAGCACTCATCAAAGTCACAATACTTGTTGCCTTACTCCGAGCACGAGAGGATAATGGATACCATTGCTATTAGATGTGAACCTCATGGTCAAGTTGAACGACCATAGATAGGTCGTAAGGTATGTTGTAGTTAGATATTTTGGTTTCATGGTCTCATTGATTATTTACAGCTTGATAAATTGAGCACTTGATAGATTGTTAAATTCAATAGACGTCTACAACTTGATAAATTGCACCTAACCTTCATCATGGATTTGTTTTATCATATTGATACTTACATGACTCATGCCTTATATCCCAAAACAATTATCTACCACTCTATCTGGGATACTTCTATTGCATTTTACTTGAATCTCGAAGTTGATCATATAAGGACATCTTCTTGAATCTGATAATTATCTCCTAGACTCTGATAATTTGTTTCTCCACGGGAGTTGTGACGTTAAGGAGTGGTAATCCTAGCCTAATAACCATTTCCAATCCTAGCTTACAAATCCTATAGCCAATCCTATTGACTAAAGTTTGCACCATCAACCATATTTTTCATTCTAAACCATAGAAACCATAGCTTGCTCAGTAAGGGAATCAAAATTATTTGCACATAGGGGTCAAATTCACATATTCCTCGACCATGAACGTGTGGCTATCGTTTTCCATATGGGACCTACCTAAACAAGCTTGCATGACCCACTAGAACCTCATTTTGATGCATGGTTTCCATTCTATACCCCGGTTAGGGATTCAACAAGTGTCCCTGAAATCCTATAGGAGGTCGGATTCAACGTGCGATAGAATTATGGTCATTGCTCGAATCAATGAACTATAAAATATGTTGTATTCAGGACATCAGGATAGTGCTAGGGGTGGCCCTCTACTCTAGGTCGATCAATAATGGATCATTTTTTTCGTTAATTTTGGAAACTAAGGTTTTACTCAGTAAGTGAATGTGAAATTTTTGCACATAGAGGTCAGCTTGAAGGTGATTGCAGATCTTCCCCTCATGAAAAAAATACTTGTTGCAAACTATTATTCCATGTGTAGCTATTGATAATTTTGTCACCTGTTGTGAGGTGTTGAACTTGACTTATTTCCCATCATTGTCAAGAAAGAAATATTCTTTGTTTGTCTTTTAATCAAGGTGAAAGGAGTTGTCAATATCTATGTAGATGTGAATTGATATTAGGATCTGATACCATTCATGAGACTATAAATTCGAAAGAAGGTTGTTTCCCATATTAATTTAGCTTTGTCATCCAAGAGATGTGAGCATTTGTACGATGAAATGCAGGAGGAGACAATGCCATTACATGAGTAACCATATAATGGAACATGTTTATGTTTAGAAACAAGTGGTCAACCTATTACTCCATTATTACAAAATATATATCTTCACACTACGAATGTTTCAAACAATTCTCCATAAACATAAATGTATAAAACAAGATTCAGAATAGTTCTTCTCCAATCAATTTAAACTATAATAAAATCACACATAATTTTCGTCTCTTCCAAAGTTGTTCCTCGAGGGCATTCATCAAATGCCATGTACACTAACAAAATGGTAAAAATAATGTGAATTATATACATAATGTGTAGGATATAATCATGACCATTATTTTGAATCAACCTTATAATACTCATATACTTTTAGGTTTGATGTGTATCCCATGTATTCGTTAGATGAAAGAAGTCATGCCAAACACTAATTTCATTTATGTAGACCACACAAGTACATCACTTAGGTGTGTCAACTTCATGCATCCTTTATCATATAAGGACATCTCCTTGAATATGATAATTATCTCCTAGACTTTGATAATTTGTTTCTTAACAGGAGCCGTGATGTTAAGGAGTGGTAATCCTAGCATAATAACCTTTTCCAATCCTAGCTTACAAACCCTATGGCCAATCCTATTGACTAAAGTTTGCAACGTCAACCATATTTTTCATTCTAAACCATAGAAACCATAGTTTGCTTAGTAAGGGAATGGAAAATATTTGCACATAGGGTTCAAATTCGTATATTCCTCGACCATGAACATGTGGCTATCATTTCTCACATGGGACCTGCCTAAAAAAGATTGCATGACCCACCAGAACCTCGTTTTGATGCACGGTTTCCATTCTATGCCCTGGTTAGGGATTCAACAAGTAGCCCTAAAATCCTGTAGGAGGTGGGATTCAATGTGCGATACAATGATGTTTGTTGCTTAGATCCATGAACCATTGACTCCATTGGATTCAGGACATCAGGATAGTACTAGGGGTGGCCCTCTACTCTGGGTCCATGGACAAGGGATCATTCTTTTGGTTAATTTTGGAAACTAGGGTTTTGCTTGGTAAGGGAATGTCCAATTTTTGCACATAGGGGTCATATTTGCAAATTCCTCGACTGTGAATGTGTTGCTAGCATTCCCTCATGGAACCTTCCTAAACACACTTGCATGACCCACCAGAATCCTGTTTTGATGCACGGTTTCCATTCTATGCATCGAGTAGGGATTCAACAAGTGTCCCTAAAAGCTTATAGGAGGTGGGCTTCAACATGCCATAGAATGATGACCATTGCTCGCATCAATAAGAAGTTGGCTCTGTTGGATTCAGGACATCAAGATACTGCTATGGGAGGCCCTCTAATCATGTTCCATGGACAAGAGATCTTTTTTTTGGTCAATTTTGAAAACTAGGGTTTTGCTCAGT
This sequence comes from Pseudotsuga menziesii, assembly GCA_001517045.1. Taxonomy (NCBI): domain Eukaryota; kingdom Viridiplantae; phylum Streptophyta; class Pinopsida; order Pinales; family Pinaceae; genus Pseudotsuga; species Pseudotsuga menziesii. The sequence goes on along the minus strand of LPNX010218044.1, from coordinate 132,703 downwards.
AAGGGAATGCCAAATTCTTGCACATGGGGTCAACTTCGCATATTGATAGACTATGAACATGTGGCTACAAATCCCACATGGAACATGAATAAACACACTTTCCTGACCCACAACCTCATTTTGAAGCACGGTTTCCATTCTATGCCCCAGTTAGGGATTCAACAAGTGACCGTGAAAGCCCATAGGTGGTGAGATTCAATCTATGATAGAATGATGGTCGTTTCTCAGATCAATGAAGCATTGACTTCGTTGGATTCAATCCATCAAGATAGTTCTAGGGGTGTCCCTCTACTCTGGGTCCATGGACAAGGGATCATTGATTTGGTCAATTTTGGAAACTAGGTTTTTGCTCAGTATGCCCATTTTTTGCACATAGGGGTCAAATTTGCAAATTCTTCAAACGTGAACATGTGGCTAGAGTTACCACATGGAACCTACCTAAACACGCTTGCATGACCCACCGAAAGTCTATTTTGATGCATGGTTTCCATTCTATGCCCCAGGTAGGGATTCAACATGTGTCCCTAAAAACCTATAGGAGGTGGGATTCAACATGCGATGGAATGATGGTCGTTGCTCAGATCGATGAACCATCAAATCCGTTGGATTTAGGATATCACTATAGTGCTAGGGGTGGCCCTCTACTCTGGGTCCATGGACAAGGGATCATTGTTTTGGTCAATTTTGGAACCTAGGGTTTTGCTCAGTAAGGGAATATCAAATTTTTGTACATGGGGGTCAACTTCACATATTGCTTGACCTTGAATGTGTGGCTAGAATTCCCACATGGAACATGCCTAAAATTTCTTGCATGACCTATCAAAATCCCTTTCTGATCCACGATTTCCATTCTATGCCTCGAGTAGGGATTCAACAGGTGTCCCTGAAAGCTTGTAGGAGGTGGGATTCAACATGCGATAAAATGATGGTCGTTACTTGTATCAATGAACCATTGACTCCGTTCGATTTAGGACATTGGGATAGTGCTAGGGGTGACCCTCTACTCTGGGTCCATGGATAAGGGATCATTTTTTTGGTCAAATTTGGAAAATAGGGTTTTGCTGAGTAAGGGAATGTCCAAATTTTGTACATAGGGGTTAGCTTTGTAAATTGATCGAATGTGAACATGTGGCTACTGTTCCCACATGGAACCTACCTAAACACGCTTTCATGACCCACCAGAATCTTGTTTTGATGCACGGTTTCCATTCTATGCCTCGGGTAGGGATTCAACAGGTGTCCCTGAAAGCCCGTAGGAGGTGGGATTCAACGTGCAATAGAATGATGGTCATTGCTCGAATCGATGAATCATAAACTCTGTTGGATTCAGGACATCGAGATAGTTCTAGGGGTGGCCCTCTACTCTGGGTCCATGGATAATGGATCATTTTTTTGGTTAATTTCGGAAACTAAGGTTTTGCTCAATAAGTGAATGTGAAATTTTTGCACATAGAGGTCATCTTGAAGGTGATTGTAGATCTTCCCCTCATGAAAAAAATACTTGTTGCAAACTATTATTCCATGTGTAGCTGTTGATAATTCTGTTTCCTATTGTGAGGTGTTGAACTTGACTTATTTCCCATCATTGTCAAGAAATAAATATTATTTGTTTGTCTTTTAATCAAGGTGAAAGGAGTTGTCAATCTCTATGTAGAGGTGAATTGATCTTAGGATCTCATACCATTCGTGTGACTATAAATTTTAAAGAATTTTGTTTCGCATATTAATTTAGCTTTGTCATGCAAGAGATGTGAGCATTTGTACGATGGAATGCAAGAGGAGACAATGCCATTATGTGAGTAACCATATAATGGAACATGTTTATGTTTAGAAACAAGTGGCCAACCTATTACACCATTATTACAAAATATCTATCTTCACACTACAAATGTTTAGAACAATACTGCATAAACATAAATTTATAAAACAAGATTCAAAATAGTACTTCTCCAATCAATTTAAATTATAATAAAATCACACATAATTTTCGTCTCTTCCAAAGTTGTTCCTTGAGGGCATTCATCAAATGCCATGTACATTAACAAAATGGTAAAATAATGTGAATGATATACATAATGTGCAGGATATAATCATAACCATTATCTTGAATCAACCTTATAATACTCAGATACTTGTAGGTTTGATGTGTATCCCATGTATTCATTAGATGAAAGACATAATGCCAAACACTAATTTCATTTATGTAGACCATACAGGTGCATCACTTAGGTGTGTCAACTTCGTGCATCCTTTAAAAGTTTGTTAGGTTGTTATGTGGGTAAGGTGCTTTTGTATTCCACTTAGTTGGATCAGTTGCTTAGATGTGTTGGGTGCTTATGTGTATTAGGTATGTTCCATCTTTGTGAATACAATTTAACATTGTATATGCAATTGGAACGTGGTAAAAAACAATTGAAATGTACATTTTTGTCATTACGTAATATTGTAATTGTGCATTTTTCTCAAATTTATAACTAATATCTCCATGCAATCGTAAAATATTGGGAACATTACACATAGAAACATTCTTGGACACATGTCTATAATCACACTTAAAAGACTGAACCATGAATATCTCAAGAGACTTGATATGAAATATTTTTTATATCATGAAAGTTATAATACGAAAATAGAAGGCCCTTATATGGCATGCCAATGTACATGTATCAAAAACATCTTTGATGTACATGTGCAAACAAAAGTAAATCTGTCCTAGACCGCGCCCCTATACTCTAACTCCGAATTGTACATAAAAATACATTTTTGTCCTGGTCTAACACATCAAAAATCTAACTTTATCTTTTTTTTTGGACCCTATTTCTTGTTGCCTCTGTCCATGACCACTATGCATCTATGGCTACTGCAAATCAATGACAACATTTCTTGATCAGGTAATTGAACTAGTACTGTCTAGCAATAACTAATTTTGAAAATTTAAAATATGACCCAATTCTACATAAAACAAAGACACAGTGCATCCGTCTAGGGTATAGATGCCTCTGGTTTCCTCCTCCTTACAGAGAGTCTCTCTGCAATGCTTCTTTGTGAATAAAAAAATGTCAATTATCTCAACAATTATCGACATGTACATGAATGAGAAAGTACTAATCAATTATGTAAAAATGAACATCTCACCGAAAAAACCATTTCTAGGGGAAGATATTGGGTTTCTTCCGTAGTAAAAGGAGTCGTAGGTTGAACATCAACCTCAGTTGCATGCACTAATGAACCAGGGTGTGGCAACATTCACCAAATGATAAAATAGTTAGACATCGTGCATGTCCATAAAAAATACAAATGAACTATAAAATTAAAAATATTCAAGTAGATGTACCTTAGTGTGACTTATCCCTATTGTAGATGCAACATTGATCATAGAATCAACAGCCGCACTAAGTTCTGGCACAGATGACTTTACATCTTGATGCTATAAACATGTGAAAATAACATTAAGAAAAACTAGTTGTGAAGTGAATTCAAAGCTAACCAACAACTTCTATTGGAAGTGTGTAGATTACCATGGGATGAGTAGGTTAATCCTCATGGACACCCTCTATTTTCAAGGAAGAGAGTCATCTCATGTAAACAACCCCCTTATCTATGTTTGGACTATGGGGAAATCCAAACCAAAGAGGCGGTGTAGGGATTTGCGATGATGTCTGCAGTCATAAAGTGTTACCATAGTTAGACATGGATTTGAATGGATGGAATAATATGTATTGAAAAACTAACATGTTGTAATATACTTACCCCTATCTGGGACATATCTCCCCGATGGGAGTGACCACTTCCAGCAATTTCTTGCCCCTCTTCGAATGCAGATAACATCTACAAGTTTAAAAATTATAAATATTAGCAATCTATAAAGGAGTGTATAGTAAGAAATTTAAATAATTTGAACAAAATTCAGTCATTAATAATGTACTTACATTCTTCAGGTAATCATAAATTCCACCTTGGAGTATTTCACTGAGATCAATGTCTCCAGCATCAGGTTCTAAGTGGGGTTCCTGCAACTTCAAAAATTGTAAATATTAGAAAATTTAAAAAATTAATCAAGACTAACACATACATTAAAAAAATGATATGTATTAAAAAAATGACAAATTTTTAAATATTACCTCAATGTTGGTTGTTTGGGCCTCGAATACAACCACACCGAGTGCAGTACCACCCCCTTGAGAAGCATCAATCTCCTACAAGGGTATAAAAAGGTTTATGCAGGTAAATAAAAGATTTAGGAATTTTAATACCCCCTAGGAGTCCATTTATATTACAGTATACAAAGTTTTATGCAGGTAAATAACAGATTTGGGAATTTTAGGAAACTAGTCCCTTGGACTACACTCTAGGCTTGGGTTCTGGGTCTTCCAAACATATGGAGAAGGTGAATAAAACTCATATTCATACATAGAAGGTGTTTATTGTGAATTTAATGAATTATCAAAAGTAAAATAAATAAAATCAGAAAGGTTTAAGTCCTTCAACTCATTCAAAATCTAAAACTAGTCATTTTTCAATGCATTTCTATCTAGGGTGTGGAAATGCTTCTCCAGAGTAAATCAGATATATTCAAAACTCTGTAATACTTGCAGAAAGGTAAGAATACATTATTTCAGAGAATTAATGACTGAATTCAATCTCATCAGAGTTTCATATCTTTACTCATTAATTTAGTCTTCATTACAAGGCTAGAAAACTAGAATTGGAGGTAGACATTGTAATGGAAAAATATTAGAACATTACAGAAAATTTGGAACTATTAGGAGACTAATATTAGGTACTGATAATAACCTCAATTAATGGTAGAGATCCATCTATCTCTCTTCATCACTTCATATCATCAATCTCTCATAAAAGGAGGAAATCTTGAAGATATCTTTGATATTCGAATGGAGGAGTGTCCCAATCACTCTAATGTGCTGCACTAAAATGGAAATGGCTTTAGAACTTGCATTTTCATGCCATTAATGGATGAGATTTTATCCATATCTCTAATATAACCTGTAATGAGAAGGGAAGAAGAGGGGAGAAGGAGAACAGGGGACTTGGGGCACATCACCCAAGAGACTGAGGATCACCACTTAGAAATGAAGCTTAAGCTTCGATCAATTACAAAAATACATTAACCAAACTGAAATTTTTTTAAACTCTCCCACCAGACATGGAATTCCTTAATGTGGGACCAAATCATCTTGAGCCTCTCTAAAGTATGACGATCCATGTGCAAGCTAGCACTGGAACTCACATCACAGTTGTTATGAATACACAAGAGGTTATCCCATGCTCATCCATTTATACTGAAAGCATCATATAGCAGCCATACATTCTCATGCCATTGCTCATACAATTTCTTTGATGTGTCCAATGTCTCTCCATTGATACAAGCAAGATGTTTACCCTCCAGTGCACACATCTCAATTATGTGTCTAGCCACCCAATCAATGGATAGACAAACTTTCATGCTAAATGATTCAGGTGGGAATAATTCAGCTACTACTAGTTCACTTGTCAAACCACATGGTTTTACCATCAATACCTCAACTGGAAGAGTGGAAACAGAAAAAATCCTTTCACCTAATTTTCATCCCCACATGATGTGGCTGAAATAGAAGTGTGGGGTGAAGAATTGTGAGCCAAATCCCTACAATGCTCACCAATCAAGATAATGGATCCACAAATTCCTCCATTATTTTTCTGAGTGACAGTGTGATCATGTGCCTCCTCCAAAATTGTACAACATTTTCCTACAGGAAACTCATAATCTCTTCGGAACCATGCAAGCGCTTGATCTTCATATTGCTTGACCTCAAACTCCTCAAGCACATGCAAATTGGAATGCACCTCATGTGCATGTGTATGGGAGGTATATAATAGCAGCAAAATAAGTCTTTGTTGATGTTCACATGTCAAGACAATGTTAGTCACAACAAAAAAAATATTGCAGAAATAAAACATTTTACCTCCAAGGTCTTCATTCCAAATATGTCTCTATCCACCCAATTAATGGATGAATAAGCACTTTTATGTGCTGATCCATATGGAATGTGATCATCCATATTTCCGGTAGAGAAGAACACTTCATCCTTCCCCTCAACCTCAATTAGTAAGTCCAATATTCTCTTCCTCATAGCTTTTCATAAGCACCTGCAAATCTAAGTGCATCTCATGAGATTCCTCCCTTTGTTCAAGAATGCAATCAGCCTTGTGAATATGGTTGAATTGTGTGTAGGAGGGTAGGTAATACCTTTGCAACTTCTCATGAATTTTCTCTATCTCCATCTTGGATTCTTGGAGTGCACATTGAGTGCTCTTCAAGGAATCTTAGGTGGTAAACAAATATTGTGAGAGCTTGCAAATTTATTCTCCATCCTTCAAGGATGCTCCATGCAAGACATCAGCAAGCTCAATCAAATCACCTCTATCAGAAAGCAATTGTAGGAATTCCCCTTGTATTGTAAACAATGCCTTCTGCATATCCTCCTTGGATTCAAGAGAAGATTGATCTTCTGATGAAGCAGCTATCCAACATTGGTGTGCCACTAAAGAATGTGTGTCTTGGAGAAGGTGTAAATCCTTTTTAATCTTCTTTTAATCCATTTTCAAAGGCCAAGGAAATGAGTGGGGTTCTTGAGGGAAATCACCCCCTTCTTCTTTCCTGCAATTTTCTTGATGTGACTTGCACTTGTCTTTTGGAATCTTTATTTCTTCTTTCCCACTTGCAATACTAGATGGCTCATAGCTCTCCACAATGGTGATAGTGGGATTGGGATTCTCAGTGAGTTCAATCCTCTCCTCTAATGTGGATACAACTTCATCATGCTGCAAGAGAGTCCAAAATTCAGAACTGTGTGTATCCCTTTGCACCATATTTTTCTCCTTCATATTTCTTAGTTCACACCTAACTAGTGGGAGCTTGTCTTCCACTTCATTGGGAAATTCAAAGGATGAATTCAAATATGAGATTTCTTCTTCTTCTATATCTGATACAAAATATTCCTTCACCATATTATTACCATTGACGCCCTCACCCTTATTTACATTGAATGTGTGATCCATAACAAAGAAACTAGGAGTGGATTTATCTCCCTCACAATTGGCCTTCCTCTTGTAGTCCTGAGATGCAAGTGGAGAATTTTTGTCTTTCCATGGAGAAAAGGGATGTAAATGAACATTACTGATGCAAAAATAACAACCTTCATCACACATGTTCTTCACCTTATCCTCTTCTTGTACAGACACTATGGTGTCCCGTTCTTCCACCAAAATTTCTGCTTCACACCCAAGCAGTGTGGTCTTGCTTTCTTCTTGCGTATGTGGCTCCTGAGGTGACTGTAACTATTATTTGTAATAATATTTTGGATCTGATCCAAAATATATATCTTCATCCATAAATAATCCAACAAATTTAGCAGTGATTTGAAGATCACACACCAAGAAGCTTGAAGTGCATTCCTCTTCATTCTCTTCTTAGAGTAATGGGAAACAAGCAAAATCTTCTGGAGCATCTTCTTTCAAACAAATTGAGTTTTTTCCTTCTTTAATGGTACTATGATCATTACTTGAAGACAATATTCTTGAATAAAATCCAAAGAATCTCAGAATGCTTGAGCATGTTGATGGATTTGATGACTCTTCACTTTTGCTTTCTTCTTCCTCCTCATTGCTCAGAGAGGTGGAACAACTTTGTTCCTCTATGGATGATTTGTTTCTATTGAAAGAGTAATCATATACATTCTTAGGCTGAAATCCAAATCTACAATAAAAATAATCTTTGAAAGGAATGGATTTACAAATCATTTCCCCCAAGGCAAGATACTCTTTGTAGTGGTGGGGCAAGTTTTCAGCTGCATCTATCATCTTTGCTAAATCCTTCTTAGGATTAGCCATGGGTAGTTCCAAATTTATTTCTCCATACTCCATATGGTCATAAAAGTAACCATCCTTGTCTATTGACATTTGTAACCCATCATTAACATAGATCACCTCTTCTTCTTCAAAAAACTGATCAAAGTCATCATCTTCAACTACTGGCACAACCCTCATGGTAGCAACTTTAATTGGTGATCTGCAAAATTAGTCAACAAAGAGCCTTCTTTCCACAGGAGTCGAGGAAAGTGCTCTGATACCACTATGATGTCCCAAGTTTGGTGTGCATACCTGAACACTATCTAATTCTGTAATTTAAATTACAATTTCTGAACTTTGAATCAAACCACTTAGAGCCTCTTCGGACAGGGAAAGTCAGGGTTTTTTTCTAGGAACTTTTGTAGGCAAGAGGAGTGAGAAGTGGAAAGAAAACAAAGATATTTCAGACATATAATTTCCTCTTCCCTAACACATTTAGATATGGTGCCATTTAGGTTTCAGAATCCACAATGCGGAAACCTACTTCCACGCTTTTGGGCAGCCAAACCATGAAACTAGGAAGAGTAGTTCAGCCTTTTTCAACCAAGGGATTGGGTAAATTTATTATGGCTCTGATATAAAGTTATATTATAGTATACAAAGGTTTATGCAAGTAAATAACATATTTGGGAATTTTATGAAACTAGTCCCTTGAACTGCACTCTAGGCTTGGGTTCTGGGTCTTCCAAACATATGGAGAAGGTTAATAAAACTCATATTCAGACATGGAAGGTGTTCAATGTGATTTTAATGAATGATTAGAAGTAAAAGAAATAAAATCAGAAAGGTTTAAGTCCTTAAACTCATTCAAAATCTAAAACTAGTCATTTTTCAATGCATTTCTAGCTAGGGTGTGGAAATGCTTCTCCAAAGTAAATCAGATATATTCAAAACTCTGTAATACTTGCAGAAAATTGAGCCCCTCTATCATGTCCCCTCAAAGTGGCCATTAAAGTATTGACCATGCTGGACTCCTAGGGGGGGCTCAATTTGACATTAATTATTCTTCCTAGGAAAATTCTGTAATAATTAATTAAGTAAGGCATGTATCTAAGTTTTATTTTCCATTTAAATTATTTATGATAATTAATGAGGTGTAAATAAGCTACCTTTTTAGGTGGGGAACAATGGGAAAGTCTACTTGCCAAGGAAGGAAAGAAGAAACACTATGACAAAAGATGTCATAGGAAAAAAAAGGGGAAAGTACCTAAAAGCAGTAGAAAAGTAGTCAAAGATAAAAGAAGGCAAGTTTTGAAAAGGAGGGCGCAGTTTCCTCTTAGATAACGCAGAAAAGCTGTAAGGGAAAAACCAAGAAAGTCTAGGAAAGGGAAAGTAAAGTTTTCTTTTGGGGACTCAGTTGGAAAAGCAGAAAGCTGTCATAAACAAAGAAGCAACATTTTGGCTAAGGAGGGCACATTTGCTAATTTAGGAGATGAGTTGGACTTGGAAATTTTTACACATGGTCCTACTTGCCAAATTACCCAAGGGAGGTGCAAATGTTGCTAAGGTTAGGATTTTTTGAGGGTTGACTTGCTCTCACAGGTCACCTTGGATCCCCACTTGCTAAGCAGGTCACTCATCACTCTATTAAAGAAGAATTCGACCCCATTGACTCAATTTGGATGATTTGATGTTTTGGTTATGCTATGCAAGCATACTCTCTAAGTGTTGTGCCTCAGACCATTGGGTGATGATCCCCAAACCCCTCCTCCCTTCTCTTCCGTCTCGCTTTCTCTTCTATTGCAGGTATGGAACGCTACATTGCAGCCATTGAAGTATGATCAGATTTATTTTCAGCCTCCAACATGTTTAGGTCAAGATACAATGAATCCCATGCTTCACCTATGCTCATAGCCGCTTTTGTCGGTCATGTTCTAGGCCTCCTGCCCCTTTATTTTGGAGTCTCCCTGTAATGGTCAGTTTAGTATATGATTTATGATATGTAGCAGAATATTAATCTGTAATTTATCTATGTCCGGTCAAAACATATATTTCCATAAAGAATTATGTCTTCAGTTTCCTCAGAAAATCTTATTTTATCAATGTATAGGGGAAAATTGATGAATCTAAGTGCTATGAGAAATATGCAAGGTTGTGGGACTGTCTGAAAAGATTTTATATGTTAATTGGGATTTTATTTATCTCTTTCATAATTCATATGTATCTCATAAATTAATTTGACACAAATTAACTGCTTAAATTTAGACCCTAGCTAGATTGCTAGCTTTCAATGACTAGTCTTGCCAAATTTGATGTAAAATGAGTTATGCTAACTCAAAATGAGCCCTGTTAGTTCCTGTGGGTCACTAACAGACCCACCTTCCCTTAGATACCTCCATAAACATTTTTAATTGGGATCATACTGCTTTTCTGGAGCCTCCTCTGCGCAAGGTTTCTCTTGACCAAAATTGCCATAAATCCTCAAATTCACCCAAAACACCTAAAAATTTCCAGAAACTCAGAAAAATATTTAAATACCTTTTTATATATTAAATTAAGGCTATAATAAACCTCTTCAAGTTTCCCTAAGCCTTTGGTTGAAACAGGCAGAACTACTCTCCTTAGTTGCACGGTTTGACTGCCCAGAAGCGTGGTAGTAGGTTTCCGTGGCGCAGATTCTGAAACCTAAATGGCACCATATCTAAATGTGTTAGGGGAGAGGAAATTAAATGTCTAACATCTCTTTGTTTACTGTCCACTAAGCACTCTTGTCCTCTACAAAATATCCCAGAAGAAATCCCTGATTTGCCTAGTGCAAGAAGGCTTGTGTGAATTAATTCAATTTCAGAATTTTTAATTTAAAAAATTGCAGCGAGTTAATATTCTTATATGTACATCATATAAGGGATAATACAGGTTCCTGCAACTTCAAAAATTGTAAATATTAGACAATTTAACAAATTAATCAAGACTAACACATGCATTAACAAAATGATATGTATTAACAAAATGACGAATGTTTAAATATTACCTCAATGTTGGTTGTTTGGGCCTCGGATACAACCACACTGAGTGCAGTACCACCGCCTTGAGAGGCATCAATCTCCTACAAGATTAAATATTGCATATATTACAAACCTTTTAATATGTTACATAGAGTATGGAAAAATTAAAAATTGAACAATAATAGATTTTTAACAATGTCCTTACCTGACCACCAGTCATTGTAGAGGTACCATGTCTTGATCTAGGACCATAACAGGATTGACCACATGTTGTGCATACGTGTGACTCACTCTAAGGCACATGGGATGTCGGTATATCCCCACCAATAGATGTTCCTCTACCACCAGAAGCTGCTGGTTGTACCCCAACAGAGGAAGAGGGAACTGTCTGGTCAATAGTAGTCATGTGTCAAGAAACCATCTCAGCTAGAGTCAGAAATGCCTCTTGTGTCTGGGAAACCATATCATGTAAATGAGGGATGTATCTCCTCGGTATTTGTGCATGAGGTGCAGGTATCTATGGATTGGAACCTCTATGCCTAGCATTGGGTCGATGTTGGGGCATCCCCCTACCAACTCCCTGGAATCCCAACATGTCAAAATAGTTGACATGTTTCCCCATCACAAATTCTGCATACAACTTTTGCAGGAATTACAACGGTACTTCCCTATTGTTGTACGGGGGAATGTCAAAAACCATGTACCACCTATCCATTCAATGGTCTCTAATGGGTGGAAAGAAGCACCACTCAATCGAAATATGTGTCTTGGTGCTCTCGGGAATGTCATCAGTCCCAGGCACTCTAAACAATGTATTGATGTGTTCTTTGGTTATTTTTAGCTTCTTTACCTTATTGTAACTCAGCCCATCAGCGTATTCTTGTCTTTTCATCTCCTTGTACGATGTAATGTTATACAAAGCATCATTCGATCTTGCGATTGTATCAACAATAGTCAAAAATGATTCTGACAAGGAGCGACGAAGCTCATTTCCACCCTTCCAAGCAAAACCAATCTCTTTGAGATGGCCAATAACCCTTAATACCTCAACATTGTTATTTATAGTAGCCATTGTAATCATAAATACAAATAAAATATCATTAGAAAAATAAACACATGATATAATGACATCTCTAAGCACTTAAAAGTGTATAACTAATGTATGACAAATAACAACATAAACTAAATCTATTATGTAAATTTTAAAATTGATCTTGAATTTTACAGTAAAGAATAAACATTTAACATTTTAAATTTTAAATTTATGTCTTAAATTCAAGTATGAATTCCAATTTCCATATGCATGTGTACATAAAATGTGCTATGTGCATATGTTGATCGGGAAGCTCCTCTAGCTTATTTTAAGGCTTGGATTATGAAGTTTTATCAAAATTGTGAGGTGTTGACTAATGCTCTTGTAGGACTAGCTCCCGGATTGCGGGTAGAGGCAACGACTAGACATTAGATTGCGGGGAAGGATTGCATTGGCATTCAGAAAGGAATATATATTTATGCATCTCATGTAGTGGCATACCCTATTTTTCATTTGACAAAGATTGCACTTAGCATTGTTTGTTATGGTGTGCATATTTACTTCACTGCTGAGTCATACCTTCATTCGTTGCACGACCATTTCCCTTTGAGTAATTACAGCCAATTAAAATCAACGCATAATAAAATGAATTACACTCTTTTCTTTTATAGGGTGCACCAATAAGAATAGGTTTTAGGTTCTTGGAATAGTTCATTGTGAGTCAATTCTCCAAGACCACTAAAAAAAACATTTATGTGTCTGTCTAGGTGAGAGTGTGAAATTCCTTTATATAATTAGTGTTCTCAGGATCCTCCTCTTACAAGGGAGTTAAGCACGAGGCAGTGTGAACGGTTATTGATTGGGATGACCCCTAGTCATAACTGAGTAGCACCGGAGATATTTCCAGGATTGTATTCGTATCTGGGGGCTCTTTCGAGAGTTTCAGGCTTTGCTACCCTACCCATACGGTCAATCTTGCCTACGACTGTCTGCCTGAGCATTGATTATATTGAGGTGATATTAGTTTCCTTACCTAGGTTATCGAGGGGGTATTTGCAGAGGGTATTCTACAGGTGTCCTAGCCAGGTAGGGTTCGGATAGCATAGTCACTATATGCGTTGAAGCTGAGGGCCACTATAATTGGTTACGAACATCCGCTTGTTGTGTATGGGAGTCTGAAGCCTCTCCTAGGCGAGGCATACCTGCTTCATTCGGGAGCTCACATATCCTCCCCTTGGTTTGCTTGTATTTTGGCTGTATATTTTCTTAGGAGTGTGCTCTTTATGCGCTAGTTGGCCTTTAGGATCATGGTTACTTGAGTATATTTATGCTCTCTTGAGTTTGGGTCCTTTTATTTTCAGCATGCCTGGTATCCTATCACCCGTCCTTGGTCCTAGTACGGACCCTGGTGTCAGACTTGGGGGCATCACAACCCCTTACCATGCTCATAGATTTGGGAATGGTCATATTCCATCCTCTACTCCATTTGTGGATGATTTTTATTCCCTTCGCTCGGTCTTTACACCAGTGGTCACCCTCACGGGGGTTGGTAGTGCATACGTGAATGTTGGGTCTACACTTTACATTCCTTTTTATTGTCCATCGTCCACCGCACTATTTCCTTTGAATTTATTTGCCATGATCATTCCTCCCTATTCCCTATAGTTTGGATTATTTATTGACTATTTTGGGTTGTTTTGGACTTATATGGTTGTCATGTAGGGTCCAGTTTTTATACACTCTCTCTGAGCTTTTGACCCGTTCATTCCTATCATAGGAATCATGTCTAAATTGGCATATATGTTAGGATTTCACATCCGCTTGCATTTTGCCTGACCTTATGACTGTTTCATTTTAACCTCAAGTACGAACCCATTCCATGGTATCACGGAACTTTCATGTTGTTGTTAGAAGTGGTACTATGTGAATGGTAAAGCTTTCCTATACATGGGTGTCCTAGTTAGCTCCCCTTTACGTTTGGTACCCATGCTATGAGTCCTCTCTTAGGTCCAGGAGTCCTTCGTATAGTATCACCATGAATTTGAGCAAGAGCTTCATACTCCTCTTGACCTTTATGCCAGCCATTTCCCCGGATTTCCCTTGTATATGTCAAGTTGTAATTGCATTATCATGAGTTTTGCTTGCCTCATTGAGCCTTATGTCAGCTTCCCTGACTTTGATTATCAACCATATAGCCCGAGCTTGTCTCATGTCTAGCCACGCAGAGCCATTTTGTATATCCTTTGTAGCTTGATTCCCTATTTTTATCGGGAGGGGACTTTCCCCCGAGTGTCCCTATCCCACACGTGTGTCCCTGCATTGAGCATAGGTATGTTCCGCTGCTTGGAACTAGTTTGTTTGTCCCTTGACACTCGTCTCCTCCTAGTCTGTAACTATAAAGCATGTTTATTATTTTTCAAGCTTTTCAAAATATTTGAAAAAGTCCAAAAAAGTCAAAAAACCAAAAAGTCAGACAAGAAAAGATTTTATCTTTGGCAGCAGTTGAGTCGTGTCGCCTTCGAACAGAGCACTGTATATCACATTCGTTGGTTGGGTAATAGTTTGAATTTAGGATTTTCACTCATTTCTTTGAGTTTATCTCCACCAACTAGTTAAGCTTCCAGTCCCGATGGAGCCTCTGTCGATGCCTCCTGTGTCGTAGAGATGTCCCAGTTTTGTATATCAAGTCTATGTTGCCTACATTTAGTCACCATTCACCTTTATGCTCTTGTTAGAAGGAAGTTAAAACCTGATTCAACCATTCCTTAGCTATCTTGACTTTGCATGTCGGCCATTCCCAGTATAGTTACTGGTTCGTGCACCTTATGATCAAGTCCTTCCACATTATACATCTTTGCTGAGTACCTTGTGTTGGATGATGGGGGATGCCTTAATGCCCTCTTTCCAGTGGATTTCATCCCATCAACTTCAGATCATTTATTCTCGGATAGGAACAAGGATAGGAATCTAGAGTCAGTTTTGAGTGCCTTGAGACTTGCAGTCATCAGTGGCAGGTTCTCTCGCCATCGACATTTTTTGGGAATACATCAATGTCCCCTGATCGATGGATTCTCTCAAGTATTTGACCTTAACACATTTATTCACACTTGTTAGTTTGCACTCTAGTACCTTGATTCCCATTTTCATTATTGGTGGGTGATCTCGCGTTTGTTAACGGTATACATCAATGACCAGTAATCAGACAATGGACTACTATGTTTGACCTCGACACCTGTATTCACCTAGTAGGACATGTACTCATAACAGTTTGTGTAGAAGACCTTCCATATTGGTGGCACCTTTTATATGCTACCTCCTTGATTGTGCCAGTGTTCATGAAATTTCAGCTCTTGTGACGTGATTCCAGTATATGTCAGGCATTTCCAGCCATTATGGAGATCATGATCCTTTGTATATCTTCATCATGGAGATTCTGATCTATTTATATTGTACGTGGCAATGACCACACATGTCATATTGTATCATGCCTATTCATGGCCATTGTACTATTATGTATCCAGGACTACTGTATCTTCTTGCAGTTATATGCAGAGTTTGATCATTGTATTGTATTGATTGGATGGTTGGTTCTTCCACTGGGTTCTTCATCACTCCACTTTTGGGATGGACTTATAATGTATTTTGGCCATCATATGACCCCTCTAACCTCACACATTAGGGGGAATCTGTTACAACTGATTTTACCACACATGGTGAATCACACTTTTATGGCCTTCCCTATCCCTCTACAGACTCTTTAGACCCCATGGACCATTTTTGTACCTTTAATGTTTCCAATATCATCCCTAAAAACATGCAATAATTTCCATACGTGACTTTTAATCCCTTTCTCGCGTATATACACGGATTTGAACCTTAAACCCGCGTACATCGGGATGTGTGCAAAAGGCCAAATTATTTTGGAGTTTTCTTGATGTGGATCTAACTCACTTGTCTCCTGGCCTTCCATATGCCTTGATATCACTTGGATTTGACCTTTCATTACCCCATTGAAGAGCTATATAAGGAACCCTTTGGATACATTGAAGGAGGAGGAATTGAAGAGCAAGAAAACTATAGTCCATTGTTGCCGGAGCTTATACTTGAGTTTGCATCCCTTTGTCCCTTGGTGCACTTTTGTGTTCTTCCCAAGCTTGCCTTTTTCTTGTGAGCTTGCTATTGAGAGATGGAGGATTGAAGTGGTGGAGGCCGAAGTGGGGGACTCAGTTTCTCCAATTCACAGACGTGCCAACAGAGGTTGTCACTATTGTAATCTCTGTTTTCTATTAATAGAAATATCTTTTCCTGTCCAATAATGTATGTTTAAATGAGCATTTGATCCATGGATGCTTTTAAATGTTTTATTGATTATGCTAGAGTAGGCCTAACACAATCATATATAGCATGCTTGTCTTGTTTGCTGAGTGTTGAGATAGCAATTTATCAATTTAAGCTGGAGTTGGAAAGCTCAACGGGGATCTACATCAACCGTCCGGAATAAGGTACGAATCGAGATTCTTTAGTGTTAGATATTTGGTTTCTCTTGCATATAGGAAATGATTGATTTCTGGAGTCAAGTTGTTTGTTGTGGTACCCCAAGCCATAGGAATTTCTCTCTGTAACACACATATATTATTTTGTTGAGATACCCTTTAGGGTTTTGTAATTTGGGTGTATATTTTCCCTTTCTAATCATTGGTGCGACGATAAAATTTGTACTATAATATGTTAATCTTCCTTTGATTTATGTTCTATGCACAATGATCTATTTCAATAATAATATTTGAGGATCTTAGCATCTATGGTCCCAAATTTTATATTTTTATTATGTTTTACAAGTATTATTTGTTATTTCTATAAAAGGGATTGTTTTCCTAGTACTACTTACTCCTAAAGTTTGTGCACATAGAGACTTAGAACTTTGGGATTTTCATTCTTTAATAAAATCATGAAAATTATTCTTGATTCCCTTCCTGGTTTGAATTTCTATAATTAGTAAGATTCATCCAATATTATACACTTTCCGAAGGCCAACATTCATCTTGTTTCGAATTTGATAATTAGTAATATTCACTAAGGTTTCTACCCTTTAACAAATTTATGGATCCATAAAAATTCCGTTCTCTAATATTTGCATAAATCAAAGGAGAAATATTCTATAAATTTTCAATGCAATGCACCTTTAACATGTAAATTCCTACAATATTATTTTCAAAATTAATGAACGTAGATTCAATTACAATCTTCATTTTGAAAACAATGTGAAAGCTACAATATTATTTTCAAAATTAATGAACATAGATTCAATTACAATCTTCATTTTGAAAACAATGTGAAAGAAAAATAAAAAAATCTAGCTTTACAGCTATGTCTATTTCTTTTTAACATTTTAATAAAAAAATGTTATCTAATAATATAAAAACAAGTTTAGTTTTCAATATCAATAGCTTTTAAGTTGGTAAACACGCACAAAAAAACATAAATTAATATTTCTAAAGTGATTCCACTGTCTTTCACCTATGGGAGATAATTCTGCAGTTTCCACAACAAACCATAAGCATTGTAATGTGTCTGTGACTATTTAAGACTGAAACTGTGAGTGCTCAAGATTGTGTATGAGAAAATCCACAAGCTAGAGGAAAAATTGAGGGAAAAAATAATTAAAAACCAACAAATCACACAAATATTAAATCTTGAGAAAAACAATAAATCATTGATACCATTCAAAATTAACAAAAATCCTTTGTAGGAAAAAATCCATGGAAACAACCCAAAGGAGATAATTCAATGGATTATTCTCCCATTGGAGTTGAAATTTTTATTTAAGGGAATTTTCAACCTATGGCTAAGCAGGTCCCATTGTGAGTGGTTTGATCTCACTGATAAACAAAATTAGATAGATCACTACATAGAATTTTTTATAGTTCTCATGCATAGTAATAATACAATGGAAAGTGAAGGAGCATACCTTTTTAGAACAATGGTATCCCTTGTATTTTGTGAGCAAATTGGTTTATCTATTTCTAGCTCCAAATTCTAGTACTTACTTATCAAACTTTCACACAGATATGGAAATAATTATCTTCCACATTCTATGTAAACAATAATAATGTTGCAATGAATATAAAAACCCTTAAATAGAATATTCAAGAAGGAACTAACCCCAACCAATCTTGAACATCCACAGATGATAACCATTCAATAAAGGAAAGAGTTTTTTTTCTCAACTTTTGAATTTGATGTCTGAATTACTTTTCAAAAAAGGCCATGCAGGGTAAAATCATGTCAATAAAACACTCTTAAGTTTTAATAAATAAATGTGAGTGCATTTGGAGAAGTCATTGATGATTTTCAAGTTAAAACTTACTTGAACCTAGAGAAAGAACAAAAATAAAGCGGACCAAAAAAATCACTATAAATAAGATGCAAAAGTGTTGAGGCACGACCTGAGACATGTTTGATCAAAAGTATCCAATTGATGACTTTTTAGAAATGAGAAGAATATTAGTCACCATATTTTTACTACATAAATTCTACAAGAAATGAGAAGAATACTAGTCACCATATTTTGGCTACATAAATGCTACAATGAGGGGTAGTTTAAATGACCAAGTCACTCATCCAAATGTTTTCTCAAGTCATCACTATGACCAATAAATATAGATGGAAAGTATTATGACCCAAAGTTGTCAAATTTATACAACCTAGTAATAACATCAACAATTCTTTTTTCTAAGACATGCTTACAATCTTTTAAGTCCTTGATTCCAAGTTAATGAGAAAAACTCTACTATTGTACCTTTACCTAAATAAGTGATGTGAGATACAGATAGAAGAATACAAGAAAGACTCGAAACGCACATACATTATTGAAATTACTATCATCTACCTAAAGTATTCTACACCCTACAATAATAAGAGATCTATAATCATAAACAAATATTTGTTTGATGTTACATTCATTAATAGCAAGAAAATTGGATTAATACTTATCTGTATGATAAGATTCTCACTAGAGAAAATCCTGGAATTAGCGTCCCATTTAACGTCCCATTTTAGTGTAATTTTTTTTAAATTGAGTGGTCAAACTAGACGCTAAATGGGACATGTCATGGAAAAAACTTAAAGCGTCTCAAAATGTCTGTTTTTACTTCGTAGATAGAATCCTTTATTACGTCCAAAATAGTGTCTATTTGTTTTCTTCCAGAATAATGTCCAACTTTGCTTCCTAAACAACGTCAAGGTTTGCTTCCTAAATAACATCATATTTTGCTTCCTAGAGAGTGTATGCTTTTGCTTCCTAAATGAAATCCATGTTAGAGCCATATTTGCATCCTTAATAGCACCATGCTAGTGTTTATGTTTGCATCTATGTCCATGCCACATTTGCATCCAAGTTAGCATCCATTTATGCTACCACTTTAGCATCCCATTTTGCACCACGTTTTACTTCCAAATATGTGTCAATTTTTGCTTCCTTTTTTGCATCGTGTTTGCTACCAAAATGACGCCAAATATTTCTTCTATTGTTGCACAATATTTTGTTTCCTATGTAATGCCATGTTTTTCATCCAAAGTAACATCTTATTTTGATACCATATCAACACCATGGTTGGATTCATCATTAGGGCCAAGTGTTGCATCATTTTTAATGCCTAGTTTAGCATCTCTATTTACACTCACATTAGCACCATGTTTTTCTACTACTTTAGCGCCCAATTTATCGTCCACTTTTACTCCCACACTAGCACCACTATTTTCTTCTCGTTTAACTCCTCGGATTTCTTCTTATTTTGCTTCCTCATGAGCACCTCATTTAGCTTCTCATTTAGCATCCAAGTTTTCTCCTTTGTTGGTCACTAGTTTATCTTCTAGCTTGGATTCTACTTTAGAGCTTCCAAAATAACATCAAAATTGAATTCCAACTTAGAGCCAAGTTTTGTATCCAATGTTGCTTCTAGATATGGGACATAATGGCATTCCATTTTAGCTATTGGTTTTGCTTCCTTATTGGCACCACATTAGACTTTCTATTTAACACCTAAAAACATGTCCAATTGTGTGCTAATATATTTATTATATCAAATTATTACAATTATTCGTTAATGTCAATAGTTCTCATATATCATTTACTTCATAGTTCTAAAATAACATAATGAAACATTCAAATTAATTGTAGATACAATTATTGAAACTAATTGCATAGAATTTATGAAAAAAATTAACATAAACAAACGACATTGATCCAAAGTAGTAATATCATCATATATATTAATTTTCTATGAAAATATCATCAACAACTTCCAATATATAAATTTAAAACATAATAACAATAACATCAACATTATCTTTCATTAAAAAATGTGAAATTATAAAACATCATTGCATGAATAACCTATCATACAGATCATGATATTAAGGTTAAAAGAACAAGAGAACGATATATAAAGTGAAAATACCAATATCATAAGAAACATTTTTTTTGATATCCATATGTAGAAAAGTCAATATGATCAACAGTATTCAAAGTTTATATGTCAACATGAATCCACAATACAAATCAAAATAACCCAAAATGCAATATGAACTTGGATAATCACAAAAATACAATGTGTCTAGTAAAATTGAGAAAACAAAAAAAAATCTACAATCTCAATAATAGCATCAACGACTACAATCATCATCATCATCATCATCATCATCATCATCTATCCCAACATCATATCCATCATCATTTTCATCTGATTCATTTTCATCATTATCAGCAATATCTTTCATTGGTACATTAGTAACAACATAACCAAGATCATCATCTAAGTAGTCATCTTCACCATTTCTCTACAAATACC
Source organism: Pseudotsuga menziesii (assembly GCA_001517045.1). Classification (NCBI taxonomy): domain Eukaryota; kingdom Viridiplantae; phylum Streptophyta; class Pinopsida; order Pinales; family Pinaceae; genus Pseudotsuga; species Pseudotsuga menziesii. The sequence continues at coordinate 111,968 of LPNX010218044.1, read as the reverse complement.
AATAAATAATCAATTTAAAGCATAAGTATTAATTTCATTACATAATGCATATTGTGTGTAATGTTGCAAATATTAGTGTGATAATTTATGTATTCTGATGAGTTTTCCAACCATGAATATAAACACCATCTCATCAACAGATAGTAACCACACACATCAAGTGTATCCACAACCATGCACACACTCATGCATACACACACATGTACACCATAAATTTTCATATCACAATAGAAGAAGACATATAGGCAAGGAAAAATAGACATTCCAATGATTATATATAAAGTGAACAAAAATATGATATCACATATATTATTCGTTTCAAACCATTTTTTTGCCTAAAGTTTTTATATCATTAAATATATACATATAACATGTTATTCAATCTATATCTTCAATAGCATATTAACCATGGTTGTCATCTCTCAATCAAGTTCATGAATTGTTTACATTGTAATATAAAAGTAAATTTAATATAACATGATTGAAAATATAATCTGATAAATATGATTAAAATAATATTATCATAGATATAGTTTTTAACATAATAATCATATCATCAGTATAACAATCACAAAGCTTCGTTGGACTCATGTTATCCAAGTACCTGGAAGAGGTAACAAAACTCAATTCTATTGTTTGGAATTTGAATGGTATTCCTGAATGGCCATAACAAGCGACCAAAAACTCGCCATAACTCAAAAACAAGGCTCAAATGGAAAAAAAATGTTAGTTAAGTTGGATTTGTGACATCCAAGTACTCCTAAGGACATCCCTGCTCGATACTTTCATGGGTCGAGAGCTGTTTATTTTGACGGTTTTTTAAACTAGGATTTTCTCAGTGATGTGCAGTGAAATTTATGCATGATAGGGGAATATTTTGAAAATGTGTTGAGAAATTGCATGGGAATCATAGTCATCTTGCACTTTCCCAAACACAGTTGCAGGAGGCAACATAACTCAATTCTATCGTTCGGTTTGGTTTTTATGCCCTCGGTTGAAATTTTTGTGGAGTCCCTTAATGGCCTTAATAAGCGAGAAGAAACTCGCTATTACTCAAAAACCATGGATCTGATGGATAAATTGTTTGGTTGGTTGATTCATGACATTCGAGTACCACTAGGGACATCCCTGTCCAGTGGCTTCATGTATCGAAAGTTGTTTATGTTATTGGTTTTCTAAACTAGGGTTGTGTTAAGTGACATGTAGTGCAATTTATGTACGATAGGATGATATTTTGAAAAATGTACCCATTGTATGTGTAAATTGAACCTAGGTGATAGAACAATTACACACAAAATTGCTAATCAAACATGCAAAATTCACACAAAAGGAGACTGAAATTGGAGCATAAATTAATCCTGTATTGAATAAATGTACATTAGCCAACCTCATGAATTAATACGCTACTCAAATATATAATTACATCAGAGATTCAAAAGCATAAGGTTTCTATTCGAATTGGTCAAAAAGCAAGCTTACTAAAACTAATCAAATCCCCCATATGTGTAGAAAACACTTTCCAAATCTATGAAGATGCTCATGAATTGGATAAATCAGATAGGCCAGCTAATAAGTGATGGAAAGAGATTAGATACATGTCTTTTTTTGCAGAAAAGGAAGGAGGATGATGTGGGAAAAAACAAGGCAATTACTACTAGAATAGATTTTCCTTTTTTCTTTAAAACTGTTGCAAAGAAAGACTTTTCAAAAAAAGCATAACTACGCTTTTACAAACTAGGAATAAAACTAGACATGCTAAAAATGTTTCCAGGATGATTCCAAAGTGCTCCATGACCTAGTTTTAGCATGTGTTAACTTCTATGTGCATGTGGAAGCCAACTAGCATAGTAAGGAATATAGGGATCTAGGAACAAGACAAAAATGATTAATTAATGTCAAATATGGGTAGATTATTCTAACAGCCCCCCCCCCCCCCCCCCCACCTACCCCCCTTAAGCCTGGATTTATGAATAAATATCAGAAAACTATAGGGACTAGTAACAAGCCTTAGTCACCCTTTACATACTGCATGTCCATACAACAAAGGAAAGAGGCAAAAAACCCAGTGGGAAAATCCTCCCTTAAACATGGACAGGAAACAAAAATTTTGGAAATCTTGTTATCAATCATACTTCACCAAATGATCAGAAATCCTCAACAATGATTTGAGATTACTGGAGGCCTTCTCACAGAATACTTTGGTGAAGATATCTGCTACTTGTTTTGAAGATGCGCAGTAGAGTAGAGCAATGGTACCATCATGCACAAGATCCTTGATATAGTGCATATGGATCTCAATGTGCTTGGTTCACTGTACTTGAACTGGATCAGTGGAGATTTGAATGTTGCTTTCATTGTCACAATAGATTACAGTGGAAAAATATTATTTGAACCCACATTCTCAAAGTATCCCCTGCAACCACAAACATTGAGTAGTTGCATTCACAACTCCTCTATACTCTGCCTCTGTAGATGAGAGTGTTATGGCACTCTGCTTCTTACTTGACCAGCTGATTGTTCCATTTGCAAGCATGAACACATATCTTGAAGTAAAATTTCTATATGTGTTGTCACCTGCCCAATCACTGTCAGTAAATCCACAGATTTTGCTTTGTAGAAAATCCCATGAGTCCTTGCTCCCTAAACAAAGTTTAGGATCCTCTTGGATGCTCTCCAATGGATCTCATGATTCTGATCCATGTATCTTGAAGCCACACTAATTTCATAAGATAATTTAGGCCGAGTATGTGTAAGATAAAACAAACACCCAATCAGCTGCCTATATAGTGTATTATTTACCAAAGGAGAAGAACCTGCTTCCCAAGCTTAACTCCTGAAAGGAATGGAGTCTTGATTGGCTTGCAATATTTCATGCTGAACTTGTTGAGAAGATCTGAAGCATACTTGGACTGATGAACTTTGATTCCATTTTGGGATTGAGAAAATTCAAGACCTAAGAATTGGCTCAACAATCCCAAATATGTCATGGAAAAGGCATGGTTCATTGCATCCTTCAAGGAGGAAATCTCTTTCTTTGAACTTCTTGTAATCAGTAGTTTATCGACATATAACACAATAATCATTAAAGAACCATGAAACAGCTTCAAATAGACATTAGGATCAGACTTGCATCGAACACAACTCAGTGAGAGTAGAAAGCCATCAATCTTGGCATACCAAGCCCTGGGGGCTTGCTTGATCCCATACAATGATTTATTTAACCAGCACACTAAATACGGATTAGAAACAAAACCTTTTGGTTGCTGCATATAAATCTCTTCATTCAGATCTCCATTTAGAAAGGCACACTTAACATCCATGTGATGTACCTCCTAGTTCCTTGAAGCTGCAATGGCTAGAGCTAGTGTTGGATATCATGGGCAGACCCGGGTTTACTGTGTTTAACCAACAACACCCCTAGCTCACTGGCCCTTTTGGCGATAGACCGCGAAGCGACCTGAAGTCTCACCCGAAGAGATTCTAATGGGTTGGCCAAGGACTCAAGCGTCTTGGACCAGGTTCTATGGCATCCTACTTGTGACTCGCAGCTCTTCTAGTTGTGAGATCTCTCTCTTCCTGTCGTACGGATCCCTTTCCGCGTCACGCAACTTCCACTGACTCGCGATGACTCCAGCCTTATCGCATCTCCGTGCACCAGGCAACACGTAACTTCTTACCAACGCTAACTCCTTAACCTATGGTATCACGCACCACATCTCCTCTGCCGATGTGGTATCGCCTCCCTGCGATATCCTACTCCCGCGGCTCAGTGCACTTAGCGTTGTTCATGTCGACTTGCAGGACTCAACATGACAGGCTGTTTAACACTGCGACTAGTGACTATTTCAAGCAAAGCATAAATGAACCCGCATACACATGCCAAAGACTTCAACTTATATCTATCCTTCTATATTACTGCGAACTGAATAACGCATTCATACATTAAACTATAAGCAAAGTCTTATATACTAACTGTTAGATGTGACAAGTAAACACAACACATAACTCAATCACATAACACTCGATTTTAACGTGGTTCACCTCCAGGATGGAAGTTACGTCCACAGAACTGTGTTTCTATTATAGCTCAGGGGAAGGTAAACACAGTTCTGCTGCACCGCATATGCAGCTTGAGATCTTCTCTCTTAGATATCTTTTCTATCTCTATATTGTCTCTCTTACAATATACTCTTCCCTCTCTGTCGATCCCTACGGATCGTTACATGCATGCTCTATGAGCCAGCTACTGGTTACAGTAAGATACTATAGCTAATAATAGAACCAGAGCTCAACTCTATTACAATACAAGGTAGCCGTGAGCTAACAGACTCAATGGCTAACTAGCTAGCTGGATGGCTTAAAATTCTCAAAATGCCAACCTTTTACAATACAAAATACATCCCTTTATAGGCGGCCCGAAGGTCTCGCCATTACAACACTGTGGGCCTATCCCAACAGTAACCCAAAACCCTAACTAGTGACAGTCGGCATATCTGTACTTTGAGGTAGCCGCTATCCATCACACCATAGCTCTCTGCGGTATTCCATTATTCCCGACGTTGATCATGGGTACTATGCACTGCTTCCCTTCACCACAGCTTCTTGTAGTCTTCCATGCTTCCCAGCGCTGACCATGGGTACCAGCGCTGCTTCCCTGGCTGTCCTTTGTCTTCAATGCCTCAGCCTCATTGCTCCTTTTCCTTTATGAGGGTAGCTGAACCCTCTTGTCTTCCGCCGCTACCTTCAATGCAGTGGGCGATCTCTCTTGTCTCAGCTGCTCAAGTACCATCGTCTTCCTTGACTTCTCTATCTTAAAAGTCATGGTTTTTGGCTCTGCTCTGTAGCTGGAAACCTGCTACGGCGTCGTAGCTCTATCTTGTCTACTCTCCGCCAAAACTGTCTGTCCACTAAACTGGCAGCTTCTTCTGTAGCTGCGGGACCCTGCTCCAACAGTCCCCCAACACTTACTTGTGGCTCATCCCCAAGCCACTACCAGCGGGCTTCTCCTTGGCTTCCTACGAAGTCCATTGCAACCTGTCGCAAAGTCCTGTGACTTCCTTCTGCATCACTTCGACACAATCTCGTTCCGAGTCAAGAAAATATTGACTAATACTGGCGTCTTTTGCTAACTTAGTTCGTAGGTCTCTCTTACCTTTCCTTATTGTTATGCTCGCGTAGTCTTGCCACTGCAAGACCTGCTGTCCTTGTGCCCACCATAAGGATTCAAATCCCTGGTATCACGAGAATTCCTTTCTATCTGGGTTAGAGCTCATGCTATAAGGAAGATATAAATATGTATCTTCCAAGATTCTCAAAACATGTCGCTCGGCCTGGAGCCCCCTATATGAAAGAGATACAAACCATGAATTCCGTTCCGAGAACAAGCCTTTGTCTGCATGCTGGAATTCTACCATTTGCTGGGTTTGCTGTCCTCTTCCACTTTCCTTCTTAGTAAGTCGCTCCAGGTATTCATGCTCCCTTTGATCGCCAGATTTTCACTTCTTTGCCTCAGCAATCTCTTGTTCTTCTCTTAGCTGATCAGATAGGTCGGCTTCCTTCTCCCGTTGTTGTCTTTTCCTCATTTTTACTTTCTTCCTCGCGGGAGATTTTTTCTCGTCATTCTTCTGCTCTGCTTTCTTATCTTCAGTGATCGGCTCGTCTTTCTTCTTCTCGTTAGCAGAGAATTTGATGACATCTTCTACATCCTGCGCTTGATTCCTCAGCCTTGGAAATTGTCTTACCTGTGATATTCCTAATTTCACAACCCTGGGCGGCGTCGTCATAGCGGACATACGGCCACCAGGGTTGAAATGTCTCAGCATTCTCTTCTAAAGGTTCCTCCTCGGGCAGAACCCACTTGGTGAAATGTCTTGGGCATGCAATGGCTTCAAACTATGGGAATCACGGCACTCTAAAACTAGGTGAACTCTGCACAGGAAACTCTGAACAACTTACTCTATAGCTCTCAGTTTTTTGCAAGTGTAACCCTCTCGAATGAACACTTTTTGCTTTTATGTCAAAGGCAGCAATCTCGGACGCAACGGTCATCTTGACTGGACCTGTCGGTCGTAATAATTGCATGGACGAGACCACACCTATCATTTGATCCTCAATAAATGGTGAAATCCGATCACACTTCCCTCGAAGCGTGTGTATACAGGCGCCGGTCTCGTCGAAGATTTGCCAAATCTGGAAACTTAATTATGCTATAGCCAAATCTACGGTAAGGGATACCGGTCATTTCCTCATTTACTACCTGTCAGAGGGCGACATGACGGGACCTCTGTCGGTTGCAAAACTGGATACATGGCACGGGGAAACATCGCACTGATGCGCTGCAACACCGCATCACCTGTGCAAACAAACAAGCGTTTTTTTTTTTTCCCAAACCACTTATGACTTGCACAAAATGAACCAGCCTTATGCGATTCCTCATACTTATGATACTTACCGGTGTAGACTAGTTCCCGGTGCGATTCCTCCTTTCAACTACACTGGACGTCTGCACCACCATAAACTGGCTAGGCTAGGGCTGAGAGGTGGGGTGGCTATCACTATAGAGCTTAAGCCTACTGCCATTAATCAATGTGGGAAGAAGCTCCCCATTCAGCTGGCTGAGCTGAACGACACCTCCCTCTATAACTTGTTGTATCTGATATGGCCCCAGCCAATGCGTCTTGAACTTCCCTGGAAACTTAATGAATTTACTGTCATAGAGGGGTACTAGGTCTCTGATCTAGAAATTCTTACTCTTAATGTGTCTACCATGCCAAGCTTTTTCTTGTGCCTTCTGCACTTTTTGATGGAATCCGGCAATGAATCTGTCTTCCTCTAAGGCAAGCAGTTGCGCTAGCCTTTCCTCCACTGTGTCTGTATCAGTCATCCCGGTGATCTGAGCGATTCGTAAGCTAGGAAGAGTATACTTCATAGGCATAACAGCCTCCTTTCCATACACCAAGCTGAAAGGTGTGTGTCCTGTAAGTTTCTTGCATGTGGTCCTATACGCCCATAATACAGCGTTAACTCTGAGGTCCCAATCATTACTTTGGCTATTGCAGATCTTAGTAAGAGCATTTTCTAAAATCTTGTTAAAGGCCTCCACCGTACCGTTAGCCTGTGGGTCGTAGGGAGTGCTCTTATGGTGCTGAATCTGGAATTCTTCTGTCAAGGCCTCAAGGGTGCGGTTCAAGAAATGTGTGCCTTGATCGCTCATCAAAATTACTGGGCATCCAAATATACTTATGATGTTCTCAAAAAGGAACTGTGCGGTTGTAGCAACATCACAATTTCTTATTGCTTTGGCCTCTGCCCATCTGGTGAGGTACTCTGTTCCGGTGATAATATATCTTGCGCCAGTGCGCTTTCCTGGTGGGTTGATAGGACCCACAAAGTCTATAGCCCACTTGTCAAATGTGCGCAGCATAACCTGTGGTCACAGTGGCATTTCATCGTGTCACGAGGGTTTTCCTACCCTCTAGCAGATATCACAGCATCTGCAAAAGTCCTTGGTATCCTTATGCAACATAGGCCACCATAATCCTGCGGATAGGATTTTCTGCGCAGTCGGCTTTCCTGCGAAATGACCTCCTGTGGTTCCTGAATGTGCCTCTCTGATAATAGTGTCTTTTTCATACGGCATCACACATCTGCGCAAAACTTCATCCAGTCCTAACTTGTATAGGTGTCCTGCGATCAGGGTGAAGTCTGCTGCTTTAACAACCAACTGCTTCTTTTCCTGCTTAGTGAACTCATCGGGTGCTAATCCTGTAGTGAGAAAGTGAATAATATCAGCATAGTAGTCATCTACGATATGGATAGAAAACAACTGCGCATCTGGCAAATTGTCTTCTAGGTTACTTGGCTCTTCTCCTGAGTCTATCCGCAACAGATGATCAGGTCCAGCGTTCAATCTTCCTGGTTTAACAATGATTTCAAAATCATACTCCTGAAAGAGTAGTAACCATCTGCAGATTCTCCCCCCTAACACTGGCTTATTGACCAGATACTTCAATGCGGAATGGTTAGTAAACATCTTGAACGAGGCACCCAATAGGTAGTGCCTGAACTTCTGCAGCGCATACACCATAGCTAGGCCTTCTCTTTTTGTTGTGGTGTAGTTATTTTCTACCGTCGACATCTTTCTACTGGAATATGCGATAGGATGATCAATATCCCCTTCTCTTGGTTGCGTTAAAACAACCCCTAGTGCGATGCCAGATGCATCTACATGTACATGAAATGGCTTAGTCCAATCTGGAAATACTAGGATGGGCATTGTAACCATCTTCTCTTTAAGTGTGTCTAGGCTCTGCTGACATTCCTCATTCCATAGGAATTTTACATCTTTCTTTAGCAATTTCTCCATTGGTGCTGTAATCTTTGCATAGCCCTTGATGAAATTTCTGTAATACCCGGTATGAACAAGTACTATTCTCAGTTGTTGACTGAGTTTGGTGCTGGAAGATTTACAATGATGGCAATCTTTGCGGGATCTACCATCAAGCCTTGTCTACAAACAATGTGACCCAACAAAATACCAAATGGTGCACAAAATATACATTTCTTCAAGTTTAGAGAAATCTGGTATTGCCTACATTTCTCTAACATCAGCCTTAAATCTCCTATATGCTTTTCAATTAGGCCGAATACAGTCCAATCATCAAAATATACTTCTAGGAATTTATGGATGTATTCTTTAAATACAACAACTACTACTCTAGAAAATATAGCTGACCATGCATTCTTAAGACCAAAGGGCATTACCGTATACTGGAAGGAGCCCCATTCTGTTGCAAAGATGGTCTTGGATCGATCTTCTGGATGTATTTTGATCTGATGGTACCCTGAGAAGCCATCAGTGAAGGAGTAGACCTCCTGTCCTCCCACGTTGTCTAATACCTCATCAGTGAACAGTGTCGGAAATGGATCGTAAAGTGATGCATTGTTGAGCTTGCGTAGATCGACATAGATCCTGATGTCTCCTTTGGTTTTCTTCTCTTGCACGACCATGGGGCTAACCCATTCGCTTTCTTCTACCAACTCAATGATGCCTGCTGCTAGCATCTTATCGATCTCATCCTTGAATTTTTCTTTGTAGCGCGTATTTAATCTATATGGACGCTGCTTGACTGGTCTAGCATCCTCCTTCAATGGTATCCTCATGAATCCTAGGTCTCCAACTATTCCCTTCATCTCTGTGAACTTGGTGGGAAATAGGTCCTGATAGTCATGTAACAAGTCTGCAATCTGTTCGACTGTTTCATCGTTCCAATAGTCTCCAATAGAGGCAAACTTAGGTTCTGTGTCTGTGCCAATATTGATTTTTTTAATCTTGATGGGCTCTGTAATTGCTGGAATTTCTAACTGTGGTCCCTCAACATCGCGAGTCCCTTCTGACTCCGGAATTTTGGTGTTGCGAGGATCTTCATCCTCCTCCTCTGGTTTAGATGCAAAATTATAACACTCTAACGCCTCTTTTAGCTGGATAGCCCACTCAGGTTGAGCTGGCATTGATATGGTACAATCCTCAAATATCTTACTCTTCATTACTTGTAGGGCCTGATCGACACTTGGATACTCAGATTCAAAAGTGAAGGTGAGTAGGAAGCTGTCTATCATTAGTGGCCATGTAGTTGTTCATTTGCACAATTCAGTCTCTATATACCAGTTCCTTGGAACTGTATCCAAAGTATGAATGAATCGGTGAACCCATTCATTCTCAGGAATGTCCAACCAACTCTGTTCACATGTCTGAATATGTGCTCTGGGGTCACTCTCTCCTGTGTATTTCTGCTGGACATAGTCCCTGCCGACAAAAAATCTGATCGCCATCAATCTTTTAATATCATCCCATGATGCGATATTCTATTTATGTGCATACCACCATCTTGCAGGTGTGGCTCATACTGCAAGGTCCATAGCTGCGATCCTCTGCTCATGAGGAATCCGTTGTTCAAACTACTCAAGGAAGTCCTGGATATCTGTTAGACCATGAAATGATGGAATCTCATTGATCTCTACGCCAATCCATCGCAGTGACTTAGTCAAGTACGTGCATCTGCGCGATGAGACTTCATGAAGTCTGTTCTGCCAGTTCTCTAGACCAACATCTGAATCCGATGTGCATGAGCTGTCGCATCGCCAACTAATGTTCCCTTATTTTGTTGGATTGACGTAGTCGCTCTGGTTTGTGGTCATCTAATAGAGACTTTCCATGTTACGTGCCTCCTCCTCTGCTCGGATAGGTTAGATATATCTAGGACCTTGAAAGGGATCCAGCGACGCGATGACCCGGATCTATGCATCCTCAAAGTTTATTTGTCTTCTCTTTAGGTCGATAACAGCCATGTTACCGATCGCCCAATCAATGCCTAGTAGTGCTGGATACGGTCTACTATCGCCAATGATTTCTATAACTTCAAAGTCCGTGAAGCTGCGAACTCCATCAATGTCAACTGGTACCTGCGGTAACCGACCCAGAGGTGATACTCGCTATTGATTAGCTAATCTCAGATGGATAGGCGATTTGATTAACTTAGGGCTACCCATTTGTTCCCATGTCTACTTAGTCAGGACATTCACGTCCGATCCTAGATCTAGGATCACTTCATCCATTTCAAACTCTCCAACCTGCGCTGTGAGTCGTATCTCTCTTCCTATTCTTGTATGTCCTGTAATATTATGAATAGCACGCGGCGTACTGCTCATGGAAGAAGATGGCTGACACTGATCTATGATGCGCTGAATTTCTGTGATAGCTTCCTCATTTCTTACGATTTTTAAACAAATCCTTAGGAAGGAATGTACACTTCCTGTCATCTTGTCCTCATCGCATTTTTCTGATGTGGTAGCTTGCGATGTCTGTACAAGGCTATCGCCACAAGGTGCTTGCTGTGGTACGCCCCTAGACGGCGGTACCTGCGATTCTGATTACGTAGGTTTATCAAAGAAAGCCTTAGCTTCCTGAAATATCTGTTTGTTCTTCTGCAGGTCGAGTGGTGTTGCTTTACTAGGAGCTCTGCACACCCACTCCTGCCCTGTGTTCTTTTCCGTCTCCTGCGATGTCCCACTGGTAGAAACACCGCTATGAGTCACAATATTGACTCTTGGTTCTGGCTCTTTCTGCTCAGCATCAATAAGCTGGATTTTCTGGTGTACTACTGGCTTAGGTTCTCTGATCTTAGCTATCAAGGTAGGGCACTCCTCTATAGTATGATCATAAGATTTGCAGTAGTTACAAGTTGTAGTGGGGCTCTGACAGTCCCTAGCATAGTGTCCTACAACTCCGCAGTTGTAACAAGTAACTAGTCTGCGACCACAGCCAAAACCTTCTCCTCGTGCAAAGCCTCCTCCATGGCCTCGTCCTATGAATCCTCCTCCACGACCACCATAAGACGGATCAGGCTGTGGTCCTGCTGCTGGACCCTGTGTCTCTGACTGGACTCTGTGCAAGTCTTGCTTTGCTCCAACCATGAGATCATAGGCTCTGCAATCATGTTCATCATGGCCTACAGACTTGCAGAAGATGCAGTATAAGTTCTTAGGTGTCTTCTTTTAGAATAATCAACCCATAGTTTACCCACTTAGACATTAATTCCATTATTTTTGTCTTATTTGCCTAGTTCATGTGTCCCACCTTGTGCAAGTTTCTATTTGCCTATATATAATGGTCAAACTTGCCTTATTTGAATCATGGAGCGCATGGGAGAGCTAAAGGAATCAATTCTGCTTTATTTCGAGCCTCTTAGGCGCCCTTCTGCTTTTTCTGCTTTATTGCCTACTTTTTCAGTGTTTTAAGGCAAAAGGAAAAGCTAGACTAGGTGAGGTTGACTTATTTTTTGTCCTACACATCCTTCTCTCTTTTCTCCATGCAAAAGCATGTATGAGCTACCATTCTACCACTCTTTAGCTTGCTTATGCCTTTTTTCCAATTCGTGAGCTCCATGACAGATTTGGGATCAGCTTTTTACACATATGGGGGATTTGCTTATTTTTGGTAAGCCTGCTTTATGCTAGATTTGGATGCCTCCTCATGCATTCGATTCCTTGATGTATTCTATTTATTCAAAAGCCTATGTTATTACAGGGTTGGCTATTGTACACTTACATAATACAATTTAGTGTTACAGCTCCATATTTAGTCTCTTTTGTGAGCAATTTTGCATGATCAATTGATAATTGTTGTGAGTAAAATTAATCTATTGCTGGCCTTAATTTCCACATGGTATCAGAGCCATTATAGGTTGTTTCTCTCCTTCAAAAATTGTTTTGCAGGTTCGACATCAAATACTGGGAGCCTTCTATTGATAGCCGGGACAGATTTTCTAGAGCTATGGATCAATCACAGAAAACTATCTTGACTCCCCTCAATTTATTTGAATGGAAAGCAGAGATGGAGATACTGTTGAGAGTGAAAGGCCTCTACAGGGTGACTATGGCAACAGAAGCAGAGCCCAATGCAGCTGTAGAGAAGATAAAATGGCACAACATGAGGGATGAGGCTTATGGCCTCATGTGCATGTGTATTTTTAGAGACCTCCTTTTCCATCTCGATGGATTGACATCACCGAATGAAGTATGGGAGAAGCTTGCTGATCTTTTTGGAAAGACATATGAGATGAGGGGACATCAAATTGAGAATGAGCTGATTTCTATGAGTCCAACAAGCTTTGAATCCCTGCAGCTATATTTCTCCAAGTTCAAAGAACTAGTTTTGCAGCTGAAACAGTGTGGTATTGAAAAGAAAGATGATCAGCTCATACTGGCCATCCTCTTGAAGCTGGGCCCTGATTATTCAGTGTTTTTTTCGACCTTCTATGCCACAAAACTGACAGCTCGAACCTGGAAGATGCCTAGCCTTGCATATTTCATGGAATCTCTCACACAAGAACAAGACAAGCTGGTGATGATGGGCACCATCAACCCATCCAAAGATCAAGGTTTGATTGCTGGAGATTCAAGGGTGGATTCAAAAAGCAAAAAGAAAGCTAAAAAGCCACCTGAGCAAAAGAGAGACAAGAAACAATCTCCGGAGGATCTACAAGGTCCCAAGAAGAATAACCAGAAGAAGAAGAACAAAGGTGAAATGAACAAGTGCGCATACTGCAATAAGGGAAATCACATTGAAAGCTCTTGTATGAAAAAGTAGATAGACATGCTGACCAATATCCTAGAGAAGAATGGCATCTCCCTTCTAGAAATCTCAAAGAAGAGAGAAGGAGGATCAAGTTCAGATGACAGAGAGAGAGGTCATGCTCTAGTTGTTGGCACATCAAGCTCACCCAATTTTATCATCGATTTTGGAGCTTCAAGACACATGGTTTCGACTAAGGAGTCCTTCTCCTCACTGGATATGTTGAAAGGACCATCTATTGTACTGGAAGATGACTCTCTCACTGAAAGTAAAGGCAAAGGAAGGATAGATCTTGATCATGGTTAGTTCAGCAATGTGCTATATGTCCCTGGTCTCGCCTCCAACCTCCTGTCAGTGTACTAGATGACCCACACTAGGTCTCCTAAGAAGGTCATATTCTCCCCCGATGAAGTTGAGATCATAGAGATTTCAACTGGTAGAGTCATTGCAAAAGGAGTTGCGAATCATGCTCAAAAGGTATACATGTTCTCACACTTCCTACCTTACTCAAACCCCCCTGCTCTTCTCATTCCTGCTAATGAAGCCAACAAGCTGTGGCATGAGAGATTTGGCCACCTTAACTACAAATATCTTTCTGATCTTAGTGAAAAAGAGATGGTCATAGGGTTTCCCAAGATAAAATTTTCCAAAGGAGTCTGCCAAGGCTGTATCCTAGGAAAACACCTAGAGCACAAATTTGAGAGAGCTAGTCATGAGAGAACCTCTGCACCCCTCGAGCTGATCCACAGTGATGTTTCTGGTCCATTCCCTCATATGTCCATGAGTCAGGCCAAGTATGCATTAACTTTCACTGATGACTTTTCCAGGTATTGTTGGGTTCACTTCCTGAAACACAAGTTTGAAGTTTTTGGCTTATTCAAAGTCTTTAAGGCTTTGGTTGAAAACCAGTCTGGAAGGAAACTCAAGGCCCTCAGATCTGCCAATGGTGGTGAGTATGTCAAGTATGAGTTTATTAACTATTGTACAGATGCAAGTATTCAGATGCAACATTCTATCCCTTACACACCATAGCAAAATGGTGTTGCTGAGAGGAAGAACAGATCACTGAAGGAGATGGCAACATGCATGATGGAGGCCAAAACTTTGCCACCAAAGTGCTGGGCCGAAGCTATCAACTGTGAAGCCTATATTTAGAATAAGGTTCCTCACAAACAGCTTGATGGTATGACTCCCTTTGAAGCATGGAGTGGGCACAAGCCAGATGTGACCCATTTCAGGATTTTTGGCTCAAAGGCATGGGCTAGAATCCTGACAGAGAAGAGGAAGGATTTGCAGCCCCAAAGCCAAGAGTGTCTTTTTGTTGGATACTCTGAAGATTTAAAAGGGTACAAGTTTATAAATTTGAGCACAAACAAAGCCTTCATTGAAAGGTGTGTTCAGTTTGAAGAAGAACCCCTTGCCGAAGTGGAAGTTGGTGAAGCCTCTTCACCACCTGAACCTCAAGAAGTAAGTAAAAAGTTTGTTGAACATGCTGATTCTGATTTTTCCAATGGAGATGAGTTTATTGCAGACCCTAACAGCCCCACAAGGCCAAAATGGGCAGCCAAGACACTACATGCAGCAGGTGAGCTAGCTGGGGATCCCAATGACCCAAGGAGGACTAGATCTCAATTTGAGAATGGTTTGTGCATGAAGGATCCTATGTTTGCTGAAAAATGCTATTTGATGGTGGAGTCTGATCCTCAAACATATGAAGAAGCAGAAGGATATCCAAAATGGCAAACATCCATGAAGGAGGAGTTCAGCTCACTCCAGAAGAGCAACACATGGGAGCTAGTGGATCTTCCCCCAGGGAGAAAACTAGTACAGTGTAAGTGGGTCTATAAGACCAAATTTGCTGCTGATGGTTCACCACTGAAGTACAAGGCCATATTGGTAGCCAAGGGCTACTCATAGGTTTATGGCATAGATTACAATGAGACCTTTACCCCAGTGGCAAAAATGGATTCCATCAGGCTAGCTCTAGCCATTACATCCTCAAGGCAATGGGAGGTACATCACATGGATGTAAAATGTGCCTTCCTGAATGGAGATCTCACTGAGGAGATATATATGCAGAAGCCTCAAGGTTTTTCTACTAACCCTTATCTTGTGTGTAGGTTGAGAAAGTCATTGTATGGGCTAAAGCAAGCCCCCAGGGCTTGGTATGCCAAGATTGATAGCTTCTTGCTATCACTAAATTTTGTTCAATGCAAATCAGATCCAAATGTCTATTTGAAGTTAGTTAATGGTTAATTAATGATCATTGTGTTATATGTTGATGACCTCCTCATTACAGGAAGCTCACAGGCTAAGATTGCTTCCTTAAAAGGAGCTATGAACCAAGCCTTCTCCATGACAGATTTGGGGCTCTTAAGTCAATTTTTGGGGCTTGAGATCTCTCAAAACAAAGCTAGAATAAAGGTGCACCAGTACAAATATGCCTTGGACTTGCTAAACAAATTCAGAATGAAGGATTTCAAAGCAAGCAAAACTCCTTTCCTTTCAGGAGTGAAGCTGGAAGAAGCTGATTCTTCACCGATGGTAAACAATACACTATATAGGCAATTGATTGGTTGTTTGTTGTATATGACAAATAATAGACCTGATATTTGTTATGCAGTAAGTGTGGCTTATAGATTCATGGATCATCCTCAAGAGATCCATTGGAAAGCAGCCAAAAGGATCCTTAACTTTGTTCAGGGAACAAGGACACATGGGATCTTCTATAAAGCAAAATCTGATCTTGAATTGATTGGATTTACTGACAGTGATTGGGCAGGTTATAGCACAGATAGAAATTCCACATCAGGATATGTTTTCATGCTTGCATAAGGGCCAATCAGCTGGTCAAGTAAGAAACAGAGTGCCATTGCACTCTCATCTACAGAAGTAGAGTACAGAGGAGTTGTTAATGCAGCAACTCAATGTTTATGGTTGCAGGGTTTACTTGGAGAGTGTGGCTTCGAACTTGAGTACTCAAATAACATCTACTATGATAACCAGAGTACCATTCGAATCTACAAGGATCCAGTTTAGAAGCATAGAACCAGACACATTGAGATCCATATGCACTACATCAGAGAACTTGTGCATGATGGCACCATTCACCTACTCTTCTATTCATCTTCAGAACAAGTAGCTGATATCTTCACCAAAGAATTTTGTGAGAAGACCTTCAACAATCTCAAATCACTGCTAGGGATTGCTGATCATGTTGTGAAAGCATGAGTGAAGACAAGATTCTACAATTTTGTTTTACAGTCCATGTTTAAGGGAGGATTTTCCCAAGTTGGTTTTGCCTCTTTCCTTGTTTAAATGGATTTGCAGTATGTAAAGGGTGACTAAGCCTTGTTTCTAGGCCCTATAATTTTCTGATATATTACTCATAAGTCAGGCTTAAGGGGGGGTGTTATAATAATCAACCCATAGTTTACCCACTTAGACATTAATTCCATTATTTTTGTCTTATTTGCCTAGTTCATGTGTCCCACCTTGTGCAAGTTGCTATTTGCCTATCTATAATGATAAAAATTGCCTTATTTGACTCATGGAGCACATGGGAGAGCTAAAGGAATCAATTTTTCTTTATTCTTAGCCTCCTAGGCGCCCTTCTGCTTTTTCTGCTTTATTGCCTACTTTTTCAGTGTTTTAAGGCAAAAGGAAAAGCTAGACTAGGTGAGGTTGACTTGTTTTTTGTCCTACACATCCTCCTCTCTTTTCTCCATGCAAAAGCATGTATGAGCTTCCATTCCACCACTCTTTAGCTTGCCTATGCCTTTTTTCCAATTCGTGAGCTCCATGACAGATTTGGGATCAGCTTTTTACACCTATGGGGGATTCGCTTATTTTTGGTAAGCCTGCTTTATGCTAGATTTGGATGCCTCCTCATGCATTTGATTCCTTGATGTATTCTATTTATTCAGCAGCCTATGTTATTATAGGTTTGGCTATTGTACACTTACATAATACAATTTAGTGTTACAGCTCCATATTCAGTCTCTTTTGTGAGCAATTTTGCATGATCAATTGATAATTGTTGTGAGTAAAATTAATCTATTGCTGGCCTTAATTTCCACATCTACGTGTACTTATGAAGTAGAGGGAACTAGTGAGGTAGATGTCCTCGCGTTTTGCATATTTCACACCACGGTCTGTGGGTCTGTGGTAAGGGGTTAGGAGCCCCTGTTGCTATATATTCTACAAAGACCGGGCAATTGTATTTACTATGGACTTGTGCTTTACATTTTACACACCATATGTCTTGCGTAACCTCTTTCCCTTTCTTAAGTTCATGCAATTGTAATGTGAGATTAGCCAACTGGTTTTGTAAATTTTCCATGCCTGTACTGCTCTCAGCTAGAGGTGAAGCCTCCAGTTTCATCGCCATCTCCAACGCGACATCCTGCGTCTGGAGTTTCTGATGCATTAACAACAATCTAATGTGAGGGAGCAGCGCTGTAATAAACCATTACTTATGCTGCTCCAGTGCGAACTCAAAACTGACTTGGTCGATAAGGGCTTTGAATTTCTGATCGAAGTCCCACACCGACTCTGTAGGTAGCTGCTTGATGTCTTTGAGTTTTGTAATACAATGTGACTTAGACTTAGGTTTCTTAAACTCTTTAATCATGGCGGTCTTGACCTGGGCAAGTGTCCTGGGTATTGTGGTATACTTTATGTACCATGTTAATGCTCGATCTCTTAGTGTGGTGACCAACTGTACAAGTTTAAGGTTATCGTCATTGATTGTTTTAATGGTCCACATGGCTTCACATAGAAACCAATGCTTCTCTAGGTCTTTTGCCCCTGTTCCCTTAAATATAGGTAGCTTCATATCATCCCCCATTCTATTTCTATGTGGTGGATGTTGATTCACTGTGTTACTACCACTCGGCGGTGTAGGTGGAGGTGATGTAGCGGTGGTAGGTACCTCCTGTAAGCTACTGGATGGAGTTCCTACGGGATTGTTCTGAGTCCCAGTCTGTTTCTGTGGGGTGTAAAGGTGGTAAGGGATAACCCCCTCTGTTCCTTCTGTGGTACTATGACTCTGCTGTCTAGTACTATCTGAACTGTCTTCAAATATTGGAGATCTGAAATCTACTTTATACTTCTTTCCACTTCGTGTTCTTCCAATGTCATCAAAATCACTTTCAAACTCTTGTGACATTACTATTTCTACTTATTCATCTGAAACTAGATCCATTGTTCCTTTTTCATGTAATAACATCTTAATGGACAAGTTTAAAGATCTTAGGTACTTACCATGATATCCTTTGAAGAAGTAGCGCTCAGCCTCACTGAAGCTTTTCGTCTGGTCAACTGCAAACTCTGTGACAAAGCCTCCTAGTACACTCGCAAGCCAAAAGTATACTGCTCTCGTGAGGGATTATCAAGGTTATCCATGGTCTGAATCAGCTCCGGTGTCCAGACAATGTCTCTTTTCTTTTTGAATATTCCTGTATTGGTCAACTTTGATAACCAGTCGTAAAGCTCATTTCCAAAGGTCGTAAAAAATATCGCATGGATGTCTGTAAGGACACGTTTCTGTAACCAGGCCTCTGTGTTTAGTTTAGGACTCTTGTTCTCTCGTTCGACAAACTCTTTCAGGTTAGACCAAACCCACTCGTTGAGTTCGTCTCTAGTAGGGCGCCACCAGAACATCAGTGCTTAGTTTGTTCAAAACCGGCAACGAAACCATTTGTTGGCTATCATGGGTAGACCCGGGTTTACTGTGTTTAACCAACAACACCCCTAGCTCACTGGCCCTTTCGGCGACAGACCGCGAAGCAGCCTGAAGTCTCACCCGAAGTGATTCTAATGGGTTGGCCAAGGGCTCAAGCGTCTTGGACCAGCTTCTATGGAATCCTACTTGCGACTCGCAGCTCTTCTAGCCGCGAGATCTCTCTCTTCCCGTCGCACGGATCCCTTTCTGCGTCACGCAACTTCCACTGACTCGCAATGACTCCAACCTTATCGCATCTCCGTGCACCAGGAAACACGTAACTTCTTCCCAACGCTAAGTCCTTAACCTATGGTATCGTGCACCATAGCTCCTCTGCCGATGCGGTATCGCCTCCTTGCGATATCCTACTCCTGCGGCTCAGCGCACTTAGCATTGTTCGTGTTGACTTGCAGGACTCAACATGACAGGTTGTTTAACACTGCGACTAGTGACTGTTTCAAGCAAAGCATAACTGAACCCGCATACACATGCCAAAGACTTCAACTTATATATATCCTTCTATATTACTGCGAACTGAATAACGCATTCATACATTAAACTGTAAGCAAAGTCTTATTTACTAACTGTTAGATGCAACAAGTAAACACAACACATAACTCAATCACATAACACTCGATTTTAACGTCTTTCACCTCCAGGATGGAAGTTACGTCCACAGAACTGTGTTTCTATTATAGCTTAGGGCAAGGTAAACACAGTTCTGCTGCACCACATATGCAGCTTGAGATCTTCTCTCTTAGATCTCTTTTCTGTCTCTATATTGTCTCTCTTACAATATACTCTTCCCTCTCTGTCGATCCCTGCAGATTGTTACATGCATGCTCTATGAGCCAGCTACTGGTTATAGTAAGATACTACAGCTAATAACAGAACTAGAGCTCAACTCTGTTACAATACATGGTAGCTGTGAGCTAACAGACTCAATGGCTAACTAGCTAGCTGGATGGCTTAAAATGCTCAAAATGCCAACCTTTTACAATACAAAATACATCCCTTTATAGGCGGCCCGAAGGTCTCGCCATTACAACACTGTGGGTCTGTCCCAACAGTAACCCAAAACCCTAACTAGTGACAGGCGACGTATCTGTACTTTGAGGTAGCCGCTATCCGTCACACCACAGCTCTCTGCGGTCTTCCATGCTTCCTGGCGCTGATCATGGGTACTATGCACCGCTTCCCTTCACCACATCTTCCTGCAGTCTTCCATGCTTCCCAGTGCTGACCATGGGTATCGGCGCTGCTTCCCTGGCTATCCTTTGTCTTCAATGCCTCAGCCTTGTTGCTTCGTTTCCTTTATGAGGGTAGCTAAACCCTCCTATCTTCCGCTGCTGCATTCAATGCAGTGGGTGAGCTCTATCGTCTTGGCCGCTCAAGTACTGTCATCTTCCTTGACTTCTCTATCTTAAAATTCATGGTTTCTGGCTCTGCTCTGTAGCTAGAAACCTGCTACGGTGTCGTAGCTCTATATTTTCTACTCTCCACCAAAACTGTCTGTCCGCTAAACTGGCAGCTTCTTCTGTAGCTGCAGGACCCTACTCCAACAGCTAGCCTTATGGAGTCCATATTTTCCATTGGTGAAAAGGTCTCATTGTAATCAATACCATGTACTTGAGAGTAGCCATTGGCTACAAATATTTCCTTGTATTTCAAAGGTGAACCATCATCAGAAAACTTAGGTTTAAATACCCACTTACACTTTACTAGATTTATCCCTGGGGGAAGATCAACTAGTTCCCATGTGTTTTTCTTATGAAGCGAGATGAATTCTTACTTCATGGATGTTTGACATATTGGATCATGTAATGCATATTCATATGTTTTGAGGATCAAAATCAACCATTAAATAACACTTCTCAGCAAAGAGCGGATCTTTCACACAAAGGGCACTCTCAAATTGAGATCTAGTCCTCCTAGGGTCACTAGGATTCCTAGCTAGTTCTCCAGCTACATGAATGGTCCTTACTACCCATTTTGGTCTTGTAGGACTGTTAGGATCTGCAATTAAATCATCATTATCATACATTTCAGAATCAGCAAACTCATTAGTCTCTTCACTTATAATTAGTGGTTGTGGTGGTGAAGAGGACTCCCCAACTTCAACTGTTGCTAAAGGCTCTTCTTCAAAATGAACACTTATTTCAATGAAAGATTTATTAGTTATAAATTTGATCATATTTTACCCTTTTGAATCTTCAGAATACCCAAAAAATAGGCATTCTTGGCTTTGGGGTTTCAAATCCTTCCTCTTTTTAGTTGGAATTATAGCCCAAGCCTTTGAGCCAAAAATCCTGAAATGGGTTACATCTGGCTGGTTCCCACTCCAAGATTCGAAAGGAGTAATAGCATCAAGTTTATTATGTGGAACCCTGCTCTGAATATAGGATTCATATTTTATATCCTTGGCCCAAAAATTTGGTGGCAAAGCTTTATCCTCCATCATGGAAGTTGCCATCTCCTTGAGTAGCAACACCATTTTGTTGTGGTGTGTAAGGAATAGAATGATGCATGTGGATACCTACATCTTTACAATAATGGATGAAGTTAGACTCAACATACTCTCCACAATTGTCATATATGAGGATCTTGAGTTTCCTCCCAGATTGGTTCTCAACCAAGGCTCGAAAGATCTTGAAGAGGTCAAAAACTTCAGACTTTTGCTTTAGGAAGTAAACCCAACAATACCTGGAAAAGCCATCTATGAAGGTGAGTGCATATTTGGATTGAATCATGGACATATGAGAGAATGGATCAGCAATTGCACTATGGATTATCTCAAGGGGTGCAGAGGTTCTCTCATGACTAGCTCTCTCATATTTGTGCTCTGGGTGTTTTCCTAGGATACAACCTTGGCAGACTCCCTTAGAAAACATGATCTTTGGTAACCCTATGACCATATTTTTATCACTCAAATCAGAAAGATACTTATAGTTAAGATGGCCAAATATTTCATGCCAAGTCTTGCTTGCTTCATTAGCATGAGTAAGAAGAGCGGAAAAGTTTGAGTAGGGTAGAAAATGGGAAAACTTGTATACCTTCGAAGTGTGATCCATAACACCTTTTGTTATACATTTACCATTCAAAATATCTGAGATTTCAACTTCGTTGGGGGAGAAGATGACTTTCTTTGGAGACTCAGTGTGAGTCATATGATACACTAACAAGATATTAGAGGCAAGAACTAGAACATACAACACATTATTGAAATTACCATGGTCAAGATCAATCCTACCCTTCCCCATACTGTGAGTTAGAGAGTTATCTCCCAAAACTATTGGTGGACCTTTATACATGTCAAGAGAGGAGAAGACCTCCCTTGTCGAAACCATATGTCTAGAAGCTCCATAATTAATGATGAAGCTAGGTGAGCTTGAGGTTCCAGTAACCAAGGCATTTAATCTCTCCTTGTCTTTTGAATTTGATCCTCCTTCCCTATTCTTTGAGTAACGAGGAAGGAGGTGGTGTTCTTCTCCAGGATTTGTGTCAACATGTCAATTTGATTTTTCATACAAAATCTCTCAGGATGATATCCCTTACTGCAGTATGCGCACTTTCTCATTACTCCTTTGTTCTTCTTGGAGCCTGAGGGATCCTCTTGAGACTTTGACTTGTCTCTCTTTTGCAAAGGTGGATTTGTATCCTTTTTATTGCTTTTTGAATCCACCTTTGAATCTCCAGCAACCAAATATTGTTCTTTGGAAGGTTTGGTGGTGCCCATCATTACCAATTTATCTTTCTTTTGGGTGAGGGATTCCATGAACTCAACAAGCTTAGGCATCTTCCAGGTTTGAGATATAAATTTGGTGGCATGGAAGGTCGAAACCAACAATGAATAGTCTGAACCAAGCTTCGAGAGTATGGTCAAGACTAGTTGTTCTTCCTTCTTTTTGATCCCACACTGTTTTAGCTGCAAAACGAGGGCTTTAAATTTGGAAAAGTAGTGTTGCAATGATTCGAAACTACTCGGACTCAAGGAGATCAATTCATTCTCGATTTGATGTCCTCTCATCTCACCTATATTTCCAAAAAACTCTTCAATCTTCTCCCAAACCTCACTACGTGATGTCAATGAATCAAGATGAAGGAGGAGGTCTCTCGAAATGCTCAAGCACAAAAGACCATATGCCTCATCCCTCTGTTGTGCCATTTAATTTTCTCTACAGCTGCATTAGGCTCTGTCTTAGTTTCCATGTTAACACTGTAGATACCTTTCACTCTCAACAATATCTCCATCTCATCTTTCCATTTGAAGAAATTGAATGGATTCAAGATGATCCTTTGAGATTGGTCCATATCTCAGCAACTGTGTCCTCCAGTCAGTGATGTCTGTTAAAGTTAACCTTGACTCGGGATTGAGTCAAAGGTGGTTAGGTCTAGCACATGGTTTGGGCACATGGTTTGTTGTATCCCATGGTATTTTCATATGGTATTGCATGTGATGAAGCCTTTATAAGGCTTGAGGAGGCTCCATTGTAAAGAGGCATGGAGGTGAGCGGTGACTAGCTCGCTTGGCCCGGATGGCCAGTTTTGGCCATGTAATGAAGATCTTCATTGGTGCTGGTTTTCCCCGCATGGGGTTTCCAGGTTATATTGTGTGTCTATCTTGAATGTTGCTTGCAATGTTTATTTTCTCGCATATTGTTATTTAATGATGCTCGTTTTTAACCTAACAACTGGTATCAGAGCCATGGTTTGGCTTGGTTATGCTCGTTGGTGTTTCTATGTTGAATCAAATTGTAGGGTACATGTTCGGTGGTACCCGACACCCTAGCAGTATTTTTTTTGGGTCCATGTGAAACTTAGCCATAGCTAATTTTGGATTTCTCTCGATGCTAAAAGCACAAGGTGACCCTCTTATACGCAGAGAAGGGATGTTGCATCAAGTGTGGAATGAACCACTAGGTAGGTACGAGGGTGGCAGGTGTACTTGTAGCCTAGCTTGATGTGGATCAGAGAGGTTGAGTCTTCGATTGCGGGAGAAATGTGATATGGTTTAATCTCAGTTTTGGGACCAAGATTGATGAGCCATGTATGTGAAGAGAATTCCTAGAGAACCGGCGGTTACAGCAGCCGATGACCCATGTAATCCGGTAGATGGATTTTTCTTTATATGGAAATCAATGACAGAGTTTGGATGCAGGTACAAAAGGAGCATGACAGGTAGATGAGCAATAAAGAGAGAGGATGAAGCAACATATGGTGATGGTGAAGTCACCATGAAGACACATGAAAAAATGTAATGGACCATTTTGCATGTAAATGGGCATATGGCTGTAAGACCTAGTAAGGCATGCCTACCCCTGGTAACTCACCGGTAAAGTTGGGAGATAGACCTAGGTGATAGGGAGGTGTATGTGAGATTCCTCAATAAAACTTTGAGGGGAGTTGGTGAGTACTCCAAGTCAAGTTTAAAGGGGGGATTGTTAGGGTTAACCTTGACTCGGGATTGATTCAAAGGTGGTTAGTTCTACCACATGGTTTGGGTACATGGTTTGTTGTATCCCATGGTATTGTCCCATGGTATTGCATGTGATTAAGCATTTATAAGTCTTGAGGAGGCTCCATTGTAAAATGGCTTGGAGGTGAGCGGTGGCTAGCTCACTTGGCCCGGATGACCGGTTTTGGCCATGTAATGAAGATCTTCATTGGTGCTAGTTTTCCCCACATGGGGTTTCTAGGGTATATTGTGTGTCTATCTTGAATGTTGCTTGCAATGTTTATTTTCTTGCATATTGTTATTTAATGATGCTCGTTTTAACCTAACAATCAAGGTTAACCCTAACAATGTCGAACCTGCAATAAAAATTTGGAAGGAGAGAAATTAATCTAGAAGGGCTCTGATACCATGTGGAAATTGAACCCAGGTGATAGAACAATTACACTCACAAAATTGGTAATCAAACATGCAAAATTCACACAAAATGAGACTGAAATTGGAGCATTATTTAATCATGTATTGAATAATTGTACATCATCCAACCTCATGAATTAATAGGCTGTTCAAATATACAATTACATCATAGATTCAAAATCATAAGGTATCTATTTGAATTGGTAAAAAAGAAGGCTTACTAAAACTAGTCAAATCCCCCATAGGTGCAAAAAACACTTTCCAAATCTATGAATATGCTCAAGAATTGGATAAATAAGATAGGCCAGATAATAAATGATGGAAATATATCTGATCCATGCTTTTTTTGGAGAAAAGGAAGGAGGATGATGTGGGAAAAATACAAGGTAGTTACTCCTATACTAGCTTTTCCTTTTCACCTTAAAATTGTTGTAAAGCAAGGAAGCTTTCAGAAAAAGTAGAACTATGATTTTACAAACTAGGACTAAAAGAAGACATGCTAAAAATGTTCCTAGGATGATTCCAAAGCACTCCATGATCATGTTTCTTCATCTGTTGACTTCTAGGTGCATGTGGAAGCCAGCTAGCATAGTGAGGAATCTAGGAATACGAAAAAAGTGATTAATTAATGTCAAATATGGGTAACTATGGGTTGATTATTCTAACATTGTAGTCATATTTCCCTTACCCAAACACACTTGTAGTCATATTTACCGAAACTCAATTTCATTTCTCATTTTGGTTGGTATGCTCCCAGTTGAAATTCGCCTGGTGTCCCCGAATGGAATTGATAATCAAGATGAAACTTGCCATAAATTGAAAACTGAGGATCTGATGAAGAAAATAATTCTGTTGGATTCACGACAACTGATTACCGCGAGAGGCACCCCCGTTTGGTGGCTTCATGGACCGAACGTTGTATATTTTGAGGGTTTTTTGAAAACTGTGTTGAGCAAGTGTATGGGAATCATAGTCATATCACCCTTTCCCAAACACACATGTAAGAGGTAACAAAACTCAATTTTGTTGCTCGATTTGATTTTTATGCCCCCGATTGAAATTTGCCTGGTGTCCCTGAATGACCTTGAGAAGCGAGATAAAACTATCCATAAATAAAAAACCGAAGCTCCTATGGAAAAACCATCAGTTCCATTAGATTTGTGACATCTGAGACCCACTTGGGACACCCCTTTTCGGTGGCTCCATGGACTGAACATTGTTTATTTTGATAATTTTATATACTTGGGTTTTTCTCATTGACTTGTAGTGTAATTATGCATGATAGGCTACAATTTTGAAAAATGTGCCCAATGAATGAGTCAGAATCTTAGTCATCTCTCCCTTTCCAAAACACACCTCGAGGAGGCAATGAAATTCAATTTCATTGCTCAGTTTTATTTTTATGGTCCCTATTGAAATTTTCCTAGTGTTCCTAAATACCTTTGGAAAGTGAGAAGGAACTTACCATAACTCGAAAATAGAGGCTCCAATGGACAAATTGTTAGTTCCATTGATATCGTGAAATCCTAGTACAGCTAGGGACACCTCTTTCTGGTAGCTTCATGGGACAAACGTTGTCTATTTTGACAATTTTCTAAACAAGGTTTTTGCTTGATGATGTGCAGTGGAATTTTTGCACAATAGGGAAATATTTTGAAAAATATGTTGAGCAAGTACATGGGAATCATAGTTATATCTCTCTTTCCCAAACACACTTGTAGGAGGGTGCAATAGAAATCAATTCTATTGCTCACACTAGTACAAAATGAGAGATAAGTGCCCAAAAAAATGACCAAAATCCACATACAAATTACTACTTTTGATTTGGAAATCACTGGTGGTTAATTTCTAGTCTCTTATCACGCGACCTAAAATACGGTCATATTTATTTTTGTCATTTATATATTTTCTCGTGGTATTTAATTTGTTCGTCTATTTGGTCATTAATTTGTTCATTGATTGCCACAATTAATGACCAAAATAGATGAAATCAATGGCCACAAGATAAGCTATAAATGACCAAAGTAATCATGATCACATTTTTTATCATGTGATAAGACACCGGAAATTAGCCACCAAAACTACCATTTGGTCATTTGTAAGTGAATTTTGGTTGTTTTTTTGTTGCTTATCTCTCATTTTTGGTCACTCATCTCTCATTTTTTTGCCACTAATTTAGTCATTCTATATATGAATTTTGGTTGTTCTATTTGGTCACTTATCTCTCATTTTCTGGTCACTAATTTGGTAGTTTTTAACTAATATTGCAATATCATTAGGGCACGGAGGAATTGAACCACCAACCTCCTTCTTGTAAGGTTGGTTCTCTTCCATTGAACTAGAACCGAACTTTTAGAATTCGAGATCCTAACTTACAAAGTCCTCTATAATGGTAAAAAGGATCAATGTGTACCTTTGAGTATCTAATGGTTGGAAAAGGATGATAAATTGTATAAGTTCATAAGATATGATCAAGCAAGTTATGAAAACCTTGCACAAAGATATGGATTCAAATGTGTCACAAGTGAGATTTGAACTTGAGAATTACCCCAACCAAATATTTTTCCAATCTAGAAGGTGGCTTTGAAGTGAAAATCCCCAGATTGATGTGATAGCATCCTCCCTCACTATTCATTAACATCGTCTATCATTTCACTGTCATGTGATGTGTGCCTCTTTGGTTTGTGCTTGTTATCTACACGATGACTATAATAATTGCAAGTGTAACTATTTTAGTAGCATATCCCTATATTGGGGTTTGTTATACAACCAAGTCCCAGATATATCATAAAAAGAGCAGAAATAGAAAATAAGAGAGTAATCCACACCTAAAAAATGAATAGTAGAGATAAATATCAATCCTCTTCGAGGGAGGAACCTCCTTACACAATGTACTGAGTACACAAGACAACATAAAATGATATGATGACTAAAATGAGAATATCTCCTTCCTATATATAGGAGATAAAGGTGTATAATAACAACTAATAAACCCAATAATAGACCCAAGCCTACACAAATAATATGTAATGCACCACAATATAGGGGGTATGTGCCACACTATATGGTGTAATGTGTCATCATCAAGGACTTAACATTCCCCTCCCCTTCAAAAAGTGTTGTCCTCAATGCTGAAGTAGTTTTGGATGTTGTTGTATAAAGGACTCATCTTCTCATGTTGAATCTTCTGTGGGTAAGTTCTTCCATTTAATGAGATACTCTGAAATTGATTGATTTCAAAGCTGTCTAGTTCGTATTTCAGTAATTTCTTCAGGCTCTGTTGATCCCAGTTTTGTTACTATTTTCGAATCATAAATTACTCTTTTGACATATATTATGTCACCTTTTTGGCATATTTTTGTCATACAACCTATCATTCAGCCTCAGGTATGAATACATTTGAAAATTTTGCAAGTCTTGGTTTATTTTTATCATTTCGTTATTTTATTAAGAAAATTCGGTTATAATTGGAAATATGTCTAATATGTGAATTTTTTTTGCAAGTCATAGTCTTTACGCAAGCCAACGATGGACACGTATTCATACTAGACATGCGTAGATCATATCCAGCTCATCATTCAACCTCTCAATCATCCCATGCATTTTTAATCAACATATTCCTAAATGGTTAAAGCGTTCAATGGTTTTAACTGTTCTATTGTCCAAGCATTGGATGTTTGGATGACCTTTGCTCTAGAAGGCTCTCCATCCTGTCTTCTCCATCTGACACTGAAATCCAAATCCATGCCAAAGAGGAGCCACACGACACAGCACGTGCAAGCAAGGACCGACGCGCAAGGAATAAGGAGAAGAATTATGCGTTGTCATATGGTTTTTTATTTGCCATAATGGTTGACTATTTTAGGAGTGGTCGGCCACTAAAAGGGTTGACCTACTCATCCTTGTAAACGCTATATATACTTGTCTCCAAGAAAGAGCATAGTTAGCTAATTTGTAATCTGTCATTCGACTCTGTAAACACTCTATCCTGCATATTAATATAAGTTTTATGTTCGTTGTGTATACATGTTCATGTTTCTGTGAGTGTTTGATTAGCATGCCACCTTCATTACTGAGAGGGCCCCTCAATAACTAGCGGTCTCATTTCCATGTGTATTTTCGTTATTTCCTTTCTTGCAGTTAGCATAGTTTCATTTCCAGTTTGCTTAAGTAATTGAGTTTGCTGTAATTGTTTGTTTTATTATTTCCTGTAGCATGTGTTTTGTAGTCAATATAGTTTCATTTCCAGCATTATATAACCAGTTGCGCGCATAGTTAGTTTCATTTCTAGTCTTTTTACAGCTTGTTGTTCAATTTATATTGATAGTTACATAGATTTGAATTGTTTTATACCTTAGATTTAATTTGTAGTAGATTTAGTTCTGTTAACTCTTGCTTTTTTATAGATTTTCTTTGGTTACACTTTCGATTATTTTATAATGCAATAGACAATAGTTTATTTATGAGCATGAATTAGTATAAGTATTTTTCGCTATTAGTTTGAATACTGAACAAGTTTATTTACTGTCTTGTATGCATCTTGTTTGCATGTGCACAAAATCAACTGATAATTAGATCATTTAGATCATTTTCCACTGTTTTCTGTATACAGACTATCATACAGCCTGCCTATTCAGCTTGTTATTCAGACCATCCATTTAGTCTGTTATCTAGCCCTTCGTTTAGCCTTCAATATTCCTATTTTTTTTAAGCTTGTTTAAAGGTTCTGTTTCTTTATCTTTTCTATTTTGTTATGTCTTGGTAATTAGAGAATGATTATATTTACCATTAGAACCTTAGATTGTATTACTCAAAGTATTTATCAATTTTCATCCTTATCTCTCATCTCTTCTTACCCTAGTATGCTTTGAATTATGCTCTGTTCCATTTCTTTTGTTTCTGATCTTCTCACTTATTACTGTTATAACATTCGATAAGAATATCTCGAGTCTAGTTTATCCTTGTGTCTATCTTTGTGTTTAGACTAGTTTTCTTAATCAAGTCTTCTTTCTTAAGTTTTCTATTTGCTTTCTTAATTAAGTTTTTTTATTAAGTTTTCTACTTGCTTCCCAATTAAGTTTTCTTTATTAAGTTTTATACTTGCTTCTTTCATTAAGGTTTTTACTTGTTTATAAGTTAATATTTTCTCTTGCAATTTGTTTCATATAAGAATTGTTTATTTATGAAAGTAATCTTTAAAAAGAATATTTAAAAAGAATCTTGTCTCTTAATAGATTAGTTGTTCATAATATCTTTCTTATTTAAGAGTCATTTGCTTATGGAATAGATCATGTTTACCATCACTTGTAATTAGACCTTCCTTAGTTTGCACATATTTGTAAGTTAGATTTAATCCCATTTAACTTCTTTACTTCTTTTGAAAGACATTTTGACACTACTCCTTCTCTAGTTCCGATCACAATGAATGCATATCCTCAGAACCCCCAAGGAGAGTGGAACTATATAGTTTCGTTTAACTGCTATGTACATTTGATGAGTTGCATGTATAGTTTAGTTGTTGAAGTTTGTAAAGAATATCTAGTGTTGTAATCTTGTTTCCAATCTTATAATTCCTTGTATAGTTAGTTTCTGAAATTGTTTATAAAGCTTTCTAATTCTTAGATTAAGAAGTGGAATAGTTAATTAATAAGTAGTTTATTTTCTTAGAGTAGTATCGTTTATATATTTACCTTTCAGTATTTGTTTATAGAATAGAGTAGTATAGACTGATACTGCTCTAGTATAATACTCTGTTTCGGTTTAATGACCTTAATAATTGTCTTTCTAGGAGTTTGACTTAGTTTTTCATTTTGAAATATCTTTTGATCTTTTCTTTGTTAAAATATTTCCACAACACCCTAGGAACCCCTCTACCTTCGTATATATTTTGCATCAACTCTAAGTTTACCAACCTCGGTCGATAATTAAATATTTTGTGAATTAATTAATATATTATAACAACCAACATTTTTGGCGTCGTTGCCAGGGAGTTGTTTATTAAGTTAGAATAAGTAGAATCCCCTTATGAAGTTTAGTAATAGGCTGGTGGCGGGGGAACGGTAAGACGACAGGTAAGAACCTGCGCATCTGTTATAACAGGCACCCCTAAATCTAGTAGTAGTAGTAGTATTAGCATAGGTTTTGTAGTGATCTGTCTGCCGAGAAGAGCACTCAGTCCTATCCTTAACAGTGAAGAAAAATATCTATTTCAATTTCAGATTTTTCATTTAAATTTTGTGCAGTAAAGAGATAGTTCACCAGTAAAATAACTCGAATTAATTCTGCTCTTGAATCCTGCTTCTGCTCCTGCTCCCGCTACTGCTCCTGCCTTTCCCTCTCCTGCTCCTGAAGGAGCCTTACTGCCAACTCTGATTTTCCACCCTGCCGACCAGCAGGTTTGCTGGCCCTAGGAAACCGATGGGTTTCCTAGCCCCCGAGCCCATGTACCAATAAAATGGACAGCAACCTCCCTCACTCAGAGTGAAAATCTGCCTGGAGTTAATTCCCTCCTCCAGCTATTCTCCCTCTCTGCTCCATCCCTTTCGTTCTTCCGTAAAAAAAAATTCTCCCTTCTTCCTCTCTATTATTCTCTCCAAATTTTTCCCTCGACCATCCTCCTTTCAAATCCCCAAAATCCCCCTCCTTCTACCTCCTTCCCGACCACCTTCCTTCTTTCACCCCGCCTTCTTCCACCGCCTCATTCATTAATTTATGTTATTCTATTCTCGGGCAGTGTAGTTCCATTTTTTTGTTTGACATGTGTTAGTTTTCTTGAACGGTATGTGTTACACAACCTAACCACATGTCCTAGCATTTTTACCTATGTGGCTTGCTTAAGTTTATATTGAGCGGTAAGGTAATGGTTTTGTTAATTATTATTTATTATTAACTAAATAATAAATACTTAATAATTAACCTTAATAATACGAAACAATAATAATAATTAGAAGTAAAATGATAATTAATATTATTAACCAACAATTAATCAATTGTAATCTAATGATTAATTGCTCGGAGTGATAGCTTTGGTTATTTTTAATTAAATAAAAGCACTTACATTAATATGGGGCATTACATACACCCACCCTTCAGGAAACTCCATCCTGAAGTTATGGTCAAAATAGTGATACTAGGTACATTTATAGGTTTAAAGCAATTCACAATTACTTAGTTAACCTATCAACTATTTAAATATTTCATACTAGCGTGCATGTGTGAGGTGTGCATGCATGGCCAGTACATGCACAGGCTGCACATGTACTATAGCAAAAAAAACCCCTAAATTCTAACTGATACAAATAATATTTCATGCAGCATGACCCACATACAGATATAATATGATGATTTTTTTTTTCTTCTACATTCAGAGTTATTTAACAATTATGTTCTTATTAGTTAGTCAGTTAAGATTGGTACCTACCATCACTACTTCCGGTATCATAATTGTCCAACATTCAACCATAATAACTAAGATGTCCACCCATCCTAACCTACATCTGCATCCTCCCTATCCTTCCTCTGCTAGTATAGAGTGGATATCGGCTTCACCGAACTGACCACATAAGAACCTGAGAGCGATAGCGTCGGATGAACAGCGGACCTAGCCTCTCCTAGCAGGCATCCGACCGTCGTCATCAAAACAACATGGGGAGCGTGTCTCAGCACGGCCCTCCCACGACCTCGGGTACCCGACCGTCGTCATCACAACAACATGGGGAGCGTGTCTCAGCACTGCCCTCCCACAACCTCGGGTATCATAAAAACATAGGGTGGAACACATCCATCCCTCTCAACATCCTGGGTCTATATACCCTATCAAAACATACTTTGCTGCTATCCAATTTATTGGTACGTGTCATCGTATCATCATTTGGCATCAAGGCTCTTCTTCAAGATATGTATTGAGTCATACTTGCATCACATACTCGGCTATCACATAGCCCCTGTACCCTGCAGGTTAGGACTATGCAAAACATGCATTCATAACAACATTAAATCAATAGTTGGTCCATTATCATTCACATTATTTCCTTTCATCATAAAATCACAAAATAAATCATATCATGGATGGGTACCCATGAAACTCATCATACATATCACATCATACCAAGAATTACTATCAACTATGTGTTTTAGTTATGAAATAAATGAATCTAATGACGACTACTGCATGATAATCGCATAAGCACAATACATTCATATAAATGATAATCCTCATAACATCGTAATCAAAGCATCTACATAGGCATGTTAATCGTCGTAACATCATGATCAAAGTGTAGTATAAGCATGATAATATCATAATATCATAATTAGAGCATAATCCTGCTAACATCATAACATCCGTAAATAATCACATATAACCTGCCAAAACATAGTTCATGAAGTATAGTTGAGTCAAAAGATAATAAGTAACTACACTGTAATAAGTCTGAGTGATAAATATGCCGGAGTCAAAATATGGGTATTACATACACCCACCCTTCAGGAAACTTCGTCCTGAAGTCATGGTCAAAATAGTGAGGGAAAATTTCGACGCATAGTCTCTGTGTCCTCCCAGGTAGCAGATCCTGGGCTATACTTGTCCCACTGGACCTTGACTTGGTCCACATGTCGACTACGGAGCTGTCGAACTCTATGATCCAGTATACGTAATGGTTTGGCCATGAAGGTTCCCTCGTCCGAGACCTGCAAGTCCTTCCAATGAATTTTGTGAGACTCATCGGCTATTTAATGTCGCAATACTGAAACATGAAATACATTATGAGTCCTATACAAGTGGGGTGGCAGTGCAAGACGATAAGCTACCGATCCGATTCTCTCCAGAATCTCGAATGGCCCTATAAAGCGAGGTGACAACTTGGTCCCCTTTCCAAACCGAATGGTACTTTTATTCGGTTAGATGCGTATAAATATGCGATCCCCTACCTCATAACTTCTATCGGTTCTGTGTGCATCAACATAACTCTTTTGTCTATCCTGTGCTTCTTTAAGCCGCTTCCTGATCTGTACCACTTGCTCTTCCATCTCCTGTAGCAACTCAGGCCCGAATAAAACACAATCCTCCAACCTGTCCCAACTGAGTGGAGTCCTACAAGGTCTCCCATACAATGCCTGGTATGGAGGCATACCAATGGAGCTATGATGGCTGTTGTTATATGCAAACTCTACTAGAGGAAGATATTTCTCCCACTATGTCTGCTGATCCATAACATACATCCTAAGCATGTCCTCCATTACCTGATTCATCCTTTCTGTCTGCCCATCTGTCTCGAGATGATAAGTTGAGCTCAAGTTCAGCTGGGTTCCTAATGCTGACTGCATGCTTGTCCAAAATCTGGAGGTAAACTTAGGGTCTCGGTCAGAAATTATCTTCTTTGGAACTCTATGAAGGCACACAATTTCATTTATGAATACCCTTGCTACATCCGTCACATCATAGGTGTCTCTCACTAGAATGAAGTGGGCACTTTTGGTCAGTTTTTCGACCACTACGAGTATAGCATTATGTCTCGAGGATGTGAGGGGCAATCCCACAACGAAGTCCATGGAAATGACTTCCCATTTAGTCTCAGGAATATCATGAGGCTGTAAGAGACCGGCTGGGTGTCGATGATTTGCCTTGACTTGCTGACATTCTAGGCATTTCGAAACAAAATCCACTACGTCGCTCTTCATACCGGCCCAGAAGAAGAGTTTCTTCATGTCTGCATACATCTTCTTGACTCCAGGGTGCGCACAATAATGTGCCCTATGGGACTCTCCAAGGATTGTTTCCCTGAAACCACCTTCTTTAGGGATATACATCCTCCCTTGGTACCGCAGCAACCCATCTACCTCAATATGGTACCCATGATACTTCGACTCACACTTCTTCCCACTCTGAATATCTGAGGTTACCTTGATATACCAGCCATCTCCCAAGAGTTGTTCGAGCACTTTATCCTTCAAATCCATTCTCAAGGGGATTAAGGAAAAAATTCTCGGCCTTCGGTTTAGAGCGTCTACCACCACATTCTCCTTCCCTTTGATATATGAGATACCAAAGTCATACTCACTCATGAACTCACTCCATCGTCGTTGCCTAGCATTTAGATCCCTTTGTGTAAAAATATACTGCAAACTCTGATGATCTGTTTTAAGTGTGAAACTTCTGCCAACCAGGTAGTGTCTCCATAATTTTAGTGCCAGCATAACTGCTTCCAATTCCAAATTATGGGTGGCATATTGCTCCTCATGAGGCTTCAACTTACGAGATGCATAAGCTATTACCCCACCTTCCTGCATCAGAACTGCTGCTAACCCTTTCTTTGAGGCATCAGTACATACCATGAAGTCTTTATCCATGTCTGGTACCCGTAAGATTGGTGCACTCGTCAGCAATCTCTTTAATTCAGCAAACACGGCATCAAGTTCATTGGTCCATTCATATCTAATTCCCTTTCGCTGCAAGGTGGTGATGGGTTTTGCAATCTTGGAGAATCCTTCCACAAATCTTCGGTAGTACCCTGCTAGTCCCATGAAGCTACTCACCTCATGCGCATTCTTCGGGATTGGCCAATCCTCGATGGCCTTCACCTTTTCCGGGTCCACTGAGATCCCCTCTCCTGAGATGATATGCCCTAAGTAGTGAATCTCCTTTTGGAAGAAAGAACACTTCGACAATTTACGAAATAGTTTATGTTCCCTTAAGCAAGTTAAGACCAACCGCAAGTGCTCCTCGTGCTCCTTCTCGTTTTTAGAATATATAAGAATGTCATCTAAGAATACCTGAACAAAGTTGTCCAAGTAATTCCGAAAGACACTATTCATGAGGCTCATGAATACTGCTGGAGCATTTGTCAAACCAAATGGTACCACTGCGAACTCATAATGCCCAAATCGAGTTCGAAAAGCAGTCTTAGGAATGTCATTTTCTTTAATCCTAAGCTGGTGATACCCCGACCGCAAATCGATCTTAGAGAAGACTGATGCGCCTTTCATCTGATCAAATAGGTCATCAATTCTTGGTATAGGATACCTGTTCTTCACTGTGGCTTTGTTCAAATCCCTATAATCTATGCACAGTCGCAAAGATCCATCCTTCTTCTTAACAAAGATCACTGGTGCTCCCCATGGTGAGATGCTAGGTCTAATTAGTCCCAAGTCTAGCAACTCTTTTAACTGGATCTGCAACTCTTGAAGCTCAGGGGTTGTCATTCTATAAGGAGTCTTTGAGATCGGCTCCGCACCGGGTTTCAGTTCGATTGTGAAATCAAGCTCTCGCTCTGGAGGTAGTTGTGGAAGTTATTCTGGAAAGACATCCTTGAACTCAGATAATACTGGGTAAGAGTTCAAGGAAGGTCCTTTACTATTGCTCACCATTTGAACTACAAACAACTGACATCCTTGTCTTAAACACCTTTTAGCTTTCACCACGGAGATGAAACGGAGGGATATCTTCCTTTTTCACCCCTGGATTTGGATTGCTCGACCCTCATCATCAAGGCACAATACATTCTTTGCATAACAATCCATGAAAGCTCTATGGTCTTCTAACCAATCCATGCCGATAATGAGGTCATAGGTGCCCAAATTGGTGACATAAGCATCCAACTTAGTGGTGCATACTCCTAAGTCCACTTGACACCCCCTTACCTTAAGACCTACTGCCTGTTTAACCCCTGAAGCCATCTCGACCGATTCAAAATCATCGTGCTCGCAGGCTACCAACCCACATTTATCTAATGCATATGGTGAAATAAAACTATCTGTTGCACCAGGATCAAATAAAATTTTAAGTTTGACATTGTTTACTTTACCAGATGATTCTACCACGGTGGAATGATGTTCTGCTTGGTGGTTGTGAACAGCTACATGAATCTGATGAGTGTTATCAGAATTGCTCATGGATGCTTTTTGTTCCTGCTTCCTGCTGCTGGTCTGCCCTTTAGGACACTACCGCTGAAAATGAGGACCTCCACATCCCCAATAAGATACATTAGGTGGTGCTTGCATGCTGCTGGGAGGATTCCTCTGGGATGTGTTCCTTCCCCGAGATCCTCTGAAACTTCCCGATCCTCTATAGGAATTGCCCTATGTTCGTGCTCGGTTCCCATGGTTTCTTGACGAAGCCTGCGATACTGGGTTAACTAAAGTGTCACCCCTTGGGGTGAACCTATTACCATAAGGAGGAGGTCTGGATGGTCCCCCTCTGAAATATGGTCGTGGGGCCTTCCCTGTAACATACTGATTGGATCCTATCAACTTGCTTCCTCCCTTTGCATCTGACATATCCTCAGCATAGCGAGCATACTCAACTTCCATGGCAACTGAAGATGGCTTCCACATCCATACTGCAGCTCTGATCTTGTAGTTGATTCCATACACAAGTCGCTCCACCTACCGATCATCCGAGTCCAAGTAGGGAACATACTTTACTAGTTCCATGAATCTAGCTTCATACCCTTCCACCGACATGTTTCCCTATACCAAAGCATGAAAGGAACCCGCCTGTTGTTCCCTGTAATAAGCTGGAAGATACTTCATGTTGAACCTCTCCTTGAATAATTCCCATGAAACAGACAAAGGAGTAAGGTGCAATTGTTTCTCAAGGTCTGACCACCAATTTAGGGCATCACCCTTTAGCTGGAAGATGGCCATTCGAGCTTTGGAACTTGAAGTATACTCGTTTAGTGCGAAGCACCTCTTCATACCCTCGAGCCACACTTCAACGTGCTTACCCGATCGTCCTCCAGAGAACTCAAGAATTTTGATCTTCTGCAACTCTCTAGAAATATCCTGAAGCGGTTCTTGCCTTGGGACCTGCGCCCTCTCAGAGTTTTCTCGGCTCACCTGCGTGGTTTCTACCTCTGTGATCCTCTCCGACTGCCTGTTTAGTGTGGCCATGATGGTTTCCAAGGACCTCAATATCACCCCCATCTCAGGACTGGAAGTTGTCCCTTGCAGTGCCGGTGGTGGGATCTGTGGTGGCGGTGAGGGTGGTTGACTTGGGGTCAGTGGTGGCGGCGAGGGTGGTTGACCTCGACCCCGCCCTCGACCTCGACCTCGACCTCGACGTGTTTGAACCATGATAATTCCTGACATATTTAACAATATTATGCCATTATTATCTCAATCTAATAATTGCAGAGATAAAATTTCAGTTATGTCATGCTTATATTTATGCATAAAGACAAATTGTCAATATTTGCGTATAAATCGCATAGTTTCTTTCATTAAACAATTTTGTCTTGGGGTTTAATCTATGCCTTAAAGTTCAGCTCCTAATGCTGGTCTCAACAGTGTCTTGTTTTTCTTATTTCACATCCATCTTGCTTATTCGACTATCAGTCAAAGTCTCAGTGACGCTTTAAGTTTAATACTTGAATTCCTGATACCATGTCCTTGTATTAAGCAATTTGAAGTAACTACCCTCCAAAATATAATATCTAAGTGTTTGTTAATTGGTCAATTACTAAATGGACAAAACTTTATAAATAATGGTAACAAATTTAAGCATTCAAATTTGATAGTGTCCCATTTCTCCAATTAGTGATAATACAATAATAATAAATAATTTATTATTATACATAATTACTATATTACTTTACAAAATACAATTAACATTAAATTAAATATATTAACATTAATGATTTGTTAAATCATAATTATATTTATTTTAAGATAATTGCGAATAAACACATATCAAACTTTTAATTTGATAAAACAAAACTAATTATGATATAACTATTGAGAATTTTATCCATCTAATTAATGGCTTAAAAAAAAAATTGGCTTTATTTTATTCTCACCATATTTCAAAAGTTTTTATTTTGCATATAACACTATAATAAAATATCACTACTAATATCATCCATATTTGACCTAAAACCATTCAAGTTTACTCATCAATACCCCTTTTATTATACCTCATCAATATTCATCAATCCCTCATCATTATTCATCAAGTTTATTATCTACCCAAGCAATCACATCCACGCAATCACATCCACCTCTAGGATGAAAAGAAGAAACCAAATATCATCTAGTTTAGTCTTATCTTACTATTTCAATTGCCATCTAATTTAAAGTCTTATCCTACCATTGTTTTTAGTAAGCTAAGTTGACAGTATGCATTCCTAATTGAGCTCTTTAATGACGTCCTACATTAGCCAAGAGATACTAAATTAGAATCCCTGTATAAGGACAGAATGCTTATTTCTTTTGAAAGTTGTGTAAACTTAGGTTTAAGTATTAAATGTATTATTATATATATATTTATTTGGTATCGTTGATGTTTTTTTTTTTTTTTTTTAAATTATGAGGATAATGATAAATAAAATAATTATTTTAATAGGGAAACTTTTATGAGCTTTTTCCCATAACTAAGAGACGTATGTATTATAATTGCGAGGTTGATTTTTTTTTCTTTTTAAATAAAAACTATACATCACGCTCAATCAAATAGTTACACGCTCTATAAAACTACAATTTATTATTATCATGTATTAGAATTGCCACGTTGTAATAATTACACCTTATGGAATTTAAATTAAATTTAAACTGACATTATATAATATAATATAATATAACCGTAAAGCCAATTTTGAGATAACATAAATATATATTTTGCCGATCATGATGTGTATAGTTCAAGATGACATGAGGCTGCATGCGCCCCACCTGTCCACCATCATGCAATCGGTGCATGGCGTGGAGGCCCCATCCCCGCTCCTTCAAGAACCTTCTCATCTCACCCGCGCGCGCGAGGCCCTTCTCAGCCCTACAGAAACCAACATTCGGAAACCTGCTCGCAGGCGAGGGCCGAGTGGGAGAGGTCGCAGCGTGCTGGTAAAGGAGCAGGTTTGCTGGTAAAGGCGTGGAGAGGTACGACATAGATCCTGGCATAGATCCTGGTCGTGGGTAAATAAATTCACTCTATTTGCATTTAACGGGCTGTATGAAAACTTTTAAAGCCTGGCTAGCGCATGAATTGAACTGCAGATTCCTTCGAGCACAAATTGCCTATTGGTAAATCAACTGCAATTAAAATTGAAGAGAATCCTGTCCTATGACACGATATAATGTGTAGGGAAGATAAATTCTACACATAATTCTTTTATCCTGATTAGAACGTGTTTTCAATTGTTTCTGTTGGAAAAAAAAAAGCTAAGAAAATTATACATTTTGTGAAGCTTGGCACTCTGGCTTGTTTTAGCGAGCTTTGACTTGTGTATTGTGTTGGTGTTGCAGGTACCTGGTCGAAGAGTTAAAGGCTCTCAGCATTGAGATTCGATTTTTTTTTTTTTAATCACTCAATTGTTTATTGCTGATTCTCTGGTTTTTGTTTCATGGTTATTTGTTGGTGTTTATCCATTCGTGTGGACCATTTCCACTCAAAGACTACTTGACGGCGTCGCCAGCGACCTGACAAGGTTATGCTAGTTGTAGAACAAGGGTTAACCTCTCTATATCCTAGTTGTAGACGCACCTGCGCAGTGTGCTGGCAGGTTGCTGTTATGTTGCTTGAGAGACATAGGGTCATTTCCTATATCCTCTTGTGGGTTTCTGATGGCTAACTGACCTCTAGCAGGATGAATGGGAGGCTTCCCATTTAGTCTAGTCCAGGACTTTACCGGTGACAACTTCATGTGAAAATATTGATATGGTGATATCATACTGATGCAGTGCTACTTTTGGCTGGATAAAATATTGCTGAAGGTGCCTCAGCCTTACCAGAAAGGGTAAATATTATTAATAATGGTAAATAGGTGGTTTTGTTAATTTATTTCCAAGACTGTATAGCCTGCTCCGACGAACCAGATATTCTATCGCTCAATAAAAATAGTCTGTTGTGAACAAGGCTAAAACAATATGCTCATATTGAAACAACGTGGCTTGGGTGAAGGTTTCAGTTCTTATTCCTCCAGCCCAACATTACAAAGTCGGCCTTCTTTACCAATACTACAGTTTACACATGTATTCTGCTTTAAGTTCATAACACATTAAGCCTTCTGGACATAATATCCATAGCTATTCTTATGGGGGGGAACAGGCTACGGCAAACAAATAGGCAACTACAAATATGGCAGCTACGGCAGCACCAACGATGGTGGATACAGCAACTACGGACAAACGAACAACCAACGTAGTGTGAGGTTAGGCAGGCCTACAGGCAATAGTCCTGAGGTGAGGCAGGTCACCTATTTGGAGTCTTTCTTTGATGAGCTATTGCTTCCTCCAAAAGTGGCATATTTGGCTAGGATCCAGGGTGGTATATTATATGCAATTTAAAACAGCCATGGCGTTTTTGTTCTCTCTGTTTTTTTTTTGTTTTTTTTGTTTTATATATACATATATATATATTTTTTATGCAAAGTCTAATCAATATTACACTACAGCTCAAAAGAATAACTTTACGGCTTCTTTCTTCTCTACCTTAATTCGAAGTACTGGTCAAGTTTTCTAGGTATGTTGAGGTATTTTGAGGGGTTTCGAAAAGCTGACCTTTAGTATAATTAACCCCAAACTTCAACTGGATGCAGGGTCTCTCATAGGCTTCTGCATTAAGGCTTTGTTCTCGACATTTTATGAATTTTACAACCTGGGATTGCAAAATGGCATTTTACCTATAAGCAAGTTGGCATTCAAACATTCAAGCTCAGTGATTGCATGCAGGTGAGGCGAACTTAGCGATTCTATTGAATGTTTTGGTATTATGCCGAGTCTATTTGTGGGAATACGTAAAGATTATGGGGATTTTTTTTTGTTTCTCAATATTTCAATTGTGAGCCCTCTGGTTCCAGATTTGGAACCATGGCTCTGATACAATTCTGTAGTGCTCTGTCTTCAGGGAAGAGCACTCAGTCCTATCCTTAACAGTGAAGAAAAATATCTATTTCAATTTCATATTTTTCATTTAAATTTTGTGCAGTAAAGAGATAGTTCACCAGTAAAATACCTCGAATTAATTCTGCTCTTGAATCCTGCTTCTGCTCCTGCTCTCACTACTGCTCCTGCCTTTCCCTCTCCTGCTCCTGAAGGAGCCTTACTGCCAACTCTGATTTTCCACCCTGCCGACCAGAAGGTTTGCTGGCCCTAGGAAACCGACGGGTTTCCTAGCCCCCGAGCCCACGTACCAATAAAATGGATAGCAACCTCCCTCACTCAGAGTGAAAATCTGCCTGGAGTTAATTCCCTCCTCCATCTATTCTCCCTCTCTGCTCCATCCCTTTCGTTCTTCCGTAAAAAAAAATTTATCCCTTCTTCCTCTCTGTTATTCTCTCCAAATTTTTCCCCCGACCATCCTCCTTTGAAATCCCCAAAATTCCCCTCCTTCTACCTCCTTCCCGACCGCCTTCCTTCTTTCACCCCCGCTTCTTCCACCGCCTCATTCATTAATTTATGTTATTCTATTCTCGGGCAGTGTAGTTCCATTTTTTTGTTTGACATGTGTTAGTTTTCTTGAACGGTATGTGTTACACAACCTAACCACATGTCCTAGCATTTTTACCTATGTGGCTTGCTTAAGTTTATATTGAGCGGTAAGGTAATGGTTTTGTTAATTATTATTTATTATTAACTAAATAATAAATACTTAATAATTAACCTTAATAATACGAAACAATAATAATAATTAGAAGTAAAATGATAAATAATATTATTAACCAACAATTAATCAATTGTAATCTAATGATTAATTGCTCGGAGTGATAGCTTTGTTTATTTTTAATTAAATAAAAGCACTTACTAATCGGAATGATAGCTTTGTTTATTTTTAATTAAATAAAAGCACTTACATTAATATGGGGCATTACAGGTTTCCCTTTAGTGTAGTTTTTCATGAACATACCTAGAGATTCTAAGGGTAGATACGTTAGAGCTAATTCTCAAAACCTCATTAAAATTCCTATGAACCTTTACGGGGGACGAAATGCCCCAACCACTAACTTAGCATAAAGGTATCAGAGAACTCACATAGGAAGTAGTTCTACTTGGAAACCTAAATAATTTATAGGAGAAACCATAGACGGTGAATAAATCCTAGCGGGAAGTCCTAAGGATCCCATTGCTGAATAAATTCAAGAGGGTCTACCTTTGGAAACCATCAACCCTCCACTAGTGCAGAAACCTACCAATACAACTTTCTCATTAGTAGGGGATCCTAACTTTGTTGATTTCATTGATCCTGCACAGGTACAAGCCCTCTTGGAAGCTTAACAAATACAGTTATTTCACAGATAGAAACCTCCATAATAGCACCTACCATCCCTATAGAATATAATAAAAATATAGTTGATCAAGGAAGATCTCCCCCTAAAAAGAACGTTGGGATGAACCATTATCACCTCGAAAGGAG
This sequence comes from Pseudotsuga menziesii, assembly GCA_001517045.1. Lineage (NCBI taxonomy): Eukaryota > Viridiplantae > Streptophyta > Pinopsida > Pinales > Pinaceae > Pseudotsuga > Pseudotsuga menziesii. The sequence continues at coordinate 68,902 of LPNX010218044.1, read as the reverse complement.
CCTCCTAGGTATACACTCTTTAGGAATCAAACCTACATGGAGAGATGGGAGAGAATGAAGATCATGAAAAGGTTAGAAATGGTGAAGGAGAAGGAGAAAATCAAACTAAGACTACCTTTGGGTTCCCTATTTTAGACAATGGAAAAGATATAAATATGAAGAACGTCCTTCCTTCCTCCTTACCTACTTTCTACGAAAAAAGTAATGAAGACCCAAACACATTCTTGTTCGAGTTTGACATCCTATATAGAAGTTATAACTATCTACAAGATGCTCACAAATTAAAAAAATCCATGCTACGCTGAAAGACTCTGCTTTAAGATGGTTCATGCGATTAGAAGAATCTAGTATCAAGACTTGGGAAGATATGAAAATTGCATTCTTGTGGAAATACCAAGAGTATTGCAAATGAAGAGACTCTTGAAACGATATCTTTAAGATACAACAACTCGAAGATTAGATCTTAGAATACTATCTCGAAAGATTTATCTATACATTACATAAATCTAAACGTAACAACCTTCAAGAAGATGCAGTACAAACACTCTTCCTTAAAGGGATCTTAGAAGACCAGGTAGAAAACCTCAATCTCATGGCATCCGACTATATCTCTCATAAACCTTTTGCACAAATTGGGGAGATATGTAGAAATTACTCTAGAAGTAGGGAGAAAGGCGAGAGAAATCTTCGGGAACCTTATAATAGGAATCTAAAAGGAAATACTCCCAGTTCAGGAGGAGTCACAAGGATAGAATTAGGAAACCTATTGGAAAATTTCAAAACTAATATTTTAGGAACAATGGGTTCCCAACTAGATGCATTACAATCTTAGAAAAGGCAAGAACAGGAACGAGCAGTGATGAGTATTTTCTATCTAAGATGCAAAACTAAACATCCCCAATGGGAATGCCCATTAAACAAGATCTCCGTATGTCACATCTGTACGGAGGAGCGTCCAACAAATGATTTCCCATTGTTATCGAGGTTACAAGCCATATACAAGAGTGTGGATGTTGGTTAAACATCTAAGAGGACTCCTTGGAAATCAAGGGACCTGCCACCATATCAAAATTTGTCACCACAACCTCCACCTTATTACCAACCTTACCAACCGCCTCAACCGTGGAACACTACAAGTTGGCAACATTGGCCACTCTAGTATCCTCCTCCTCCTCCTCATTTTACTCAGTAGCAGTATTGGCCACAGGGGTGGGGGGGACAGTACTACCCCCAACCACCACCTGTCTCCACACCTAATCATCTGTATCCTTAGCACTTAGTCAATACCCCACAATTTTTACAAAGGTTTGTGCTTCTGGTTCCCTTATTACACAACAACCTCATCACTTCCAGAATACAAAACCTCCATGACCTACATTGTTACCTGGACAACCGATAGCTAATCCAAATAATAAGCCAACTCAAGCTCTTAACAACATTGAGTTGCAAACTCTTCCATCCTATGTTATTTCGGCTGTACCTGTACATGAGATACAATTACGATCTAGAAGAGTTGTAAATGGAAGACCCAAGTCATCAGTCATCATTCGTGAAGAGAATGACGAAGAATATCCCAACGAATTCATGAATGATGCCATTTTGCATGATGTGCCAGAAATTCCAGTGCATACCCATCCTCAGCAAGAACCAACTCAGGAACAAAGGATTCCTCCATTTCCAGAACGATTAGTAATAGAAAAACCGGTAATCCACCCTGAGTATGATATTCTAAATGAATTAAAAAAATGTCTGTGTCAAGATCCCTCTATTACAAGCCATTAAGGATATACTAATTTATAGTAAAGTAATAAAGGAAATCTACATTAAGAAACCAGGAAGGAAACAAAAAGAACCCCCCACTATTCATGTTATAGGAGAAATTTCTGAATGCATGACTGACCAATCTAGAATTGCAAAGTATACAAACCTAGGAAGTTCAGTAGTGAGTGCTATTGTAAATAATACTGCCATAGGCAATACACTTATCGATTTAGGATCTGCCATTAATATGATGTCCATCGCAGTCTTAGAAGCTTTACAATTGGGACAATTTCTCCGAACGACCCCCTCAATTATGGAACTAGCAGACCGCACTATGGTCAAACCTATTGGGGTTCTAGATGACATTGTTGTATCAGTATCCTCATGGGAATATCCTATTGATTTCATGGGAGCAGAACCAACGGATCCTTCTGAAGGGCATCCTATTATACTGGGAAGACCATGGTTGGCTACCGCCAACACCTTCATAGGATGTAGGGATGGGGAAATGACCATTTCTAATGGTTGTCCACACAAAAATTGGCTTTATACCCCCAACACAACCTGTAACTAAAACCTTATGGTGGTTAAATTTCCCCTTTGGGGATGAAAATATTGAAGATCTCTTATTTCCTAGTGATCTCTCCTGGGCACTTCAGGAGCAGACTACTAAGAATGTATTAAACCAATTTGTCTCTTCAACAATTTGTATATATTTTCCTCAGTCTTTTGCTCAATTCGATCAAATTTTTGGAGATGAGTTTCAAGAAAATATGGCTCTCTCAAAATTTGTAGTAAACACCATGTGTCTTTGCAATTGAAGAGCACATAAGGTCTTATACCGTGCCTTGTGAAGTTAGCCCTGGGAAGGTCTTACACATAAATGCAGGGTTAACTGAGAGTCAACAAGTACAATTACTTAAGGTCCTTAAAAGTCAATCCAGAGCATCTGCATGGGAATACACTGACATGAAAGGTACACACCCTAACACTTGTATTCACCATATTTACATGGATGCTAGTATATCCCCTATAAGGCAGCCTCAGAGGAGGATGAACCCTTTTTTGAAAGATACAGTGAAAGAAGAGTTGCAAAAACTCCTCAATGCTGGTTTCATCTATCCTATCTCTGACAGTAAATGGGTGTCTCCTCTTGTGGTAGTCCCAAAGAAATTCATAGGGAAATGGCGTATTTGTGTTGATTTTAGAGAACTAAATAAGGCCACTCTTAAATACTACTTCCCTTTTCCCTTTATTGATCAAGTGATAGATACTATATCTGGTAAGCAATATTTTTCCTTTCTTGACAGGTATAGTGGATACAATCAGATTTAGTGGATACAATCAGGTATAGTGGATACAATAAGCGGTATTAAATTATCCATGCGGGGACGGTGACGTCACCATCGTTATGTACACATGACCGAAGAATACCCTTCCTCTTGTTCGTTGTTACCTAACCACAGAAACGTGATAAGGATTACATTGTGGTCCATCATGTTCCAGTGGGAACACGACCATTACTAGGGATCAAATTTGAAGGGTAGGGTCCCATTTCATTTTGAAGGGTTGTGAGAAATTGAACCCTTCAATGTTGACATGTAAAAATAAATTATTTTTTTCATTTGAAACTGTAAGTGTGCAACAAAATTTTATTATTTATTAAAAATAGTGTATAGGAAAAAAATGACAATAAGAAGAAATCCCGAGTGATTTAGCATTTACATGGAATTAGTGAGGTAAACCATGTACTCTCCCGATCCCTAGAGCATATAGTTTATTGAATTAAGATAAGGGACAATACTGTTGGGACGGTGAAAAACTCAGTTGCTAGGTTGTTGATAAAATAAGGCATTGGAATTTGGAAGGACCTTTGAATGGAGGATTGATTCAGCTTGATGGTGGCTCTATTGGTCAAGTGTGATTGGGCCTACCTAAAACAAAAACCTCAGAATGTAATACCTAATGCTTTCACGGAGAAACTTTTTTATTAACCTTAAATTCAGCAGTTATTTTATTTTTAGAATTGAATTATGTCCTCCCCACATGCTCAAATCAAAGTGATCAAACAAAGGCCCCAATTTTAGGTGGATTATGGATAGTCCCTCCAATGTATATCGAGTTTATACCCCAATTCAAAGTGATCAAACAAAATCCCCAATTTTAGGTAGATTATGGATAGTCCCTCCAATCTATATCGAGTTTATGAGCCCTATCGAAAAGGTTAAGTATTTATTAGTCCACTATAAGGAAAAACTTTAAAATATCCAACAAATATCACTACAAGTTGGGTGTCTAGTTTCTACCAAAGTCAACAAGGAAGACTAATCATAAACACATGTTTGGGAGGTTTGTGACAATGAGGATGTTGAAATCATGTTCTTCACTAGATCATTGCACTCCCAGTCCCTCATTCATGAACGTCCGTCGAGGGATTCCCTTGTTTAGATATATTTGTAGACAATTTGTACTTCTTGTTTCCATTATTAGAAGGTTGACAGGAAACGAAGGGGTCGAAATTTACAACATTTACAGTGTCGGTTGTTAAATATTTTATCCTTTCAACTATTGGATTTCATTAAGGAAATTGGAACAATTCAAACACTTATATTCAAATAGTGTTCTTTCTTTCAACCTAATGTTTACAATTCACGGCATATAAATAACATTCATAGATTTGGAACTCAAATACAAGGCTCTTTCTTCTTGCTCCTTTGCCCAAACGAAGTTGTGGTCCTAGAATAAGAAAAGTATACATTATTTTGGTTCTGATTTCATTTAAATACTAGTTTTTTTAAGGTTACATCTATTGAGTATTCGAGACTTAGTCTGGCGGAAACGCAATCGCATAATACATTACAAATTTCAAACAACATTTTGGATGGAGGAATTTTAAACCCTTATATTTATAGAACCAGAAGGAACTCCAACAAGAAACACATTTAACTTTTATCCACATATAAAATGTTACACAAGTGTAAAATGCTATACATACCTGTAAATTCATGACAACCAAGTCGAAAGCTTAGTTCTGCATAATCTTCTAGAGGAAATAGAAATTAGGGAGACACTGAAGCATAGAATTGGAGAGTTGAGAGTGTGAGTCCCGACCTCCGACTTTCCTATAATCGTAAACCCAAAATAATGTTTTTTTTCACAGACTTCACCAATCTCTTTAAGTTCGAGGAACTTCAATCCAGCCTACCCAACATTCTACCTTCGCTTCTCTTGCTCCTACCTGTGAAAAAGGTGGAACCTTCGAGTTGCCCACCGCAGAAGACAACGAGGAATTAGAGTGTGCAACCATTTCCTTCTACAGAAAGATGATTGGAAGCAATGCCATCTCAATTCCACAATATACCAACGCTCCTGAGTTGGTTTACCTTGCCCGAGGTAGGCGAATACATGTTTGTGTATTTCACATGATTACAAAAAATAACATTTTATAATTGCTTCTACATAACATAGATATATCTGTGCAGGTGAGGGAAAATTGGGTATTGTTTGACCAAGGTTTCCAGAGACTTTTAGAGATCATTCTTTGTTATGAGGGCACTCAGGGCGTAGATCAGAGAGCCCACGGGAGGAAGAAGAAGAAGAAGAAGAAGAGGACTCAAATCAAAAGGTGAGGTGACTAAGGAGGGGAGACATAATAGCGATATTTGCAAGAGAAACCCACTGGTGCTATAATGATGGGAACGAGCTTCTCTAAATCGTAGCCATTGTAGACATAAGAAACCCTCATAAACAGCTCGGGCGCAAGACTTGCCGTGTAAGAATCCCGACAAATTAAGTAATGATAATATTCAGTTAGGTATATGACAAATTCTTTCGTTTCTTTTAGAGATGACTCTATTCATATTGTACAACCATTCTCTCTGGCTGGCCCTCCATTCCAGTTGCCTTTGTCTCTATTGCCTAACCCCCTTCCTCTGATGAGACAGGTAGACTAACCGGCCTAGGTGGACCATGGGAGACTGGGAGTGATGATCCAAATGATTCTGACCCTAGTAAATGAATGGAAATTGGAATAAGTCCTAGAATCATGGACTAACTAGTATAGGATATGATTCATGAGAAAAAACGAAGGGCGGCGTGTTGCTAGCCTACTACCAAAGATTCATCATCCCAGTGTTGTGGTGGTCATAATAGAAATGTCTAGCTCTGGGTGAAACCCTCATCTGGAAACTTACATATCCTGTATTGGACCAGGTTAGGTTCAAATCTAGCAAAGATTGCTCAATGCATTCAAAATTTGCAACTGTAAGTTGTAACCGAAAGGACAACACCATTAGTTTTTCCTTACGGAGCCTTGACAGTGGAGGGTTATCAAATCAATTCACCATCCATAGATATGACTCATATGAGTATTTAATTTCACATCATATACTCAAATACTCATGTGACTTGTAAGTTGTGAGATCACGTGACTCGATGAACAATAAGATGACAGATGGAAAATTGAGTTGGCAAGTGGCATCATCTCATATTAAGATTTAATGAAGTTGGTGAATCAGTAACGCATGCTAATGCCATTAAATGCTTTGAAAGTGAACATCGAAGCGTGAGTCGCAATCTTGACTCACCGACATGAGCTTGGCACTAGGCAGCCTAGTGCCCCACCGTGGTCCGTGTTGATTGGGACTGAGATCCTCATCCACGATCTGACTATTCAAGGGCACTTGCGAAGACTCTGAGTCTCGAGTTTCCCATAGTCCACTGAATCCCTGGATAGACAAATTTTGTAGCCGCCCTTCTGTTGCAAATTTAACGAGGCTTACTCAATTTCATTGTTCAAGTGCTTGAAATGAAACTAATTTTTTTTTGTATTGTAAAATTCCTTGTGGCCTCTATGACGTTTAAAATGGCCTTTTGGAGGGCTTTGAATCCTCAACACGACTTGCAGTGGATGATGTCTAAAGTCAAGTTCCTTAAAGCATTTTACCTTTTAGAATCCCACATCCGTTCTGCTTTTGGGGTTTCTCTTCTTCTTGTGTGATAGATCCATGCCTCCATCTCCGTCTGAGAGTTCCATCTAGGCTGTCTATTAGATGTCATTGGCCAGAAAAATCTTTCGAATGGACGTGGTGTGAAAAATGGCGAACAATATTCATTATGCAGCATAGCAATAAATGCTGTGGCGGCTGTAATGTGGACTTGAGATCCAACACCTCACAATATTCATTATGCAGCATAGCAATAAATGCTGTGGCGGCTGTAATGTGGACTTGAGATCCAACACCTCACACTGTAGCAGCCACAGCATTTATTACTCTGCTGCATGTAAAATATTTTGTGCCGTGAAAAATCTTCCCTCAACGTGGGACCCTCCAAGAAAGTTGTCGCTAGTTAATGCGTAAGGGATTCTGACGTCCCATCCATACATACACCTGCCCAAGAAACGCTTCTTGTTACCTCACAACATCGTGTGCCGGGCTCCGGGCCCAGGGGGTTTTGCGTGGTATGACAGATAGTAGTTAGCGCAAGTGTTGACTGACGATAAACCTGTAACCCTGATTTTATTTGAATGATCGAACCATGAATGCAATATAAATGCTCACCGTAAACGGCATAGCAATCCACTACCTCTCCAGTTCCCGAGCAAGATATCGAATTGAATTGTGACAATATAGAAGTGATATCGGCTATCCTTTTTTATTGTTGCAGAACTTCATCATCAATCGTTTTTCTAAGGCAACAACGTGCACCCTCATCTGCACAACAGCAAGAGCAGCGGTATCCGCAGATTGTGAACATGGCTTGCCTTGTAGCAGGGAATTCTCCCTCGCCCTTGAGCTCCTTCATGTCTCCCTCTATACGTGATTCTGAGGTTGAAATATGGGAAAGGTCCCTCTGGATTAATCATGGTTTCCAGACGCCTAGGACCAGCAGAATTCAGGCCAGTTCTCTGGGATCTCGGAACAACAAAGACGAGCATCCTCTGTGGAGCGAGAGCGGGAAGAGCCCAGTAAAGAGGTCGGTCTCTGTGTGTGTCAATGTCCCGGAGGAGAATGCTTCGATTTCCCGCAAGTGCCCTTCGCTTTCGCTCAAGAGAAAACGCCCTCAAAGGTTGGATATTCCACTTCAGTTGCCGGCCCTAAATGCCATGTTCGCGGCGGTGGAGCAGCCGATGGAAATCAATGTGGATGGGTTTCGTTATGCAGTTTCTCGAAAGAAGGGTCGGCGAGAATTCATGCAGGATACACACAAGGCCATTGTCAATGTTCTAGGTAGCAAGCCTTCTTAGCATCTTTGATGGTCATGGCGGCCGGAAGGTTGCTACTTTCGCTGCCGAAAATATTGGGTAGAATATTGTGGATGCTATGCTTGGGATGCGAGATGAAACAGAGGATAGCCTTGAGCAGGCTGTTAGAGCAGGGTACTTAACACCAGATAGAGAGTTTTTGAAGCAGGGTGTTGGCAGCTGTACTGCTTGTGTAACTGCTCTAATTATAGATGGTAACTTGCTGGTTTCCAATGCTGGGGATTGTCGAGCAGTTATTAGCAGAGATGGTACTGCTGAATCCCTTACATCTGATCATCGATCTGGAAGGGAAGACGAGCGACAACGAATAGAGAATTTGGGTGGAATTGTGGACCTCCGTCACGGAGTTTGGCGATTGGCGAGTTCAGGGATCTCTGGGTGTATTTAGGGTAATAGGCGATTCAGACATGAAAAAATGGATAACCGCTGAACCAGACACCAGAAGGAGGAGAAGCAGCCTAATTTGACACCGTTAGTAGGAGGCCCTCTAGCTGCTTGCAAAATGCTTATAGAACTAGCAGTAACAAGAAAATTACAAGATGATGTTAGTGTGATGATTGTACAACTCGAACACTTTTACAAGAAGGAAGACATCTATATCCATTTTTGTATAGTGCCACAAGTTAACAGGTCCAATGATTCTTTATGACAATTATTCTTTCATTTCAATGGAATTGCCACTGCATTCGATATATTTTTTTTACCATATGTACGTTCTAATTACGTCATGAGATTAGAACGTAATTATAAACTTTGCCAGAGATTACAGACTTTGATAATTTAAAGAAGGAAGCAGTGGAACTAAATGTCAAGAAAACAACTTTTGATGGTTTAACTGAAGAAGCGGCCACAGTGCCACACTCTTAGTTAGTCCGGAGTTGGAGGAAAGTTATTGTTGATACACAGAATTGTTATAGACGTAAAACTGATTCTCTCTAAGAGAATTACTATACAGTTACAGGAATGTCAAGAAACAACATTGTTGAAAAAGTTTAATGCGATAAAAATGGGAATGATATGTCACTGCATTCAATCACCAAGAATATTTGCAAAATATTATTAAAAGAAGCTAGAATGAAACTAAAGTAATAAATGTGAATATTTCAGCATATTGATAAATCATTTTTTTGGATTATTTTCTTAGTGCGAGTCATTAATTTATAACTTGTATTCTGTGACTATAACACGATATTTTCATGGTTTTGAACAATCTATTTAGTATTCATTTCATTGGGTCATTGATTGAGATCACCAAATATGTTGTTGGACTCTGAAATCTCCTTAATACCTGAATAAAAGTAATGAATGAAAATCAAGTTGAATAGTTTATAAGGCACAATATTTGCTAAGGTTTTATAAATGGGGTAGCAAGCTAACCCTTGACCCAACCAAAAGAGTCTTTAAATGGCTACCTGATATTCAAATTGAATCAAGGTATGGTCAGCTCATCATTCACAACATTTATTACAAAGTGCTTCACAAGAGCATCATGTCACTTACAAAAGTAGACCCTGGGTGGAGAGGGTAACATTCATTCCTCCCAACCACCCAAACTACATCCATTTTGACTCAAATAACTAGTTTATAAAACACAATTATTACTAAAATTTTGAAAATAAAATAACAAACTGAAACAGTATTAATCTTCACCAATCTTACTGATTATCAAATTCCAAAGAACAAAAAAAATTAATATTAAATTTCAAGCGTAATTGGATTTTAGGTTACGTTATCTTGTGAGCTTCTCACAGTCCTATGGAAACAAGACATGGTTTACCCACTATTTCTTCTACATGCATTTAATTTTCCTATGGAAACAAGACATGGTTTACCCGATATATCTTCTACATGCATTTAATTTTGGTTGTGGGTGCATTTAATTTTCATATGGAAACAAGGCATGGTCTACCAGATATTTCTTCTACATGCATTTAATTTAATTTTGGTTCTGGGTGTTAAGGCATGGTCTACCAGATATTTCTTCTACATGCATTTAATTTAATTTTGGTTCTGGGTGTTGGGTTTATTGTGAACACTTGGTGGCAGGTGCATTCACATACTTTTCTATTGCAAGTACAATGATATTTTAGTCATAACTAATTTACACAGTAAGGGTTTGGAATTTTCCATCTCAACTTTTGTCAACGGTTCTAGAAGTGTGGAATTTTCCATCTCAACTTTTGTCAAGGGTTCTAGAACTCGGTGAGATTTTCATCTATTATTGAATGATGTCAAGTGAGGAGGTAATTTATTGTTATTTATAGATGTCACACAAGATGTGAATGCTAGAGCTAATTCATTTATTCACTAGTTGTTAACATCCATATCGAAGTTCTATCTCCATAAATTCATGGGTTTTATAGATTTAATATTAATTTTTATTAATGAGTCTTTTCCTTATGACCCCTCCACTCATGGGTTTAGTTGCATTTACTAGGATACGACTACAGATTTAATCATAAACTTTTGATACAAGGACGCATAGTATGGAAGGTGATTTTTTATTTTCCCTATTTTTTATATTTTAATTATGGTGCTTCCAATACTAAATTTTTTTAACAATTTCTTTTTTGAATTTCTCCTGAATTATTCATAATTTTGTGAGGTAAGATTTTTGTCCTATATGTTAAGGTTTTTAATGTCATCAAAGTGAAGAAAAACAGGTTCCCATAGTTATTTTCAATCGATATTACTATGTATACTTTCTAGGGATTCGAGATAATTTCGCTACATCAGTTTATAATTATCTTTCTTAATCATTTTACGCAATGTTTTTGTTGATCTCATGTATTATGAGTTTGAGTTGTTCACTTGTATACTACTACCTAATCCATTTTTTATTGGTTTAAATGTATCTCCCTCATTTGTGGTCTTATTTTTATGCTGGAGTCACTCGCTTGGGCTCCAGGTATTATCATGATAGCTCTATTGTCTACTTGAAGTTTTTGTTCTTCAAGGTTTTCTTTATTTTGGATCATGGAGTGCTCCATCGTCCATCAGTATTCATACATATATATTCTTCTATTAAGCCTTACCCTTTAGCGTTTTGTAATTTGGGTGTATATTTTCTCTTTCTAATAGTTGGTGCGAGGATAAACATTTGTACTACAATATGTTAGTCTTCCTTTGATTTATGTTCTATGCACAATGATAAATTTCAATAATAATATTTGAGGATCTTATCATCTATGGTCCCAAATTATGTATTTTTTTTTTTTTTACAATATTATGTGTTATATCTATAAAAGGGATTGTTTTTCTAGTACTATTTACTGGTAATGTTTGTGCACATAGAGACTTACAATTTTGGGATTTTCATTCTTCTATAAAAGCACGAAAATTAATCTTGATTCCCTTCCTTGTTTGGAATTCGATAATTAGTAAGATTTGTCCAGTATTCTACACTTTCCCTAAGGCCAACATTAATCTTGTTTGGAATTTTATAATTAGTAAGATTCGCCAAGGTTTCTACCCTTTAACAAATTTATGGATCCATAAAAAATTCCCTTCTCTAATATTTGCATAAAAGAAAGGAGAGATATGCTATAACTTTTTAATGCAATGCAACTTTAACATGTAAATTCCTATAATATTATTTTCAAAATCAATGAACATAAATTCAATTTCAATCTTCATTTTGAAAACAATGTGAAAGAAAAATATAAAACCTAGCTTTACAACTATGTCCATCCAATTTTCAACATTTCAATAAAAAATGTTATCTAATAAAATGAAAACAAGTTTATTTTTCAATATCAATAGCTTCTAGGATGGGAAACACCCACAAGGAACACAAATTAATATTTATAAAATGATTCCACTTTCTTTCACCTATGGGAGATATTCTACAGTCTCCACAACAAACCATAAGAATTGTAATGTGTTTGTGACTATTTAAGACTGAAACTGCGAGTTCTCAAGATTGTGTCTAAGAACATCCACAATAAAGAGGAAAACTGAGGGAAAAAATAATTAAACAACACATAAATGAGACAAATAGTAAATCTTGAGACAAACAATAAATCATTGACACCATTCAAAATTAACATAAGGCCCTTGTAGGAAAAAAAGCCTTGGGAAAAAACCCGAAGGAGATAATTCAATGGATTACTCCCCCATTGGAGTTGCAATCTTTATTTAAGGGAATTTTCAACCGATGACTAAGCAGGTCCCATTCTGAGTGGTTTGATATAACTGATAAACAAAATTAGATAGATTAATACATAGAATTTTTTATGGTTCTCATGCATAGTAATAATACAATGGAATGTGAAGGATCATACATTTTTTGAACAATGGTCTCCCTTGTATTTTGTGAGCAACTTGATTGATCTATTTCTAGCTCCAAAGTCTAGTACTTACTCAATAAAATTTCACACAAAATGGAAATATCTAGCTTCCTCATTCTATGTAAACAATAATAGCATTGCAATGAATATAAAAACCTTTAACTAGGATATTGAAGAAGGACCTAACCTCTACCAATCTTGATCATCTATGCATGATAACCATTCAATAAAGGAAAGAGTTGCGTTCTCAACTTTTGAATTTGATGTCTAGATTACTTTTTCCAAAAAAGCCTTGAAGTCTAAAAACATGTCAAGAAAACACTTAAGTTTTAAGAAATAAATGTGACTGCATTTGGAGAAGTCATTGATGATTTTCAAGTTAAAATTTACTTGAACCTAGAGAAATAAGAAAAATAAAGTGGACCAAAAAAATAACTATAAATTAGATGCAAAAGTGTTGAGGCATGACAAGAGGCATGTGTGATCAAAACTATCTAATTCATGATTTTTTAGAACACATGGAGGTCAATAACATATCTACAAGAAATGAGAAGAAGACTAGTCACCATATTTTGACTACATAAATGCTATAATGAGAGAGAGTTTAAATGACCAAATCACTCATCCAAAAGTTTTCTCAAGTTATCACTATGACCAATAAAAATAGATGGAAAATATGATGACTCAAAGTTGTCAAATTTATACAACCTAGTAATAACATCAACAATTCTATTTTCTAAGACATGTTGTCAATCTTTTAAGTCCTTGATTTCAACAAAACGAGAAAAACTCTACTATTGTATGTTTACCTAAATAAGTGATGTGATATACAGATAGAAGAATACAAGAAAGACTTGAAACACATATACATTATTGAAATTACTATCATCTACCTAAACTATAATACACCCTACAATACTAAGAAATCTATAATAACCAACAAAGGTTTGTTTGATGTTACATTCATTAATAGTAAGGAAATTGCATTAATCCTTATCCATATGATAAGATTCTCTATAATCGATAAGTCCTTCATTAACAGAAGAAATATATGATGCATTTAAGGAAAAAAAATATAAAGTGCATGTCCATGAGAATAAGAGTTCGAAGAAGAATTAAGATGAATGTTGTCCTTCTCCATTTCCTCTTGTAAGGATTCTATTTTCTTGACACAATTGAACTCCATATGTTCATCTCACCAACAATTTAGTGCATTTATCACCATTGGGAGTAGGAACTTGCTGAGAGGGTTTGGGAACATTGTTTTTCTTGTTTTTACAAGGATGCTACTTCTTTGGATGAATGGATGTATCATTATGATGTGCCACTATGGCTTTGCTAAATATACCTATAGGATGACCACTCTAATATGAAAGAGCTTATCTTTCTTTCTAATCAGAGCAACAAACAATTATTCTTGTTAGTTCATTGTAAGAAACTATTAGAGCTTATATGGCGAGGTAAAATATAGATACAAATAAAAAACATGGACTTCCATGGTTAGTAAGAATTGCATAAATGTTGATGTTTGAGAAAAATCGGAAAAGCTTGAACTTTAAAACTTTTATTAATCCATTTCAGCGCATGCCATATTTCATAAATCAGCCACATATGAATCTCATGAATTTATCATCCACATATAAATATAATAAATCGATCAGCTCCATAAATCATCCATATAAATCAGTTAACCATGAGAGACAATATATACCCTAGGAAAACCCTCCAAACACAGAGGATGAAAAACCCATCAATTCTTTGAGTATAATAGATAGATTTGCAGAGAAAGGATTACAACACGTAAGCAGATTGCCCAATAAGAGATATCACCTCAGCAATATCGAAGATAGATCCAATGTAATCTTGCAAAAACAACTGTATGGAACTGTATTGAACTTTCGGTATGCCTAGCATATTAATAACAAGCTAAAAACCCTATCATGCAGAAGGTAGTGCATAGGAGGCTCAGTAAACATACATAGAGCACCACATAGTGCAGTAAAAATGAAAAGCTAACTAGAACTCCCTCCATGCAAAAATTATCACCCTTCCTTTACTCAATTAGCTTTCACTACAACAAAATACCCTTTTTGGGGTGGTTTTGGCTTGCGGTGGTTTTGCTACATTTAATTTTGGTTATGGGTACATTTAATTTTCCTATGGAAACAAGACATGGTCTACTCGATATTTCTTCTACATGCATTTAATTTAATTTTGGTTCTGGGTGTTGGGTTTATTGTGAACACTTGGTGGCAGGTGCATTCACATACTTTTCCGTTGCAAGTACAATGATAATTTAGTCATAACTAATTTACACAGTAAGGGTTTGGAATTTTCCATCTCAACTTTTGTCAAGGGTTCTAGAACTATGAAATTTTCCATCTCAACTTTTGTCAAGGGTTCTATAACTATGGAATTTTCCATCTCAACTTTGGTCAAGGGTTCTAGAACTGGGTGAGATTTTCATCTATTATCGAATGATGTCAAGTGAGGAGGTAATTTATTGTTATTTATAGATGTCACACAAGATGTGAATGCTAGAGCTAATTCATTTATTTACTAGTTGTTAACATCCATATCGAAGCTCTATCTCCATAAATTCATGGGTTTCATAGATTTAATATTAATTTTTATTAATGAGCCTTTTCCTTATGACCCCTGTACTCATGGGGTTAGTTGCATTTACTAGGATACGACTATGGATTTAATCATAAACTTTTGATACAAGGAGGTATAGTATGGAAGGTAATTTTTTATTTTCTCTATATTTTATATTTTGATTATGGTGCTTCCAGTACTAAATTTTTTTAACAAATTTTTTTTGAATTTCTCCTGAATTATTCATAATTTCGTGAGGTGTGATTTGTGTCCTATATGTTAAGGCTTTTAATGTCATCAAAGTGAAGAAAAATAGGTTCCCATAGTTATTTTCAATCGATAGTACTATGTATACTTTTTGGGGATTCGAGATAATTTCGCTACATCAATTTATAATTATCTTTCTTAATCATTTTACGCAATGTTTTTGTTGATCTAATGTATTATGAGTTTGAGTTGTTCACTTGTATACTACTACCTAATCCATTTTTTATTGGTTTATATGTATCTCCTTCATTTGTGGTCTTATTTTTATGTTGGAGTCACTCGCTTGGGCTCTAGGTATTATCATGATAGCTCTATTGTCTACTTGAAGTTTTAGTTCTTCAAGGTTTTCTTTATTCTCGATCATGGAGTGCTCCATCCTCCATCAGTATTCATACATATATATTCTTCTATTAAGCCTTACCTTTTAGCGTTTTGTAATTTGGTTGTATATTTTCTCTTTTTAATAGTTGGTGTGAGGAAAAACATTTGTACTACAATATGTTAGTCTTGCTTTGATTTATGTTCACAATGATAAATTTCAATAATAATATTTGAGGATCTTATCATCTATGGTTCCAAATTATGTATTTTGATTTTTTTTTTACAATATTATGTGTTATTTCTATAAAAGGGATTGTTTTCCTAGTATTATTTACTGGTAATTTTTGTTCACATAGAGACTTACAATTTTGGGATTTTCATTCTTCTATAAAAGCACGAAAATTAATCTTGATTCCCTTCCTTGTTTGGAATTCGATAATTAGTAAGATTTGTCCAGTATTCTACACTTTCCCTAAGGCCAACATTAATCTTGTTTGGAATTTTATAATTAGTAAGATTCGCCAAGGTTTCTACCCTTTAACAGATTTATGGATCCATAAAAAATTCCCTTCTCTAATATTTGCATAAAAGAAAGGAGAGATATGCTATAACTTTTTAATGCAATGCACCTTTAACATGTAAATTCCTATAATATTATTTTCAAAATCAATGAACATAAATTCAATTTCATTCTTCATTTTGAAAACAATGTGAAAGAAAAATATAAAACCTAGCTTTACAACTATTTCCATCCAATTTTCAACATTTTAATAAAAAAATGTTATCTAATAAAATGAAAACAAGTTTACTTTTCAATATCAATAGCTTCTAGGATGGGAAACACCCACAAGGAACATAAATTAATATTTATAAAATGATTCCACTTTCTTTCACGTATGGGAGATATTCTACAGTCTCCACAACAAACCATAAGCATTGTAATGTGTTTGTGAGTATTTAAGACTGAAACTGTGAGTTCTCAAGATTGTGTCTGAGAACATCCACAATAAAGAGGAAAACTGAGGGAAAAAATAATTGAACAACACATAAATGAGACAAATAGTAAATCTTGAGACAAACAATAAATCATTGACACCATTCAAAATTAACATAAGGCCCTTATAGGAAAAAATACTTGGAAAAAAAACCCAAAGGAGAGAATTCAATGGATTACACCCCTATTGGAGTTGCAATCTTTATTTAAGGGAATTTTCAACCGATGACTAAGTAGGTCCCATTTTGTCTACATAAATGCTATAATGAGAGACAGTTTAAATGACCAAATCACTTATCCAAAAGTTTTCTCAAGTTATCACTGTGACCAATAAAAATAGATGGAAAATATGATGACTCAAAGTTGTCAAATTTATACAACCTAGTAATAACATCAACAATTTTATTTTCTAAGACATGCTTTCAATCTTTTAAGTCCTTGATTTCAACTTAACTAGAAAAACTCTACTATTGTATGCTTACCTAAATAAGTGATGTGATATAGAGATAGAATAATACAAGAAAGACTTGAAACACATATACATTATTGAAATTACTATCATCTACCTAAACTATTATATACCCTACAATACTAAGAGATCTATAATAACCAACAAAGGTTTGTTTGATGTTACATTCATTAATAGTAAGGAAATTGGATTAATCCTTATCCATATGATAAGATTCTCTATAATCGACAAGTCCTTCATTAATAGAAGAAATATATGATGCATTTAAGGAAAAAAAAATGTATAAAATGCATGTCCATGAGAATAGGAGTTCGAAGAAGAATTAAGATGAATGTTGTGCTTCTCCATTTCCTCTTATAAGGATTCTATTGTCTTGACACACTTGAACTCCATATGTCCATCTCACCAACAATTTAGTGCATTTATCACCATTGGGAGTAGGAACTTGTTGAGAGGGTTTGGGAACATTGTTTTTCTTGTTTTTACAAGGATGTTGCTTCTTTGGATGAATGGATGTATCATTATGATGTGCCAATAAGGCTTTGCTAAATATACCTATAGGATGACCACTCCAATATGAAAGAGCTTATCTTTCTTTCTAATCAGAGAAACACACAATTATTCTTGTTGGTTCATTGTAAGAAACTATTAGAGCTTATATGACAGAGTAAAATATAGATACAAATAAAAAACATGGACTTCCATGGTTAGTAAGAATTGCATAAATGTTGATGTTTGAGAAAAATCGGAAAATCTTGAACTTTAAAACTTTTATCAATCAATTTCAACACATGCCATATTTCATAAATCAACCACATATGAATCTCTTGAATTTATCATCCACATATAAATATAATAAATCTATCAGCTCCATAAATCATCCATATAAATCAATTAACCATGAGAGACAATATATACCCTAGGAAAACCCTCCAAACATAGAGGATGAAAAACCCATCAATTATTTGAGTATAATAGATAGATTTGCAGAGAAAGGATTGCAACACATAACCATATTTCCCAATAAGAGATATCACCTCAGCAATATAGAAGATAGATCCAATGTAACCTTGCAAAAACAATTGTATGCAACTGTATTGAACTTTCAGTATGCCTATCATATTAATAACAAGCCAAAAACCCTATCATGCAGAAGGTAGCGCACAGGAGGCTTAGTAAACATACATAGAGCACCACATAGTGCAGTCAAAAGGAGGAGCTAACTAGAACTC